>SJYQ01003952.1:496507-650994 GCA_006410935.1 Redunca redunca
TCGTACTGCATTTTAAAATAAAGGTATATAAGTATTATTATTACTATTGCAATGAGAAAAAAATACAGCAATAAAAATTAAATGAGTAGTTTCTGGTTCAAGATGGCAGAGTATAAAGATGTGCACTCACCTCCTCCTGCAAGAGCACCAAAATCACAACTAGCTGTTGAACAACCATCATCAGGAGAATGCTGGAACCCACCAGAGAAGATATATCATGTCCGAAGACAAAGAAGAAGTTGCAGTGAGACAGTAGGAGTGCAATCATGAAAAACCAAATCCCATATCTGCTGGGTGGGTGACCTACAAACTGGAGAACAATAATACCAAAGAAGTTCTCCCACTGTTGTGAAGGTTCTGAAGCCCACGTCAGGCCTCACAGCCTGGGGATCCTATAAAGGCACTGGGAATCCCCAGGGAATCTGAACTTGAAGGTCAGCAGATTTGATTATAGGACTTCCACAGGACTGGGGGTAACAGACTCCAGTCTTAGTGGGCACAAACAAAATCTTGTGCACAGTAAGACCCAGAGGAAGACTGAACAAACCACTCAGGAGACCGAACCAAAACTACCAGCTGGTGTGGGAGGGTCTCCAGTGGAGTCATGGGTTGGCATGGGCTCACCACAGGGACAGGGCACTGGCAGCAGCAGTCCTGCAAGGCCCCCCTTGAAATAAACCCTCTAGCAGGTCACCATTAACTCGACAGAGCTCATAGACCCCAGGGCGGAGTCACCTCAGACCAAGCAACTAGCAGGAAGGGAGTGCAATCCCACCCATCAGTAGATAATCAGATTAAAACTTTACTGACCAAGGCTCTGCCCACCAGATCGAGACTCAGTTTTTCCCATCTCCGGTCCCTCCCATCAGGAAGCTTGCACAAGCCTCTTAGCCTCCTCCATCAGAGGACAGACAGAAGAAACAAGAAGAACCACAATCCCACAGTGGCTAGAACAAAAACCACATTACAGAAAGTTAGTCAAGATGAAAAAGCAGAAAATTATGTCCCATATAAAGGGACAAGATAAAACCCTAGAAAAACAGCTAAATGAAGAGGAGATAGGCAAACTTCCAGAAAAAGAATTCAGAATGATAGTGAAGAAGACCCAGGATCTCAGGAAAACAATGAAGAAGATGCAAGAAATGTTTACCAAAGACCTAGAGGAATTAAGAACAAACAAACAGAGATGAATAATACACTAGAAAGGATCAGTAGCAGAATAATTGAGGCAGAAGAATGGATAAGTGACCTGGAGGACAGAATGGTGGAAATCACTGCTGCTGAACAGAATGTAGAAAAGAGAATGAAAAGAAATGAAGAAAGCCCAAGAGATTTCTGGGACAATATTAAACACATCAACATTCCCATTATGGGGGTCCCAGCAGGAGAAAAAAGAAAGGACCTAAGAAAATATTTGAATAGATTATAGCTGAGAACTTCCCTAATATGGAAGTTAAGGAATCTACCCTTGTGGCTCAGCTGGTAAAGAATCTGCCTGCAATGTGAGAGACCTGGGTTCGATCCCTGGGTTGGGAAGATCCCCTGCAAAAAAGGAATGGCTACTCACTCCAGTATTCTGGCCTGAAGAATACCATGGACTGTATAGTCCATGGGGTTGCAAAGAATCGGACATGGTTGAGCAACTTTCACTTTCCCTTTCCCTAATATGGGTAGGGAATAGCAACCCCAACCACGTCCAAGGAGTGGTGGCTGCACGGGTGCAGGAGGGCCTAGAGGAGCTATCCCATGTTGAAGGTCAGGAAGGCCAGAGGTGAGGAGATACCCCTCGTCCAAGGTAAGGAGCAGCAGCTGTGCTTTGCTGAAGCAGCCGTGAAGAGATACCCCATGCACAAGGTAAGAGAAACCCAAGTAAGATGGTAGGTGTTGCAAGAAGGCATCAGAGGGCAGACACACTGAAACCATACTCACAGAAAACTAGTCAATCTAATCACACTAGGACCACAGCCTTGTCCAACTCAATGAAACTAAGCCATGCCCGCTGGCCAACCCAAGACAGGTGGGTCATGGTGGAGAGATCTGACAGAATGTGGTCCATTGGAGACGGGAATGGCAAACCACTTCAGTATTCTTGCCTTGAGAACCCCATGAACAGTATGAAAAGGCAAAAAGATAGGATGCTGAAAGAGGAACTCCCCAGGTCAGTAGGTGCCCAACACGCTACTGGAGATCAGTGGAGAAATAACTCCAGAAAGAATGAAGGGATGGAGCCAAAGCAAAAACAATACCCAGCTGTGGATGGGACTGGTGATAGAAGCAAGGTCCAATGCTGTAAAGAGCAATATTGCATAGGAACCTGGAATGTCAGGTCCATGAATCAAGGCAAATTGGAAGTGGTCAAACAAGAGATGGCAAGAGTGAATGTCGACATTCTAGGAATCAGCAAACTAAAATGGACTGGAATGGGTGAATTTAACTCAGATGATCATTATATCTACTACTGCGGGCAGGAATCCCTCAGAAGAAATGGAGTAGCCATCATGGTCAACAAGAGTCCGAAATGCAGTACTTGGATGCAATCTCAAAAACGACAGAATGATTTCTGTTAGTTTCCAAGGCAAACCATTCAATATCACAGTAACCCAAGCCTAAGTCCCAACCAGTAACACTGAAGAAGCTAAAGTTGAACGGTTCTATGAAGACCTACAAGACCTTTTAGAACTAACACCCACAAAAGATGTCCTTTTCATTATAGGGGACTGGAATGCAAAAGTAGGAAGTCAAGATACACCTGGAGTAACAGGCAAATTTGGCCTTGGAATGCAGAATGAAGCAGGGCAAAGACTAATAGAGTTTTGCCAAGAAAATACACTGGTCATAGCAAACACCNGGTTCCAAATAGGAAAAGGAGTACGTCAAGGCTGTATATTGTCACCCTGCTTATTTAACTTCTATGCAGAGTACATCATGAGAAACACTGGACTGGAAGAAACACAAGCTGAAATCAAGATTGCCGGGAGAAGTTTCAAAAATCTCAGATATGGAGATGACACCACCCTTATGGCAGGAAGTGAAGAGGAACTAAAAAGCCTCTTGATGAAAGTGAAAGAGGAGAGGGAAAAAGTTGGCTTGAAGCTCAACATTCAGAAAACTAAGATCATGGCATCCGGTTCCATCACTTCATGGAAAATAGATGGGGAAACAGTGGAAACGGTGTCAAACTTTATTTTTTGGGGCTCCAAAATCACTGCAGATGGTGACTGCAGCCATGAAATTAAAAGACGCTTACTCCTTGGAAGAAAAGTTATGACCAACTTAGACAGCATATTCAAAAGCAGAGACATTACTTTGCCGACTTAAGTCTGTCTAGTCAAGGCTATGGTTTTTCCTGTGGTCATGTATGGATGTGAGAGTTGGACTGTGAAGAAGGCTGAGCACCAAAGAATTGATGCTTTTGAACTGTGGTGTTGGAGAAGACTCTTGAGGGTCCCTTGGACTGCAAGGAGATCCAACCTGTCCATTCTGAAGGAGATGAGCCCTGGGATTTCTTTGGAAGGAATGATGCTGAAGCTGAAACTCCAGTACTTTGGCCACCTCATGCGATGAGTTAACTCATTGGAAAAGACTTTGATGCTGGGAGGGATTGGGGGCAGGAGGAGAAAGGGATGACAGAGGATGAGACGGCTGGATGGCATCATTGACTTTATGGACTTGAGTCTGATTGAACTCCGGGGGTTGGTGATGGACAGGGAGGCCTGGCGTGCTGCGATTCATGGGGTCGCAGAGAGTCCAACACGACTGAGTGACTGAACTGAACTGAATATGGGAAAGGAAGTAGTCACCAAGTCCAGGAAGCACACAGTCCCAGGCAGAATAAACCCAAGGAGGAACCTGCTGAGACACATAGCAATCAAACTGACAAAAATTAAAGACAAAGATAAAATATTAAAAGCAACAAGGGAAAAATGACAAATAACATACAAGGGAACTCTCATCAGGCTATCTGCTGATTTCTCAACATAAACTCTACAGGGCGGAAGGCAAAGGCATGATATATTTAAATGATAAAAGGGAAGAACCTACATCTGAGAAATCTCTACCCAGCCTGGCTCTCATTCAGATTTGATGGAGATATCAAAAGCTTTCCAAACAAGTGAAAGTTAAGAGAATTCAGCACTACCAAACCAGGTTTACAATGAATGATAAAGGAACTTCTGTAGGCAGGAAATACAAGAGATGGAAAAGATCTACAGAAAATAAACTCAAAACAATGAACAAAATACTAATAGGATCATAAGGTAAGGTGAAGTCGGTCAGTCATGTCCGACTCTTTGAGACCCCACAGACTGTAGCCTGCCAGGCCCTTCCATCCATGGGATTTTCCAGGCAAGAGGTACTGGAGTGTGTTGCCATTTCCTTCTCCAGAAGGATCATACATATCAATAATTACCTTAAATGTAAATAGAGTTAAAGCAGCAACCAAAAGACATAAACTGGTTGGGTGGATGAAAACCTGTGCATGTACATAATTTTGCTTACCACATCACTGTGCTTGAGCCCTCAAAATTGTATGCAATCATTTTATATTTTTAATTTATATTTTATTTTTTTAAATCAATTTCTTTTGAATGGAGGATAATTACTTTAAAATATTGTAATGGTTTAGGTCATACATTAATACAAATTGGCCACAGGTATGCATGTATCCCTCCATCCTGAATCCCTCCACCCACCTCCCTCCCCACTCTATCCCTCTGGGTTTTCCCAGAGCACTGGCTTTGGGTGTCCTGCTTCATGCATAGAACTTGCCCTGGTCATCCATTTTACAAATGTTAATATATCTGTTTCAATGCTATTCTCTCAAATCATCCCACCTTCATCTTCTCCCACTGAGTCCAAATGTCTATTCTTTACATCTGCATCTCCTTTGCTACCCTACATGTAGGGTCTTTGTATATTTTGGAGATTAATTCTTTGCCAGTTGTTTCATTTGCTATTACTTTGTCCCATTCTGAGAGCTGTCTTTTCACCTTGCTTATAGTTTCCTTCATTGTGCAAAAGCTTTTAGGTTTACTTAGGTCCTATTTGTTTATTTTTGTACCTAGGTCCCATTTATTTATTTTTGTCTTTATTTCCATTATTTGGGGAGGTGGATCATGGAGGATCTTGCTGTGATTTATATCAGAGAGTGTTCTTCCTGTGTTTTCCTCTAAAATTTTATAGTTTCTGGTCTTATGTTTTGATAGTCAATCTATTTTGAGTTTATTTTTGTGTATGTATAAACTAGCAAGTGTTCTAGTTTCGATCTTTTACATGCAGTTGACCAGTTTCCCCAGCACCACTGGTTGAAGAGACTGTCTTTTCTCCATTGTGTATTTTTGCCTCCTTTGTCAAAGATAAGATGTCCATAGGTGTGGGGATTTATCTCTGGGTTTTCTATTTTGTTCCATTGACCTATATTTCTGTCTTTGTGTCAATACCATACTGTCTTGATGACGATAGCTTTGTAGTACAGTCTGAAATCAGGAAAGTTGATTCCTCCAGTTCTATTCTTCTTTCTCAGGATTGCTTTGGTTATTTGGGGTCTTTTGTGGTTCCATAAAAATTGCTTAATTGTTTGTTCTAGTTCTGTAAAAAATACCTTTGGTAGTTTCATAGGGATTGCATTGAATATATAGACTGCTAGACTGCTTTGGGTAGTATAGTTAGCTTTGCTATACTGATTCTTCCAACCCATGAACATGATATATTTCTCCATCTATTTGTGTTATCTTTGATTTCTTTTCTCAGTGTTTTATAGTTTTCTGTACACAGGTATTTTATTTTTTTAGGTAAATTTACTTCTAAGCATTTTATTCTTTTCATTGCAATGGTGAATGGGATTTTTTTTTTAAAATTTCTCTTTCTGGTTTTACATTGTTAGTGTACAGGAATGCAAAGGATTTCTGTGTATTAATTTTGTATCCTGCGATTTTACTATCTTCATTGATTAGCTCTAGTAATTTTCTGGTGGCATCTTTAAGGTTTTCTATGCAGAGTATCATGTCATCTGTAAACAGTGGAGTTTTACTTCTTCTTTTCCAATCTGGATTCCTTTCATTTCTTTTTCTTCTCTGATTGCCATAACTAGGACTCCCAAAACTATGTTGAATAATAGTGGTGAGAGTGGGCACCTTTGTCTTGTTCCTGATTTTAGAGGAAATGCTTTCAATTATTTGCCATTGAGGAAATGTATGCTGTGGGTTTGTCCTATATAGCTTTTATTATGTTTAGGTATGTTCCTTCTATGCCTACTTTCTGGGACGTTTTTATCATAAATGGGTATTGAATTTTGCCAAAGGCTTTCTCTGCATCTATTGAAATAATTGTATGTTTTAAATCTTTTGATTTGTTAATGTGGTATATCAGATTGATTGATTTGTGAATACTGAAGAATCCTTGCATTCCTGGAATAAGGCCCAAGTGATCATGATGTATGATCTTTTTAATATGTTGTTAGATTATGTTTGCTAGAATTTTGTTGAGGATTTTTGCATCTCTGTTCATCAGTAATATTGGTCTGTAGTTTTCCATTTTTTGTGGCATCTTGGTTTTGGAATCAGGGTGATGGTGGCCTCATGGAATAAGTTTGGGAGTTTTCCTTCCTCTGCAGTTTTCTGGAAGAGTTTGAGTAAGACAGGGGTTAGCTCTTCTCTAAATTTTTGGTAAAATTCACCTGCAAAGCTATGTGGTCCTGGGCTTTTGTTTGCTGGAGGATTTTTTATTACAGTTTTGATTTCCATGTTTGTGATTGGTCGGTTTTCTATTTCATATTCAGTGCTCCCACCTCACCTAGCTTATGTTTTCCAGTTTCTCCATCTCTTCTATGTTTGATGTTCTTTCTCAAATCTTTATCAACTGTAGTAGAAAAGCTTTTGTATACACACATATAAATAGTATGTATAATATACATATTTTAGAAAGCGTGAATTTTTGCCTAACTGCAAAATTTATGACATTTTGATTCCACTTGTTTGTCTTAGTATGAATAGAAGACTAGATTTCTAATTAAAAATATGCAACAAGCAACAAAGTCTCACTGTATATCACAGTGATCTGTAGTCAGTACCCTGCAATAACCTATGATGGAAAATAGTCTGAAAAATAATATATGTATATATGTATACCTGAATCACCTTGCAATGCACCTGAAGCATTGTAAGTCAACCCTAATTCAATAAAATAGACAAATTAAGAAAAAATTAAATGAGTAAATAGAGAAAAGNAAAATATAGTAAATGAAGCATCAAAAATAAATAAGAAAGAGATGAATTATTTAGTAACTCATGTTGAGACATTGGTTATTTTCAAAAGTAATAATCTTAGAACCTCCTTTTACAAATAGATGAGGAAAGAAAAGAAGCAAAAGGAAAGGGAGAAAGGGAAAGATATATTCAACTGAATGCAGAGTTCCAGAGAATAACAAGGAGAGATAAGAAGGCCTTCTTTAATGAACAAAGTAAAGAAATGGAGTAAAACGGTAGAATGGGAAAGACTCGCGATCTTTTCAAGAAAACTGGAGCTATCAAGGGGACATTTTATGCAAGGATGGGCACAATAATGGACAGAAATGGTAAGGACCTAAAAGAGGTAGAAGAGATAAAGAAGAGGTGACAAGAACAGACAGAAGAACTATACAAAAAAAGGTCTTAATGGTCTGAATAACTAGGATGGTGTGGTCACTTATCTAGAGCCAGACATCTTGGAGTGTGTCTAGTCAAGTGGGCCTTAGGAAGCATTTCTATGAAAAAAGCTATTGGAGGTGATCGAATTCCAGCTGAGCTATTTCAATCCTAAAAGATGGTTCTGTTNTACCTAGAGCCAGACATCTTGGAGTGTGTCTAGTCAAGTGGGCCTTAGGAAGCATTTCTATGAAAAAAGCTATTGGAGGTGATTGAATTCCAGCTGAGCTATTTCAATCCTAAAAGATGGTTCTGTTAAGGTGCTGCAGTTAATATGTTAGCAAATTTGGAAAAATCAACAGTGGTCACAGGACTGGAAATGTTACATTTTCATTCCAATCCCAAAGTAGGACAATACCAAAGAATGTTCAAACTACTGAACAACTGTGCTCTTTTTACATGCTAGCAAAATTATGCTCAAAATCCTTCAAGCTAGACTTAAGCAGTACACGAATCTAGAACTTCCAGATGTACAAGCTAGGTTTCAAAGAGGCAGAGGAACCAGAGATCAAATTGCCAGCATTCATTGGATCATGGAGAAAGCCAGGGAGTTCCATAAAAACATCTACTTCTGCTTCATTGATTATACTAAAGCCTTTGCCAACAAATATCTTTATAGTCAAAGCTATGGCTTTTCCAATAGTCATGTATTGATGTGTGAGTTGGACCATAAATAAGGCTGAGTGCCGAAGAATTGATGCTTTCAAATTGTGTTGCTAGAGAAGACTCTTGAGAGTCCCTTAGACTGAAAGATCGAACTAGTCAATCCTAAAGGAAATTAACCCTGAATATTCATTGGAAGGACTGATACTGAAGCTGAAGCTCCAATACTTTGGTCATCTGATGTGAAAAGCTGATTCACTGGAAATGACCCAGATGCTAGAAAAGGTTGAAGACAGAATGAGAAGGGGGTGGCAGAGGATTAGGTGACTAGATAGCATCACTGAATCAATCGACATGAGTTTGAGCAAACTCTGCAAGATAGTAGAGGACAATGGAGACTGATGTACAGCAATCCATGTGGTGGCAGAGAGTTGAACATGACTTACTGACTGAACAATAATAAAAGTACTGAGAATGTCACTTAAAAGTGCATATAAATTCTTTCATAAATTTGATGAAAACAAATGAATATGTATTTAATCCCTGAACAGGTAAGGGATCTCCATGTAGAAAACATGGAGAGGAATTATAAAAGAAGAAACACAGATTTGAACAGAAGCAAGAAGAACAACATTCCTGAATCCTGTGGAGTGGAAACCACACTCATAGAAAGTTAGACAGAATGAAACAGCTGAGTAATATATCCCAGATGGAGGATCAAGATTACACCCAAAAAGAACTACATGGAGTGATTTTAGGCAATTTATTGGAAAAAGAATTTAGAATTATTACAGTGAAGGTGATCCAAGATCTTGGGGAAAAATGGAGGTAAGATTGAGAAAATGCAAATAATGCTTAACAAAGACTTGGGAGAAACAAGAATAAACAAACAGAGATGAACAATACAGTAAGTAAATGAAAAATGCACTAGAAGGAATCATTAGCAGAATAACTGAGGGATAAAAATGAATAAGTGGTCTGGGAGACAGAGCAGTAGAAATCACTGCCACAGAACATAATAAGGAAAAGAGAAATAAGAAATGAAACCTTTAGAGAACTCTTAGACGACATTAAACACACCAACATTCACAAAATAGGGTTCCCATAAGGAGAAGGGAAATAGGATCTGAGGAAATATTTGAAGAGATAATTGCTGAAGACTTCCCTAATATTGGAAAAGAAACATTCCTCAAAGTCCAGGAAGCACAGAGAGTACCAGACAGGATAAACCCAAGAAGGAACATGCTGAGACACATAGTAATCAAACTGACAAAAATTAAAGACCAAGATAAAATATTAAAAGTAACCAGGAGAAAGTGACAATATATAATGGAACTCCCATAAAATTATCAACTGATTTCTCAGCTCAGACTCTGCAGGCCAGCTGGGAGTGGCATGATATATTCAAAGTGATGAAAGGGAAGAACCTACAACCAAGATTACTCTACCCACCAAGGCTCTCATTCAGATTTAACAGAGAAGTCAAAAGGTTTACAGGCACACAATACCTAAGAGAATTTAGCACCAATAGGCCACTTTTCAACAAATGCTAAATGAACTTCTCTAGAGGGGAAAGAGACCAGCAACTTAAAATAATCTTGTAATATATAGACCGCTATAGCAAAACCTTATGAAAATAGCAAATCCCCAAAACTACAACACACACACACAAAAGCAGCCCAGACACAACACTAAAGATGGTCATCTCAAGGAGGTACCATTTCACGCCAGTCAGAATGGCTGCGATCCAAAAGTCTACAAGCAATAAATGTTGGAGAGGGTGTGGAGAAAAGGGAACCCTCTTACACTGTTGGTGGGAATGCAAACTCGTACAGCCACTATGGAGAACAGTGTGGAGATTCCTTAAAAAACTGAAAATAGAACTGCCTTATGACCCAGCAATCCCACTGCTGTGCATACACACCGAGGAAACCAGAATTGAAAGAGACACGTGTACCCCAATGTTCATTGCAGCACTGTTTATAATAGTGAGGACATGGAAGCAACCTAGATGTCCATCAGCAGATGAATGGATAAGAAAGCTGTGGTACATATGCACAATGGAGTATTACTCAGCCATTAAAAAGAATACATTTGAATCAGTTCTAATGAGGTGGATGAAACTGGAGCCTATTATACAGAGTGAAGTAAGCCAGAAAGAAAAACACCAATACAGTGTATTAAAGCATATATATGGAATTTAGAAAGATGGTAACGATAACCCTGTATGCAAGACAGCAAAAGAGACACAGATGTATAGAACAATCTTTTGGACTCTGTGGGAGAGGGCGACGGTAGGATGATTTGGGAGAATGGCATTGAAACATGTATAATATCATATATGAAGCGAGTCGCCAGTCCAGGTTCAATGCACGATACTGGATGCTTGGGGCTGGTGCACTGAGACGACCCAGAGGGATGGTACGGGGAGGGAGGAGGGAGGGGGGTTCAGGATGGGGAACACGTGTATACCTGTGGCAGATTCATGTTGATGTATGGCAAAACCAATACAATATTGTAAAGTAAAAAAAAATAAAAAAATAAAGATGGTCATCTCACCTCAAGTGGAGAGAACAAGAGAGGAAGGAGAGAAAAAAGACCTATGAAAACAAACCGAAAACAATTAAGAAAATAGCAGTAAGAACATAATGCTGCTGCTGTTGCTGCTGCTAAGTCCCTTCAGTCGTGTTCAACTCTGTGCGACCCCAGAAACGGCAGCCCACCAGGCTCCCCGGTCCCTGGGATTCTCCAGACAAGAACACTGGAGTGAGTTACCATTTCCTTCTCCAATGCAAGAAAGTGAAAAGTGAAAGGGAAGTTGCTCAGTCGTGTCCAACTCCTAGCGACCCGATGGACTGCAGCTTACCAGGCTCCTCCATCCATGGGATTTTTCCAGGCAAGAGTACTGGAGTGGGGTGCCATTAGTTACCTTAAATGGATTAAGAAATAGATTAAATGCTCCAATCAAAAGACAAAGACTGGCTGACTGGATAGAAAACAAGTCCTGTAGATATTGTGTCTACAAGAGACTCATTTAAGTCCTAGGGACACATACAAACTGAAAGTGAGGGGATGGAAAAAGGTACAGTAAGTCCCCTACATAAGAACATTTAAGTTGCAAACTTTCAAAGATGCACACTTTGAAAGTGTACATCTTTCAGATGTACACTTGCTTGTCCAATCATATAAGTTAGTTAGCATGTCTGGTGTACATTGTCATATGCATACGTCCTCTACAAGTGGTTATGCTTTTGAGTACTGCTGTACAGTTCTGTGTAGAGTACAGTAATACAGTATCTTTATTTCAGGCCCAGGATGTCCAAAAGCAAGTATAAAAAGGAGAGGTGATGTAGCTGGTACTGCTCAGCGATGCCAAGTACCAAGAAAGGATGAAGACAAAGAAATAACTGAAGCAACAAAGAGATACATGATGCAGGAAATGGCAAGGAGATTTCTTTATTTGAGGAGGCACTGTTTGTGAGGCACAGGATCCAGATATAGAATGGTACATGAAAGTTGCAGCAACTGTTCAGAATGTAATCCAGTGCTACTGTGTCATTTGTGATGAGGAAAAAGGAGCTACTACCTAGACACCACTGGATCATTTTTTCAAGAGTGGATAGAACTGACTCCAGCAAGCAACAGGAACCTGTGCTATCAAGGTCAGGTGTGAGTGAAATTGCAGCTTACCGGCCATGTCCCCCCCTCTGCTTATCCCTGGTAGTGGGCAGAGCTCTCTACTCCCACTGTGAGAACTCCTAGTGGAACATTAGGATCAATGCAGAGATATTTAGGAGTTGGCAGAATACCTGTCGTAGTTAGTGATGTGGGATCTTCAAATCGGAGAGGACAGAAGGATAATGATGTGAGCAGTCAATGGGGGAGCCTCATGATTACCCCTGTAATCAGATCAGGAGTTCTCCTGGTGGGAACAGAAGCAGAAGTGATTGTATGCATGATGAGTACAGTTGTATGAGAACTCCCCGTTTCTGGACTGGCATCTTCTAATGTGTGTTTTTTTTTTTTTCTTCAAACCTATAACCCAAGCAACACCTAGGCCTAGGGAAGTTATGTTCTTGGCACTGGCTCCTGGGATACTTTAAAGTGATGTCCCCATCTGCATTTGGCTTTAGTGTTGGATACTTTTTTCATTTGAATCCATAACCTGTATATTTTAATAGAGTCCTTCAGAGAGCAACCAAGACCAGTTCTGTGGCCCAAAGGTGGAACTTGGAGAAGGGCGAAAGTAGAGGCAGTGTCAGATTCTACTGGGACTGTTAAGGGGCTGTCTTTTGATTTGGGAGGATTTAAAGTCAACAATAAACCCAACTGAAAAATCAACAATTGAAACAGGGTTAAAGCAAGTGTGTCCCTCTGATATGAGAAAACTTAGAAGTCTGTGGAAATAAATCAGTGAGGTGGGAAAACATTTCTGTGAGTGACTGCATATGCATTGCCATTGAAGAAAACATGGGACTTAAGATTTTGTTATCTTTTTTACAACGTTTTGTGTGGTGAGATGTCAAGAATTCTTTCTAGCATCTGTTTTTACATTCCTCCCCCTGGACTATGATGAACATCTGTCTCCTCCTCTGGACTGTGAATTTATTGAGGGTGGACACCATGTGCTATTGAAATTTACATTTCCAACCCTCCCCTCCCCCACAGAGTGCCTGACATATCATGACAAATCTCCAGTGGATGAAGTTGCATCATCAGCTATCAAATGCTTTTTTAAAAAACTTTTTATTTTGTATAGTGGTATTAACAATGCTGTGATAGTTTCAGGTGAACAGCAAAGGGACTCAGCCATACATGCACATGTATCCGTTCTCCCCTAAATGCCTCTCCCATCCAGGCTGCCACATAACATTTGAGCAAAATTCCATGTTCTAAACAATAGACCTTATTGGCTCTTCATTTTAAATATAACAGTGTGTACATGTCCATCCCAAACTCCTGACTATTCCTTCCTCTCATCCTTCCCCCATCAGCTGTCAAATTCTTATAGGTATAAAATTAGCAGAAAAGTTCTGCCTCTCTTTGTGAAATAGTGTTTGGCTTGTCCCCAAATTCTTGAGGTCAACACAGAATCATGTTCATAATCATCCATAAGAGAATCTTTTTTTTTTTTTTGACTGTCTGGACCAGCCCAGGTGGCTGCCATCTTTGAGGAATAGTTACTGTCCCACAGGACACTCCTGCCAAAACAAGTACTTCTCCGGGTGGTAGAACAAGAGGGCAACGAGTCCCTTTTCAATGAGGAAATGGGCAGAGGAGTATGACCAAATCCAGAAAGAGCTTTGTGAGCAGTGAGCATGCTCTGCCTTACCTTACTTCCTCCACTCTGTCCCATGGCCTCTTCATGTGCTAACGTTGTTCTTTAAATTCATATATTGGCATGGTTAGATGACAGTACTGGATCCTGGCGTCCCTCTGGAGCTTGCTATTCTCTCAGCCCAATCTAGTGTCTGGATTTCTTGCTTCAGCTGTTTCTTTTGAGTTTTTAGCACTAACTCAGGAGCCCTGCTCTGAAAGTCCTCTCAGTTTTGGAAAATGGGTGAGTGGGCGGTGAGGTTGGGAAGGGGATTAAAGAAAAGAGTGGGTGAGCAGGTACATGAGGGAGCAATAGGGAACTTGAGACGGGAAAGGAAATTTGTTAGGGATGCTGGGGTTTCACTATTATGCCCCACTCTGTTTATTAAAGTGTTTACTAAGAAAGCATCCAAAGTAGTGGGATTAAAACTTAGAGATTGTGTTAGGAGGAGAGAGTTTCTAGGGATAAAAATAATGTTGGAATAAAGAATGGAGAACAAAAGGAAACTGGACAGAAAAAGAAGAGGAAAGAGACAAAGGACACATGCACAGAATGCAGAAGACTTGGGTTAGAATCTGTCGGTGTGAAACCTCTGAAGCTAGTGGAATAGATGCTGCTAACATGCCGGCAGAGAAAGGCAGGCTCAGGGCAGCAACCACAGTGGGGCTCATGTCATTGCTGTTGCTGATGCAGTAGGTCACATTTCTAATTAGCAGCCTTTTTTCCTTACTGCACTGCTTGAGAAAGAACCAAAGATCACAGTCACTTTATGTGGAATCCCAGGTGGTGGTAGTGGTAGAGAATCCGTCTGCCAGTGCAGGAGACGTAAGAGACATGGGTTAGATCCCTGGGTTGGGAAGATCTCCTGGAGGAGAACACGGCAACCCACTCCAATATTCTTGCTTGGAGAATCCTATGAACAGAAGAGCCTGGTGGGCTACAGTCCATAGACTCTCAAAGAGTCGCACATGAATGAAGCAACTTAGCACGCATGTACATGGCCTCATTCCTCTTCCTCCCTGTTTTCCTAACTAGATATACACAACTGAGGGCGTTTCAGAGCATTGCCTATGGGATTCAGGAAAGCAGTTTCTGCAGTCAGAGTCTCCCTTCACTTTTTTATTTACTTTTGTCTGTGAGGGGTCTTTGCTGCTTCTTGGGCTGCTCTCGAGTTCAAGTGCACAGGCTTCTCATTGTGGTGGCTTCTCTTGTTGCCAACTTCTGTAGTTGCAGCATGTGGGATCTTCCCAGACCAGGGACCAAACCTGTGTCTCTTGCATTTGCAGGTGAATTCTTTTCTGTGGAGCCAGCAGGGAAGCCCCTTCCCTTCACCTTTGAAGATGGAAAAAAAACATTCTTGATGTGTCTCCACCTTGCCTGCCTCTGTTTGAGGACTTGCCTGAAACCCCTTCTTGGATTTCAGAGCTGGGAAGATCCATTTACTCATGAAAAGGATCTGATGCAGCTATGCAGGGAGAATTACCAAAGCCAGAATGGCTCTTAAGTCACCTTCATGGTGTATGAGACCACATGCCTACACAGGACTAAATTAAAATGTCTTTGAATTTCCGCAAGAATGTCCATACTCCACGGCTGACATTATTTCTCGACCTATAACTAAGGTTAGTATTTTCTTCAGCTAACAAATATTCATCTCTTCAATGAAGCGTAAGCCCAGCCCTTAATCCTGATTGGGTGCTTTTACTGTCACAAACATTTTTAAAAACGTTCTACAACTTTTAACTCATCTGGGTGCCTAAAGTGAATTATGGTTTTGTTCCAAAGTTGTTTCAAGTTTCCTGGCAGCCATTCTGGTTCTCCCAGGGCTCATTTACCTCTCACTGTGTTCTGAAGGCCTCAGGGCTCTTGTCCCCTCTCTTGTAAACAGTTTATTTTCTCTCTTTCTCTGGAGAGAAGAGGGAGAATGATTTCTTCTGAGATGATTCGGGTTTTGCAGCTTTTATCACACACACACACACATACAATGTTTTACACATGATTTGTGGGGAACTTGAAGGGAATTTGTGAATTCCTTGAAGCTTATCCAAGCACCTCAATTTAAGTCATCTTAGTATTAACATAAACATCCTTATTGTTAATTTGTTTCTGATACTCACCATGTTGCATAGCTATCTAGATTCTTCTCAAAATTCACTCTTTTAAAGCCTTACTGTCTCATTGCACGTCTTCCACCAGCTGCTCATCACTCTTTTGAGGGCGGATGCCTAAGGGATGAGGCAGTACAGGGTGGCCCCTGCTTCCTGGGCTCTCTTCCAGGTTTCCAGGGCTCACAGAGATTAACCACTGACATTTCTAATACTGCCAAGGGCTTCCTGACATGTTTTTAAACACAGAGGGCTGGACCAAAGCTCTGGTGATGCTGTGGGAGTGACGGCACTGATTTCCCTTCAGGGAGCTGGCCGTGGGCGTGTAGTCAGCTGCCGGCCTCTAGCTACCTTCAGGGCCCACCGTAGTGGGTTCAAGCCCAGACTACTCCCTCCCCAGACAGCTCCTAGTCACTGAGAGTCTGTTGGGTGTACGAGGCCTGGCCATTTCTGCTAGTGTGGGGCACCCTTTGCGTGCAAGCTTTCCCAGGGCTGTACCTCATATGGAAGCACCTCCTGCTCAATCTCCCCCCACATTTTCCACAGACATCAGATTTCCACGGAGTCTCAAGGCCTCCCCAACCTGCCCTCCTCACCCCTTATCTTTCCCAAGTGTTCCCTCAACGAGTCTCTTGCACTTCTGACTCTGTCCTGGTGTCTGCTTCTGGGAGGACCTGAACTGATGCAGTTCTCCTCATAGGCGACTCTGCTGGTCACTTCACACAACCCCATACCACCTTCCCAGATTCCCACCCAGAAATCGTTCTCACATCTTGCCAACCCATTTTTTCACAAAGGCAGGAGTTTGCTGGGCGTTAGGCTCCATTCTTTTGTCTGTGCAATTTGCTAGGGTTCATAGGACCACCCCATTCAGTATCTTATAGGGTGCTTAGTTTTCCTAGAGATGAGACAGAGGCAAGAAGTAGTCAAAAACATACTTTATTTCTGTATGGAGATTTTTCCAGGATCCCAGGTTGGAAAGTATAGAAACCTTAAGAACTACCTGTCTTTGCTTACATGATTCTTCCTGAAAGCCAGGTCAATAAGTTTAGCTCCCAAGCCCCCTTTTCCCAGGGTTCCACCTAGTCTTTCCGAGAAAAAGGAAATTCCACTATGTCTTAGCGCTTTAGTGGGAGGTGAGGAAGATAAGAACTCTTGTCCTTTAGTTCTTCCCATTTAGTCTTCCTCCCCATCCCTCAGTTGCTATGGTCCTACGTGTGTCTATGATATACATCAATTTCTGTCTGTGAAAGAACAAGGAGGAATTGGCGCAGTATAAATAGCTCACTGACAGCAACTGGATCCCACATTTTGGAAGTAACGTAACGAAGATGGCCCAATGATGCTTTCTATTTTATCACTACTGAACAGAATATCAAGGAGAAACACTTAGGAGATAAACACAGGGTGACGCATTTCCATAAGAGTGAGACCCATACACAGTACAAATCACGGTGTTTCTCACACATGGGAGAAGACAGCACTTTTATCAGTTAAATGGGTGTTGGAGGGTGGGTCAGTGGAAGGCCTGATGGCTCTCTCTCAGAGGAAACGTTCTGCCATATTCGACACTGCCCACTCCTACAATGTGCAGTGATGCTGCTGTCCAACCACATCCCTTCAGTTCCTCTCGACTGGCTGATGCTCTCTTTGGAATTATCTCAAAGAACTTCCATTGCAAAAGGCTATCTTGAGCCTTTGACCCCATTACGTATGTTGAGTGTGGGTCTTTAGAATCCTGTGGAGAATCTGCTTCTCAACTGCCTCCATGCCTGCTGGGCAGCCTAGACCAACTAAGACTGGTGTTAGCAATGGCCTGTCTGATAGGCTTTCTCAAGAACAGAAGAAGCTGTGTGTCCCCAGCTCAGGGCCAAGTGCAGATCAAGTGTTCAATAGTCCTTGTTAAATTCAACTCTAACCTCTTCCATAGAGAGAAAGTCCCCCTACTCCTTGACATTTTCTTCTTGGGTACTTCTCACAATCATGCCAGTTCTTTACATCCCTCTGATGTGAATAATCCATACATGGCCTGATTCTTTATTAGAAGTATGACTAAAATGTTTTGGGCACTGACTTTTGTTGCCCCTAAATTAAGTATTCCATCCATGTGTTTACACTGAGCTGGTTTCCTTAGTTTAATCCTCGTTCTGCTTTGGCGAATGTGGCTGTCAGGTCCTTCTGGCTTCTACTATTGCTTTACAGCTTCTTCCTGGCCTGCCAATGCCCTAGCAAGGTTAGGGCCAATACAGCTGGTAGAGGCTGTAAACATGATATGCACCACTGTTCTCCTTCAACACGATGGACGCAGGACTTCTGCATGCATGCTTCAAACCATGAGGAAGGCATTTATATAGTTACATGCTATCTATGCTTTCAGCCACATCTGGACAAAGCACAGATCTGGAGACAGAAAGAAATTGCATGCTCACCTGCTGTAACCCCAAAACTGTGTTAGGACATGTGCTCTTAGTTCACGACTCTTTGTTGACCGACTCTTCTTCTTTAGGGTTTATTGATCATTCTACCTATTTTAGGCAGAAGGCCAGCAAAGCCAGTGGCAGGAAAGGGAGATTCAGAGTCTAAAGAGCAGATGTAAGGTGGCCTCTTCCCCGAAATGTGGTTGCAGGGCATAGCCTCCTTAGTCATTGAGCATCTGAGCACATGCCTAATGCTAGTATAAAGAAAAATCTGCAGGAGTGCCCCTGCCCTAAGATAACCAAAAGGCCAGAGCAGGGAGCCCGCGTGTTTGTCTTTCCCAGTGGCATTCTCTGGCTATGAGACCTAGCCTGCTAAGGCCTGATAGAGAGATGCAAGTTTTGACACAAAGTCCTCTGCTCTGTCAAAGGCAAAAATCTTTCAGGAGAAGGAAAGTACTCACAGTTCTAGGACAAATCAGAGAATGTCATATGTGGATATTGATACATGGTCTTAGCAGTTGTTACATCTCTAAGAGCTGGGCATTAAGTCACTAGACTTACTGCTCCTATTATTCAGTTATTGGTTAAACAAACAAAAAACACATACAATCATTGAACCGATGAATGTTAAAATTTGAAGGGACACCTAGATGATGTCATTCAGCCTCTTAGTTTTGCAAATAAGGAAAGAGAAGATCAGATTAAGTGTTGCACAGTTCTCCTAAGTCTTGGTTCATAACGGACCTTAACTAGCATCAGTGGACATATTCTATTTGCATTGGTGGCTCAGGATAGTCAATGGGGACATAATACAGATGAATTTGAAACTCTCAATCCCATGACACATTGATTTACTGAGATGCCAAAAGGGGCTTCAGAAGTATACCTTATTTTCATTGGTGCTTAGAAGAGAAGGTTAAATCTTTCATTCAGATTTTAGCTGATTTCTCCTTTCATTTACATTATCAAGCAGAGGCTGATGCAGTGTGAGCCACCAGCTAAAGGAAAATAATCTAAGCAAGACTGAGAACACCTTTATTGAAGAAAGACAGAGTCTTACTTCAGATCAGTTTGATTTGTTTCTGCACTGCAGGAATCACCCTGAAATGATCACATGCAGTTGAAATTAATCCTAGAATCTTGGAATGGATTGTACAGAAAATCAAGTTTAATCTTCTCATTGTACAGGCTCAGAGAAGTCAATGATTTTTTTGGGTCACGCAGCGTGTGTGTGACAAAGATATAGAAGAATGTAGGTTTTTAACTCCAGAATGGAATGTTTTCCTCAAATTATTCTCAGCCTTTCACAAGCCCCAAGGGTGTTTCTTATGGATTTTATATCGAAGATTTATCCATGCATGAAATGAAGCAAGACAAAGATAGAGTTGGCCGTGCCTGCTGAAAGCCCCGTGGTCTAGGAGAGCATGTTGGAGTAGAAGCTGAAGCTCTCCATCGTGGTCTTAGAGTCGCTGTGAGAGGGGTCATTGGAGATCTGGTCCAGGGATGAGGGCACGGCCTTGGGGCCTTCCTCCAGGTCTTCGTCATGAGCCCCCACCACTGTGGAGACAGTGGTCTCCAGGCGGCTGACTTTATAGATGCTGCCTTGGGTCTGGAGGTACCTTGTGGATTTCATTTCGAACCCTTCATGGTCGCCAGTACTGATGAAAGGGCAGCACCGAAAGGCATGCTTGAAGCCCAGACGGAACCTGGAAAGAGTGAATGGACAAGTAACGCTTGAGTATGGCCTGCTATCAGGGGTGTTCCCACCATTGCAGAAGCTGTTTAATATGAGGGTATGCCCAAATGAGACTCTGTCTTATTTTTTTTAATTAATTGATAACTGGAGATGCTAAGGGCAAAAGATTCAAAGGTCAGTCATCAAGGTCAACTCCAGGATTAGAACCCAAGTTCATGTGAAATGCAAGTCTGTAGTGAGGGTGGCAGTTGAAATATGCTGCCTCCACCCACTCGGGTTCAGTTCAGCATCAGTAAAACCGTTCACCAAGTGTCCACTATATGTACAATACAGTGTCAAGACCCAGTCCTTTCCCTCAAGTAGCCCACTGACTTTCTACCAGTCGTGTCCCTTCAATGTGCCTCAGTTTCCCTGTGTTTTAAGCAGGGAGAATCAGCTTTTACTTAAAAAATGTGCTGAGAGATTTAACCTAGAAATGTTTAGGCAGGTTGTGAGGCTCGTAGAAGAAAGAGGCATCTGTGAGTTAAACAAAGACTATTTGGAAAAGTCCCAGGGAATATTGGTCTTCAAAGTCATAGCTCCTGAGTGTCTCATTCAGGAAGGCTCCTTATAGGCTGATAACTGTTGGCCATAATGTGACAAATCTTTTATCCCTCCCCCTCCTTCTCCTGTCTTCCTTCTTCACACAGAGGCTGAGGTGGTGCTCTAGATGACAGAACTGCCATCACAGCTTCCCAGCTCCCTTTTGGAGACTGCACACTGTGGTGGATTCCTTATTGCTAATCACCATTCCTGAGGGTTCTTTCTTTTCTTACTTGTCTGAAGTTGGCTTTCACTGCAGGGGAGGCTCTCCTGGGCCCTGTGGCCAAACAAAGGCAGAATCAGGCCTTTGAGGCTCTGACTTCTTTTTGCTCACCCTGTCCTGCTAGAAGTGCTGGAAGAAACTGAACAAAGCTACCTAAAAAAATTTTTTTAAGATTTTTTTTTTTTGATGTGGGCAATTTTTAAAGTCTATTGAATTTGTTACAATATTGATTTTGTTTTGTGTTTTGGTTTTCTGGCTGCAAGGTATGTAGGATCTGAGCTCCCTGACCTGGAATTGAACCCACCCCACCCCTGCTGCATTGGAAAGTGGGGTCTTAACCACTGGACTGCCAGGGAAGTCCCTGCCTAGATGGGATGGGAAGAGGAAAATGAGAGACCAGAGAAGGGAAATAAATGCCATGTGATGGATAACATTCAAGTGGCATCAATCTCTCTCTTGTTGTCTCTCATTCTCTGACTCATCCATTCTCTGACTCTTTTTCTCTCTGATTCTCTGCCTCTTTCTGCATACACAACTCTCTGTGCATGAGATCCTTAGAGCAGATTGAACAAAATCATGAACTTGATCCAGCTGGCAACCTGATTTATGTGTATTAATCACAGAGAGTTTTTATCTGCCCTGCACCCGACCCTCCAGTACTGACTTAGTAACCAGTGTTTAAAAGTCTGAAGATTTCAAATACGGGTGTGTGTTTCTGGCTCCTCTTGGAAAGGAAAAACAGTCTACTCATGGTTCCTGTTCCTGCATGGTGACAAGACTATTTATCTTTGTAGTCCCCAAGCAGCCAACCTAATTGAGCAGAGCTGGCTGAGAGAGGAGTGAGTGGTGGAGACTATAGAAAACTAATTATCACATGGTTCAGTCAGCAGGGATTCAACAGAGGGATTATTAGGTTCTTGTCCTGGAGAGAGTATGGGGGATGAGGGTCTTACCTGTCATTGAGACAGCAGTAGATGATGGGGTTGTACATGGTAGAGCTCATGGCCAGCCACATGATGGCCAGGTAAACCTGCTGAATAAACTTCTCCAGGTAGAGATCAGGGTTGATGTAAGGCAGGAGGAAGAAGATGTGGAAGGGCAACCAGCAGATGGCAAAGGTGCATACAACAACGATCATCATCTTAACCACCTGGCAAGAGAGTGAGACAGGTAAGACTAGCGGCACATTTTCCCTTTATAATGGTCATTTTCTCTCTTATCCTGCCCGCTTACTATGCACAGTGTGATATGTGATATAAAGTAACTATTGATATAATAACACCTTTCAAGGTGGAGGAAGGACCATTTATATGTGATACCAAAGGACTTTGGTTATATCAGTGATTCCCAGAGAGTGGCCCATGGACCAGGAACATAAATATCACCTGAGAAGTTGTCAGGAGTGCAAATTCTTAGACTGCATTCCAATCTAACTGAATCAGAAACTTTGAATGTGGGTCTCAGAATTCAGTATTTGAGAAGCCTTTCTGATTATTCTCATGTGCATTCATGTTTGAGAATATCATATCATACTTCTGGGAAATGGCTGGAGAAGCCAAGGGAGACCAGATTAATGAGCAAAGCGTGTTCAAGAGGAAAAGATCCAGGAATGGGGAGAAAGCAGCAGAAGGAAAAGGGCCATGAGTCAGAGTAGGCTGCTAGACTTGAAGACTCTGGGGGAGGGAAAGAGAATGGGTAGGATTTGGATAGCTGCAGCAAGGGACTGTCAGATGTTTAAAGGGAATATTCATAAAATGGCTTTATGAATATAGGGTGATGTAACCCATTCCTTTTTATTCCCAAGACATCTTAAGAGAAAGAATGACCTAGAATATGTGTGGCCAATATAGTAGAATAGAAAGGCAGTGAGTTCATCTTCTCACATGGGCACACCAGAATTACAACTAGTTACAAAGAAACTATATATGGGAAAAGCTGAAGACTAGCAGAAAAGATTTTCTACAGCTAAAGATATAAAGAAGGAATCACAATGAAATGGGTAGGAGGAATAGAGATGCAATATAATAAAGATCCATACCCTTGGGAAAGTAAACCACAAATGGAAGGATAATCACAATTGCAAAGTTCCTCCCTGAGGAGCAAGAGACCTGAGCCCCATGCTGGGTCCCTAGTGAGTCCTGAAGTGGGAAGACAACACCCAAGACTCTGTCTTTGAAAGCTACCAGGGCTTATACACAGGAGTGCAAGAAGATTGTAGGAAACAGAGATTCTGTTCCTAAGAGAGCCCGAGTCAGACCTACCTGCTGACCTTGAAGAGTCTCCTGGAGAGGCAGGAGGCAACTGGGACCACCTCCAGGGATGAAAATACTGGTGGCAGCCATTGTAGGGAGTTCATTCTACCTTGAGGACATTGGTGTTGGCAAATGTCATTTTGGAGTTCTCCTTTTAACCTATTAGATCTGGGAGCTTACCCACATACCAGTGGGCTGGTATCAGCCCCAGAGCCCTCACTGACCCATAGCCACATGCCCTAGAACCTATCCCTATGCACTAGTGTCCAAGAGTCACCACACAAGGCAGGTCTGGCAGTGAACTGTGCTGGGAGCCTCACCTACAAGCATGCCCACAGTAGTCAGATCCACCACAACAGAAGGGCACACACAGCACACATAGGGGCACCCTTAGAGCATATAGCTCTGCTGACCAGACAGGAGTGTGCTGCTGGGTCCCACCGCACAGCTCCAACATAAAGCCACTTCTCCAAGGTCAGAACTTGTAATCAACTTACCTGATATGGAGAAATAAATACACACAATTTAAGCTGGCTTAAAACTCAACATTCAAAAAAAGAAGATCATGGCATCTGGTCCCATCACTTCATGGCAAACAGATGGGGAAACAATGGAAACAGTGACAGACTTTACTTTCGGGGGGGCTCCAAAATCACTGCAGATGGTGACTGCAGCCATGAAATTAAAAGGTGCTTACTCCTTGGCAGGAAAGTTATGACCAACCTAGATGGCATATTAGAAAGCAGAGACATTACTTTGTCAACAAAGGTCCATCTAGTCAAGGCTATGATTTTTCCAGTAGTCATGTATGGATGTGAGAGTTGGACCATAAAGAAGGCTGAGCTCTGAAGAATGGATGCTTTGAACTGTGGTGTTGGAGAAGACTCTTGAGAGTCCCTTGGACTGCAAGGAGTTCAAACCAATCAATCCTAAAGGAGATCAGTCTTGAATATTCATTGGAAGGACTGATGCTAAAGCTGAAACTGCAATACTTTGGCCACCTGATGTGAAGAGCCACCTCTTGAGAGTCCCTTGGACTGCAAGGAGATCCAACCAGTCCATTCTGAAGGAGATCAGCTCTGGGATTTCTTTGGAAGGAATGATGCTGAAGCTGAAACTCCAGTACTTTGGCTACCTCATGTGAAGAGCTGACTCATTGGAAAAGACTCTGATGCTGGGAGGGATTGGGGGCAGGAGGAGAAGGGGACAAAAGAGGATGAGATGGCTGGAGGGCATCACTGACTCGATGGACATGAGTCTGAGTGAACTCTGGGAGTTGGTGATGGACAGGGAGGCCTGGCGTGCTGCAATTCATGGGGTCGCAAAGAGTCGGACAAGACTGAGTGACTGAACTGAACTGAACTGAACTGATGTGAAGAGCCGACTCTTTGGAAAAGACTCCGATGCTGGGAAGAATTGAAGGCAGAAGGAGAAGGGGACAACAGAGAGTGAGATGGTTGGATGGCATCACTGACTCAATGGACACAACTTTCAGCAAGCTCTGGGAAATGATGAAGGACAGTGAAGCCTGGTGTGCTGCAGTCCATGGGATTACAGAGTTGAACATGGCTGAGCAACTGAACAACAAATTGCCATTTTCTTAATTGCTTGGGGTTTGTTTTTGTAGATCTTTTTCTTCTCTTGTAATTCCTGACTATATAAGTCCCTTTAACATTTGTTGTAAAGCTGATTTGGTGGTAGTAAATTCTCTTAACTTTTGCTTGTCTGTAAACCTTTTGATTTCTCCATCAATTTTGAATGAGGTCCTTGCTTAGAGGAATTTTGGTTGCAGAATTTTCACTTTCAGTATTTTAAATATATCCTGTCATTCCCTTCTGGCCTGCAGAGTTTCTTCTGAAAGATTAACTGTTAAATGTATGGAGTTTCCTCTGTATGTTACTTGTTGCTTTTCCCTTGCTGCTTCTAATGTTCTTTCTTTTTCTTTAATCTTTGTTAGATTGATTAGTATATGTCTTGGCATGTTTCTCTTTGGGTTTATCCTGTATGGGACTCTGTGCTTCTTGGACTTGATTGACCATTTCCTTTCCCATGCTGGGGAAATTTTCAACTCTAATCTCTTCAAAAATTTTCTCATACTCTTTCTTTTTTCTCCTTTTTCTTTGAATGTTGGAGCATTTAATATTGTCCCAGAGGTCTCTGAGACTATCCTTAGTTCTTTTCATTCTTTTTCCTTTATTCTGCTCTTCAGCAGTTATTTTACGCCATTCTATCTTCCAGCTCACTTATCCATTCTTCTGCCTCAGATATTCTGTTATTGATTCCTTCTAGAGTATCTTTAATTCCAGTAATTGTGTTGTTTGTCTCCATATGTTTATTCTTTATTTCTTCTATATATTTGTTAATTGATTCTTGCATCCTCTACATTCTAGTTTTGAGGTTTGGGATCATCTTTGCTATCATTATTCTGAATTCTTTTCTGGCAGTTTGCCTATTTCCTCTTCATTTATTTGGACTTGTGTGTTTCTAGGATGTTCCTTCATTTGTGCAGTATTTCTCTGCCTTTTCTTTTTTTTAACTTTTTGTGTTTGAGGTCTCTTTTCCCAGGCTTTGAGGTTGAATTCTTTCTTCCTTTGGCTTCTGCTCTTGTAAAGTTGGTCCAGGAGTTTGTGTAAGCTTCATGTAGGGTGTGACTTGTGCTTGCATTCTTTTGGAAGGGGTGAGTTTTTTTTTTTTTTTTTAATCCTTCTGATGGGCAGGGCTGAGTGAGGTGGTAATTCTGTCTGCTGATGATTGGGTTTGCATTTTTGTTTGTTTGTTGTTTGGATGAGGCATCTTGTGCAAGGTGCTACAGGTAGTTGGGCGATACTGGTATACAAGTGGTTGCTTGTATACAAGTGGTTGCTTTTGTGGTACTTCTCACTATTTGATACTCCCTAGGGTTAGGAGTTCTCTGGTAGTCTAGTGTCTTGGAGTCAGTGGTCCCACTCCAAAGGCCCAAGGTTTGGAGATTCTTCAGGGAACAGAGATTCCAGAGGTGGTTTGGTATGACATTAAATGGGATTAAAATGAATATACAAAAATGAGAAACAAAAGACTCACCCCAGACCAATAGCAATGACAAAATTAGGCAAATAATAGCTAAAATAATAGAATATGCACACATACATATACACCCATAGACAAATCCAAAACAGTAAAAAAAAAAAAAAAAAGTACAATAGATAGACCCATTGAACAAAGGAAACCAAAAATTATATCCACCAGTTAAGAAGAAAGCTAACTAAAGCACAAACTGGAAAACAAAACTAAAACAAGGTGCCAGCTGGGGAATAAAACAATGAAAACAGGACAAACTAACCATATGGTGAGAAAAAGAAAGAAAAGAACAAAAGAATAGAAGCGTAAAGTTAAATAGAGGTAGATAAAGAACACACACAGATTTGTTGCATTTCTATATACTACTAATGAACTATCAGAGGAGAAATTAAGAAAAGAATCCCATTTATAATTGCATCAAAAAGACTTAAATATTTAAGGATAAACTGAACCAAGGGTCTAGAAGAATTGTGCATGGAAAACTATAAAACACCGATAAAATAAATTGAAGAAGACACAAACAAAAATCAATATAGACCAATAGATAGCGTGCTTACAGATTGGAAGAATTAATATTGTTAAAATGACCATACGACTCAAGGCAACAAACAGACTCAAAGTAATTTATCAAAATATCAAAGACAATCTCACAGAACTAGAACTAATAATTCTAAAATGTATATGGCCACACAGAAGTCTCCAAATAGACATAACAATCTTGAGAAAGAAGAACAAAGCTAAAGGTATTATGCTCCTAATTTCAAAAAGCTATGCTAAAATCTATAGTAATCAAAACAGTATGGTACTGGCACAAAGCAGACACAGAGCTCAAAAGAACAGAACAGAGATCCCAGAAATAAGTCCACACTCACATGGTCAATTAATATATGACAACAGAGGCAAGAATCTACAAGGGGGAAAAGAAAGCCTCTTTAACAAAATATGTTGGGAAAGTTGACTGCTGCATACAAAATAACCAAGCTGGATCATATTGTCACATAACGATTGGACATAAAATCAAAGTGGATGGAATAAATAAATTCAAAGTGGATGAAAAACTTAAATGAAAGACCCCAAACCATAAAACTTCTAGAAGAAACCATAAGCACCACCCTTTTTGACACTGGTCTTAGCTGGTTTTTTATTTGTCTCCTCAGGCAAGGGAAACAAAAGCAAAAATAAGCAAGTGGGACTACATCAAAATGAAAAGCTTTTGCACAGTGAGAGAAACCACAAACAAAGCAAAAAGGCAGCCTACTGAACTGAAGAAGATATTTGCAAACAATATATCTGTTAGGAGATTAATATCCAAAATACGTAAAGAACTCATATAACTCAACATCAAGAAAACCATACAACTGCATTAAAAAATAAGCAGGGACTTGTATAGATTTTTTTTCCCCAAGAAGATATACAGGTGGCCAAATGGCACATGTAAAGATTCCCAACATCACTAACCAGTAGGGAACTGCAAACCAAACCACAAGGAGATATCACTCACATGTATCGTAAGGCTATATCACAAAGACAACAACTAAGTGCTGGAAAGGGGAAACGGAAGCTGGTACAGCCATGCTGGAAAACAGTATGAAGATTCCTTAACGAAATGAAAATAGAACACCATAGGATCCAGCAACTCCACTCCTGGGTATTTATCCAAAGGAAACAAAGACACTTTGAAAAGATTCATGCACCCTGATGTTTACAGCAACATTACAATGGCGAAGATATGAAAGCAACCTAAGTGTCCCCTGATAGAGGAATGGGTATAAAAACGCATATACATACAATAGAATATTACCCAATTATTCAAAATTAAAAACTTGTCATTTGGGACAACATGGATGTATCCAGAGGGTATTATTCCAAGAGTAAATCAAATACCATATGATTTCACTTATATGTGGACTCTAAAAGCAAAACAAAGAAACAAACAAAACAAGAGCAGATTCACAGATGTAGTGAATAAGAGTGGTTGCCAGAAAGAAGGGGGATGGATGGACAGGGGGATGAAATGGGTGAAGGGGAGTAAGGGGTACAGACCTGAAGTAAGTCATGGGGATATAATACGCTACATAAGGAATATGGTCCATAGTATTTTAATAGCTTTGTGTAGGGACAGATGGTTACTGGAATTATTGTGGTGATAATGGATGCAAACGTCCAATCATTATGCCCAAAATACCTGAAACTAAATACTATTGTAAGTCGACTATATTTCAATTAAAAAAAAGCTATCTAGGATCTGCACAATGAAATACTATGCAAAGTGGTACTAAAAGAGGGGAAAAAAAGAATGAGAACGCTGTTTCTATATTGAGTTTTGAAGATTTTGTGGATACTGTTAAATTTAAGAATGAGGGGAAGAAAAGTGCATATTTACTATTATGTAAAAAAGAACAGAATATATGTTTATTTGACTTATAAATACATTACAATATCTGAAAGGATTAATAACAAATAACGGTGGTTACCATGGTGAGTGTGTGTGTGTGTGTGTGTGCATATGTGCATAAACATCTGGGAACTCAGTAGACAGAGGACCTAGAAAGGAGTGAGCCTTTTCATGGTAAGACTCAATATATTTTTTTACTTTTAATTTTCAAACAATTTAAGACTCCCAAGAAGTTGCAAAAATCAGACAGAGAATTCTCAGGTCCCATCACAAAGCTTCTCCCAGTGATACCATCTTACATAGCTATGCCATCAAAATCAAGAAACCGATAATAGTATAGTACTATTAACTAAACTACAGGCTGTATTTGGAATTTGCTAGCTTTTACATGTACTTTTCTGGTGTACAGTTCTATGAAATTTTATCATATGCAGCGATAAGTAAAAAATCCACAGTAATCAGGATACAGAACTGCCCCATTATTGCAAGGAAATTCACTCATGCAATCCCTTTGTAGGCAGATTCTTCCCCCAGTACTAATCCTGGCAATTCCGTTTGTTCTCCACCACCATAGTTTTGTATCTTTTAGTGCTTTTTGATGTTTGAACGAAATGAATGTATTATTTTGTCAAATTGTAATAACTAAAGAGAACTGAATAGCTCTCCATGCTTCTGTAGGTAAATCTGTATGCTTGTGTTTTAATGAATTGACAGTTTTCTGTTAGTTTTAGGGTGAGAATGAGGGAGCTTATGCCTGTATAGGCAGGCTTAGGTACAGCACATTGAAGGAAGACTTCTTCCTCCCCTCCCCTTTCCTCCCCTCCTTTCTACAGTTCTTGGGACCCAGGGACTGCCTCCGGGACTCCTGAGGCTCTGGGGCTCACATGCTTACCAGGCTGTCACCTGGGCCAGGGTGGGGTAAGTGCTGCTAGCCCTTTGCTCACCTTGCGCTTGGCAGAGACTTGCTCGTGGTAGCGGTCAGAGGAGTCCCCAGGGATCTCACTGGCCCACAGTGTGATGCCCACCACAGTGTAAGCATAACCTATCACCAGCAGGGGGAGGAAGTAGATCAGCACAGTCACGCAGATGTGGTACCTGCAGGAAGGTGAGAGCAGTCAGTGCAAGAAGTACAGGGCTGGTTACTTGTCAGCCTTGACAGTTACCTGTCTCAGACTAGTTACTGGCATGAATAAGTAGGTGATCTATTAGTGGATAAAGTTGAGAAAGCAAATCTTTTTGACATGTTTTTCTTATGGACTTTTCCATAATGGAGATTCCTGTTCAGAATGAAAAGAATAAACATAATGAAAGGGAACTGAATTTGTTGAACATTTATGGCAATTTTAGTTCAGTATTGCTTACTGTTCCCTCCAAAGAAAAATACAAACTTGGGCTGAATTAATAGGAGTATATTTTCCAGAATAAAGAAGGTGATTGTACCACTCAATAGTACTTGTCAGATTTAAACTTAGGCTTAGTTTTGATGCAGGGACACGGATCAATAGAACAACTAGTACATTCAAATGAGAACAACTGTGATGGTTAATAAGACTTGTTTAGTTGCTAACTTGTGTCTTAATCTTTCACAATTCCATGGACTGTAGCCAGCCAGGCTCCTCTGTCCATGGGATTTCCCAGGCAAGAATACTGGAGTAGATTGCCATTACTTTCTCCAACTGGCTCTTCCTGACCCAAAAATCAAACTCGTGTGTCCTGCATTGGCAAGTGAATTCTTTACCGCTGAGCCAGCCAAGCTATTCTAAATGACAAATGGATCCACAGATGTAAGTATAATTATCTTGGAGAGAGACAAAACTTATCCCAGAATTAGGATCAGTACGTGAGAGCTACAAAGGTTAAGCTACTTCTAAGCATAGTTCTTAAATATATATATCTCTTGACGGAAGCTGTCTGGGTCTCTGAGTTACTGCTTGAAGGCCAGTTACCAAAGGATTTGAGTCTGACTGGAACATGAACAAGAAACAAACCTTTGCAGTGTTAGCCCACAGATTCTGAAATTTCCTACAATGGCACAACTTGTTCTACTCTGTTTAAAGTGAGGGTCATTGTAAGTTGGACATTTAAATTAGCTATTTGAATTTTGAGAAAGAATATTTTTTCTCAGAGGGTCCTTGGAAGGTGTGGCTAGTTATAGGGCTTTCCCTCTGATGTGCGTGTAATGCAAAAGCTCAGAATTTCTAATATAATAACATGAGAACAACTAATATTTGGGGAGGTTTACTCTAGGTCACTGTGTTAATAATTACATTAATGATAGTGTTAATAGCAGAACTGGAAGTTAGATTTTATTTAGTGAAGAACACAATGCCAAGGACTTTACTGGCAATATTTTCTTTAACCCTCAAAACAGAGAAATGGAATATTTCCTGCATATCAACAAATAAGTATGTCCCAGTCGTCAGCAATTCCATCCCTCCAAATGTGAATTTCTGAGCCTCGAGGGCACCCAGAAAGAACAATATCTACTATTCAACAGCCTCAGCCACTCCCCATGGTAAGCACTGAGAAGCTGGGGTGTTTGTGTGTGAAAAGCATTAGAAACCGGCCCCAGATAGCTGAGATACATATGAAAGAAATGACTTCAGTGAGCCCAGGCTCTTGTATCTGCTCACATATAAAAAAGCACTAAATTACTTGAGATATCTGGTTTTCTTTAATTAACAATAATCTTTTGATGTTCGGACTGCTTGCCCCTTGTTGCAAATTTCTATATAACTTGACTCCTCCCCCTGCCTCCTAGGAACAGTTCTCTCAGGGTTACTTGAGATGCTGTCTCCTGGACTTGAAGTAATAAAAATTCCCATCAAATAAAACATAACTTGCAACTTCTAGGTTGTGATTATTTTTTAAATGGACAGTTTTGGCAACCAACAAAGGGATCCAGAATGGATTCCCATCCTCGACCTGAACTCTACAAGAATCTGGAGCCTTGGTACCAGCAGAGGTCTCTTGTGCCCATCTGCCTCCTTGAAATCCAGACAGATTTGAGTGAATCTTACTGGATCTCAGTTCAGTTCAGTTCAGTCGCTCAGTCGTGTCCGACTCTTTGAGACCCCATGAATCACAGCACGCCAGACCTCCCTGTCCATCACCAACTCCTGGAGTTCACTCAGACTCACGTCCATCGATGCCATCCAGCCATCTCATCCTGGGTCGTCCCCTTCTCCTCCTGCCACCAATCCCTCCCAGCATCAGAGTCTTTTCCAATGAGTCAACTCTTCGCATGAGGTGGCCAAACTCAAACTGGAGTTTCAGCTTTAGCATCATTCCTTCCAAAGAAATCCCAGGGCTGATCTCCTTTAGGATGGACTGGTTGGATGTCCTTGCAGTCCAAGGGACTCTCAAGAGTCTTCTCCAACACCACAGTTCAAAAGCATCAATTCTTCGGCACTCAGCCTTCTTCACACTCCAACTCTCACATCCATACATGACCACAGGAAAGACCATAGCCTTGACTAGAAGAAACTTAGTTGGCAAAGTAATGTCTCTGCTTTTGAACATGCTATCTAGGTTGGTCATAACTTTCCTTCCAAGCAGTAAGTGTCTTTTAATTTCATGGATGCAATCACCATCTGCATGATTTTGGAGTCCAGAAAAATAAAGTCTGACACTGTTTCCACTGTTTCCCCATCTATTTCCCATGGAGTGATGGGATCGGATGCCATGATCTTTGTTTCCTGAATGTTGAGCTTTAAGCCAACTTTTTCACTCTCCTCTTTCACTTTCATCAAGGGGCTTTTTAGCTCCTCTTCACTTTCTGCCCTAAGGGTGGTGTCATCTGCATATCTGAGGTTATTGAGATTTCTCCCGACAATCTTGATTCCAGCTTGTGCTTCTTCCAGCCCAGCGTTTCTCATGATGTACTCTGCATATAAGTTAAATAAGCAGGGTGACAATATACAGCCTTGACGTACTCCTTTTCCTATTTGGAACCAGTCTGTTGTTCCATGTCCAGTTCTAACTGTTGCTTCCCGACCTGCATACAGATTTCTCAAGAGGCAGGTTAGGTGGTCTGGTATTCCCATCTCTTTCAGAATTTTACACAGTTTATTGTGATCCACACAAAGGCTTTGGCATACTCAATAAAGCAGAAATAGATGTTTTTCTGGAACTCTCTTCCTTTTTCCATGATCCAGCAGATGTTGGCAGTTTGATCTCTGGTTCCACTGCCTTTTCTAAAACCGGCTTGTACATTAGAAGTTCACGGTTCATGTATTGCTGAAGCCTGGGTTGGAGAATTTTGAGCATTACTTTACTAGCATGTGAGATGAGTGCAATTGTGTGGTAGTTNTACTGGTTGGGGCATAGACTTGGATAACTGTGATATTCAATGGTTTGCCTTGGAGACGAACAGAGATCATTCTGTCGTTTTTGAGATTGCATCCAAGTACTGCATTTCGGACACTCTTGTTGACCATGATGGCTACTCCATTTCTTCTGAGGGATTCCTGCCTGCAGTAGTAGATATAATGCTCATCTGAGTTAAATTCACCCATTCCAGTCCATTTTAGTTCGCTGATTCCTAGAATGTCGATGTTCACCCTTGCCATCTGCTGTTTGACCACTTCCAACTTGCCTTGATTCATGGACCTGACATTCCAGTTCCTATGCAATATTGCTCTTTACAGCATCGGACCTTGCTTCTATCACCAGTCACATCCACAGCTGGGTATTGTTTTTGCTTTGGCTCCATCCCTTCACTCTTTCTGGAGTTATTTCTCCATTGATCTCCAGTAACATATTGGGCACCTAATGACCTGGGGAGTTCTTCTTTTGGTATCCTATCATTTTGCCTTTTCCTACTGTTCATGGGGTTCTCAAGGCAAGAATACTGAAGTGGCTTGCCATTCCCTTCTCCAGTGGACCACGCTCTGTCAGACCTTTCCACCATGACCCGCCCATCTTGGGTTCCCTCGCAGGCATGACTTGTTTCATTGAGTTAGACAAGGCTGTGGTCCTAGTGTGATTAGACTGACTAGTTTTCTGTGAGTATGGTTTCAGTGTGTCTGCCCTCTGATGCCTTCTTGCAACACCTACCATCTTACTTGGGCTTCTCTTATCTTGGGCGTGGGGTATCTCTTCATGGCTGCTCCAGCAAAGCATAGCCACTGCTCCCTCCTGTATTGGTTGATGACCTTGAGTTTTACTGGGGGGAAAATGTTATCTTTGAAACTTGGTTTCAAGAAGAGGTACCTGGGTTTCTCAGTTTAGACACTGGGTGGGACATCCTCAAAGTACTGGTAAGAGGTTTCTCAATTTAGGTGTTGAGTAGGATATCTTCAATGTTAAGGCAGTGGGAAGATTTTGCTCAAGCAGGGGATCCTCAGTGTTAAAGCCTTGGGAAGACTCATTTTGGATACTGAGTGGTTAGCCTCAGTTTAGAGACTGAGAAGAGTGCTCAAACATGAGTAAGGTGGGACTGAGTTATTAGAGGGGAAGACTGGCTTGTTGTTTTTCCTTGACTTGGCTACGTTAATAGAGTTTGTCAAAATAAAACGGGAATCTTCTGAGAGCTTCTGAGCTCCAAAAAGGGACTATTTTCCTGGCTGGCAACAGCTTTCTCAGATGACTGAGAAATTTGCAGGAGTGGTGGAAGCAAGACCTCATGCCATGCAGCTTGTTCCTACAGGAAAACCCACTCATGTAATTAGCAAACTGCCCAACAGGGGACACACACAAGAACTGGCTATCCCACAATCTGAGCATCCATGGAAGTCTTATAGTCCACTGGGAAACCCGAGACACATAGAATGGGGCTTAAACAACTCTGGGGCAAAACCAGAGAACTTAAGCTCCCCAAAAGCACATACTGGCCCATCACATGCAATTTTATCTCAACAAACTAACTTCAAAATGGAAAATACAGGTTTCAAAATAAAAAGGGATGAGAAATCGCCAATATCCATGCAAAACTTACAGGTGTTTACTTGATTGGAAATTGGAGGAAATCTCACCATGGAAATTGAGGGGGCTTTTTCATTGCCTATGCAATTAAGTTTCATTAAGGTGAAAAGCTGGCTTAGTAAAAAAGTATATTTTCAGACTTTAAACAAAGACTTTCTAGAGGGAAACTTTCATTTCTCTGTGTCTTTGAGATGTAAATGTTCTACCCAATCTTCCCAGGTCGATCTGTACTTGTTTGATTTGTTTGTGTGTTTTTGAAAACTTGGTCTTGAGAGTAAAATTCTTTGGCTTTAGGTTACATCCTCTCCCACTCTCTTATGGGGAGGTCTTTTGCATCTTAATGGTTTGAATTTCTATTGAGATATATTTTATTGGTGGCCAATTGATGGATCATTTAAAATTGGAAAAACTAACCGGTAAATCTAAAGTATGCTCATCATAGCCAGCAGTCTCGCTGGTACCTATAAACAAAAATCAAACTAAAGGTGAAATTATGTATCTAATAATTAAACTTAAGGACTTCCATAGTTTATTTAAAACAAGTTAAAAAAAACTGGCTTGAGGAGCTTCATTTGTGGTCTGTGCTTCTTCTCAATGGGTTTTTAGGAAAAGGAGTACGTCAAGGCTGTAGATTGTCACCCTGCTTATTTAACTTATATGCAGAGTACATCATGAGAAATGCTGGACTGGAAGAAACACAAGCTGGAATCAAGACTGCTGGGAGAAATCTCAATAACCTCAGATATGCAGATGACACCACCCTTATGGCAGGAAGTGAAGAGGAACTAAAAAGCCTCTTGATGAAAGTGAAAGAGGAGAGTGAAAAAGTTGGCTTAAAGCTCAACATTCAGAAAACAAAGATCATGGCATCCGGTCCCATCACTTCATGGGAAATAGATGGGGAAACGGTAGAAACAGTGTCAGACTTTATTTTTTTGGGCTCCAAAATCACTGAAGATGGTGGCTGCAGCCATGAAATTAAAAGACACTTACTCCTTGGAAGAAAAGTTATGACCAACCTAGATAGTATATTCAAAAGCAGAGACATTACCTTTCCGACTAAGGTCCATCTAGTCAAGGCTATGATTTTTCCTGTGGTCATGTATGGATGTGAGAGTTGGAGTGTGAAGAAGCCTGAACGCCAAAGAACTGATGAGTTTGAACTGTGGTGTTGGAGAAGACTCTTGAGAGTCCCTTGGACTGCAAGGAGATCCAACCAGTCCATTCTGAAGGAGATCAACCCTGGGATTTCTTTGGGAGGAATGATGCTGAAGCTGAAACTCCAGTACTTTGGCCACCTCATGTGAAGAATTGATTCACTGGAAAAGACTCTGATGCTGGGAGGGATTGGGGACAGGAGGAGAAGGGGACGACCCAGGATGAGATGGCTGGATGGCATCATGGACACGATGGACGTGAGTCTGAGTGACCTCTGGGAGATGGTGATGGACAGGGAGGCCTGGTGTGCTGCGACTCATGGGGTCGCAAAGAGTCGGACACGACTGAGTGACTGAACTGAACTGAAGAAGAGTATTAAAATAATTATAAGCATGAAAAACCTGTAAGGAAAGTCTGACTATAATTTCCAATAAGTTAGAATTTCTTTAAGGTGGTGTCTCAAATGAATAAAGAAATACTTGGATGATTACTTAAAATGGGACCAATAAAATGTGATTAAAACAAGATTTGATATTACTACACTACCTAAAGCTAAATGGGCCAAAAGGGACACTTACTGGTTCCCAACATTAAAAGCCAAATGAGTCCATCCTATTTACCTCAGGTTTTACAATATATATTAAAGAGGCTGAATGAATCACAAGGTGGAATCAAGATTGCTGGGAGAAATATCAACAAGCTCAGATATGCAGATGACACCACCCTAATGGCAGAAAGTAAAAGAGGAACTAAAGAGCCTCTTGATGAAGGTGAAAGGGGAGAGTGAAAAAGCTCGCTTAAAACTCAACATTCAAAAAACTAAGATCATGGCATCTGGACCCATCACTTCATGGCAAATTGATGGGAAAACAAGACAAAAGAAATTAAAACAAAAATAAACAAATGGAAAAAAAAGAAGAGAAACAAACAAACAAACAAATAAACAAACAGGATCTAATTAAACTTAAAAGTTTTTGTATTGCAAAAGGAACTGTTAGGTAGTTAGAATAGGAAAAAGGAGTCCAGAATCGCAGTGGCTAAAACAAGGAAGGGGAAAGCCCACGAAAATAGAACAAAGGAAGGTCTGGGGACTGGAGTGAGGACCTCAGGTAGAACAAACAGCACTCTAGCTAGCCCAGTTTACACAAGGCAGGCCCAGGGGGAGGGAAAAACGTATAAAAAGAGGAGCCAAAGGGCCGGGGGTCTCTCTCTGTGCACGCTCTCTCTCTCTTCTCTTTGTATCTTTTGGGTTGGCATGCCCTCATGCCTCAAGGATGTATTTTCCTTTATTTTCTAAATAAAACTGAGCTGTACATGGAGCTGTAACACTCTGTACAGATCTGTCTGAGAGCCATAACACTGATCTGTCCAAGAGCTGTGACATGGTCTGTCCAAGAGCTATGACATGCCGAGGGCTTTAACGTCCGTCTCTTCAAATTTTTGTTGTGATGGGACAGAACCAAGGAAATGACACGGTCCCCTGACAGAACCATGGACAAAATGAAAATACAAACTGCTGAATGGGGGAAAATATTTATAAATGATGTAACTGATAATGGTTCAATATTCAAAATATATAAACAGTTCATACAACTCAATATCAAGAAATAACCCAATTAAAAAATAGACAGAAGACCTGAATAGACATATTTCAAGGAAGACATAGATAGCTAACAGGCCCATGAAAACATGCTTAACATCACTAATCATCGGAAAAACACGTCAAAACCATAGTGAGATATCACCTCACCACTATCAGAATGGCTATCATCAAAGAGGAACTAAACAGCATTTTGATAAAGGTGAAAGAGGAGAGTGAAAGTGGTGGCTTAAAACTCAACATTTAAGAAACTAAGATCATGGCATCTGTTCCCATCACTTCATGGCAAATAGATGGGGAAACAATGGAAACAGTGACAGACTTATTTTCTTGGGCTCCAAAATCACTGCAGATGGTGACTGCAGCCATGAAATTAAAAGACACTTGCTCCTTAGAAGAAAGGCTATGACAAACCTATACAGTATATTAAAAAGCAGAGACATTACTTTGCCAACAAAGGTCCATCTAGTCAAAGCTGTGGTTTTTGCAGCAGTCATGTATGGATGTGAGAGTTGGACCATAAAAAGGCTGAGCACCAAAGAATTGATGCTTTTGAACTGTGGTGTTGGAAAAGACTCTTGAGAGTCCCTTGGACTTCTAAGGGATCAAAATAGTCAATTCTAAAGGAAATCAGTCCTGAATATTCAATGGAGGGACTGTTGCTGAAGCTTCAATACTTTGGCCACCTGATGTGAGGAGCTGACTCATTGGAAAAGACCCTGGTGCTGGGAAAGATTGAAGGCAAGAGGAGAAGGGGATGACAGAGGATGAGATGGTTGAATGGTATCACTGACTCAGTGGACATGAGTTTGAGCAAATTCCAGGAGATGGTGAAGGACAGGGAAGCCTGGAGTGCTACAGTCCATGGGGTCGCAAAGAGTCAGACATGACTGAGTAACGAAACAAAAATAATCAAAAAGTCTACAGATAACAAATGTTGGTGAGGATAGGGAGAAAAGGGAATGCTCCTACACTGTTGGTAGGAATGTAAATCAGTGAAGCCACTATGGAAAACAGAAAGGAGATTCCTCAAAAAACTAAAAGTAGAACTAATATATGATCTAGCAATTTCACTCTTGCTATGTCCAAAAAGAAAAAAAAAACTAATTCAAAAGAATACATGCATCCCAATGCTCATGGCAGCATTCTTGACGATAGCCAAGCTATGGAAACAACCTAAGTATTCATAGACAGATGAATGAATAAAGAAGATGTGGTATATAGACATGAAATACTACTCAGCCATAGAAAGAATTAAATTTTGCCACTTGCAACAACACGGATGAACTTGGAGGGTACTTAGTGAAATAAGTCAGACAGAAAGAAAAATACTGTATGTTATCCCTTATACATGGAACCTAAAAAATAAAACAAATTAATAAATGTAACAACAAAGAAAATACTCATAGGTATAGCAACAACCTAGTGCTTACCAGTGGTCAGAGGCAAGGGTGGAGGGGCAAGATAGAAGTATAGGATTAAGAGGTACAAATTACTATATATAAAATAAACAAGCTACAAGGATATATTGCAAAGTATAGGGGGTATAGCCAATATTATATAATAACTATAAATGTAGTATAACTTCTAAAATTGTGAATCACTATGCTGCACTATGGAGAAAGCAATGGCAACCCACTCCAGTACTCTTGCCTGGAAAAATCCCATGGATGGAGGAGCCTGCTAGGCTGCAGTCCATGGGATAGCTAAGAGTCGGACACGACTGAGCGACTTCACTTTCACTTTTCACTTTCATGCACTGGAGAAGGAAATGGCAACCCACTCCAGTGTTCTTGCCTGGAGAATCCCAAGGACGGGGGAGCCTGGTGGGCTGCCGTCTATGGGGTCGCACAGAGTCGGACACGACTGAAGTGACTTAGCAGCAATAGCAGCATGCTGCACTAAAATATATAATATTGTTGATCAACTGTGCTACAATCTTTTAAAAAGACCAAATAAAAAACACAAAAATTCAATGCATAAATCTCACATCATGTGGGAACCAAGCAGTCCCTTCTGTCACAGACTATTGTAGTCACTCTTGATTTTTTTCTCTGGCTCACTTTGGCACATCCCTGATCCCTGAGCTCTTCTTCCAAGGCCCATATTAATTCTGAGAGCTGACTATCAGATTTGAGAGCCAAAAAATCCCCGATGAAGCTGTACAAAAATAAGTTTATACTAGATTCTATTGATCAATTCTCTAAAATAGTGATTTTGGCAAAATATTAAAATGTAAGTTTATCTCCAATGAACTGCAAGAATGTGGTAAAACTTCTCCAAGAAGATGTCAAGATGGAAGAAATGTTTATTTTCATGTTTTCTAATGATTAAATTTCAATTATTTGGCCCACATTCATTTAAACTTGGATATTGGATTGAGCATTTGCAGTTTCTATGTGAACGGGGTTTGTCTGAGCTAGATTTTCTCTTTGAATTTGTCTGTTCTAAGTATTTTAGATAAGTGGAATCATGCAATATTTGTCCTTTTGTGTCTGGCTTATTTACTTAGCATTATGTTTGCCAGGTTCATCCATGTTATAGCATGTATCAGAACTTCATTCTTTTTTAAGGCTAAATAATATTCCATATATATATTTAAAACATTTTGAATATCCATTCATCTACTGAGGGGCATCTGAGTTGTTTCCACCTTTTGGCTATTGTGAATAATGCTGCTATGAACTTTGTACTGTTTGGTGTACAAGTATTTGTTTGAGGCCCTGCATTCAATTCTGAGTATATATATAGAAGTGAAATTGCTGGGTCTTATTATTAAGAATAATTTAATAATAATTAAGTTATTAATTATCCATGTTTGAGTATGAACCTGTCTATAATTCTTTTTAGTTGAAATTAAATCTGTACTTTTTATTGCTCACAAATGAATAACAAAACCTTTTCCTTCTTAAAAAAGAGACTGATAAACTATGTTGACTGATTCAGCTTAGCATTTTCCTAATGGTCTGATCTGTGATTTTCCAAAGAGCACATTGTTTTAAAATATAGATTTTACTTTTTTTAATTCAGGTGTAGTGAGGCCTATGTTCTGTGACATTTGGTGTCAGCTATGAATTCATAGTCTTCAAAGGAAAGTATTCACTCCAGGACCAAAGGAATACAGTCGCTCATGTCTTTGCAGCAGTGTAACAACTTTATTAAGTCAGGAAGTAATAGGGACAGCTTCTGGCACAGATACCAGAAGGGTTAGGAAGATCCACACACAGCTTTTAAGATATCTCATTATAGGTAGCTTTTGACCTGTTACTAAAAATAGCTTTGGCATAGGATTAGGTCAGTTTGTTTCTCTTAGATCTTGTAGCAAAGGCCGGTCTCCTGACAACGCCAAAGAACCTGTTCCTATGGCTCTGATGTTATCAATTAACCAGCTCCCTAGCTCCCATTCATGTGGGTGAATGGCCATAAATTCCAAATGGCCATAAATTCCAGGACATGGATGACTACATGGCTGGGTCCATGGACTGCTTATTCACCTGCCTAAGAAACGCTGTCACTAACAGATCAAGATAAGTTTTCCATTGAAAAGATAGTTTATTAGTCATACTTCCCAAGAGAAAAGGGCATACCATCTCACAGACGGTCATAGGCAAAGAGCATGGAGAAAATGTAGGAAAGTCTTCTACTATGTTTTTTGAGGGAAAGAATCAGTGAGGCAAGATAAACAGGCTTAGGATGGTCTCATTTGAATTGTTTCAGTGGGCCCCAATGTAGGGACTGCCCATAGATATCAGATGTGGCCCTGGGGTGATTAGGGCAGAGGATAAGTGTCTTGCAGTATAAGAGCCCCGAAAAAGCAGATAGGTGATGGGTAGGGGTTTTGGGTTGTTTAGTTTGCATATGAAAGCACGCTAGCAGGAGTTATCCCTAGGAGTTATCTAGCCCTGGATAGGTAGTCCCTCTTAGAGCATCAACAAGACCCCAGATATCAAAGCATCAGATACAGAAACTAGAAAATATGGTTAATACACACTTTAGTGATGTCATTAAATCTCAAACAACAATGTAGTTCCAGGGACTACCCTGGTGGCTCAGTGGTGAAGAATCTGCCTGCCAAGAATCTGCCTGCAGGAGACATGGGTTTGATCACTGATCGAGAAAGATCCCACCCACATGCTGCAGAACAACTAAGCATGTATGCCGCAACCATTGAGCCCGTGCTCTAGAGCCCAGGAGCTACAACCACTACGCTCATGTGCCACAACTATTAAAGCCTGCATGCCCTACAGCCTGTGATTCCCAACAAGAGAGGCCACCACATGAGAAGCCTGAGTGCTGCAACTAGGGAGTAGGCCCCACTCACCACAACTAGAGAAAAGCCTGCTGTGCAACAGTGAAGACCCAGCACAGCCAAAAATAAATACATGAAACTATTACAAGCAGTAATGTGGTTCCAACAGGCTTGTAGGCCTTGGATCCGAAAAGGCAGTTCTCAATGCTAGCCATATTCCAGAATAGCTTGAAGAATTTTCTAAACTGTGGTTTTGTGCTTCCTCACTCACAACCAATTACGTGAGTATCTCTGGACAATGATTATTTTAAAATCTCCCCCAATTATTCTCATGTGATTCTGAGCTTGAGAAAGGCTTATCTAAGACAGTGGTTTCCAAAGTTTGAAACAGAACAAATAGCAGTTATCACCTTGGAACTTGTTATAATTGCAGATTCTCAGTCTTGCTAAGTTGGAAACTGGGTGGGAGACAGCCCTCCATATTTGCATAAGCCCTCTATATGATTCTGAGGCTGGTTTAAGTTTAAGAACCACTGGTCCAAGGTAAGGAGCATCTGTGGCTTTGGTCAGAGAGCTGACTTTGATGTGAACGCAAGTCACATCTTCCTCAGTGTGTGCGGGCAGCTATCACCTTAAAAGGAAGTGGAGCTGGAGCTTGAGAGACTAAGGCCAGAGTCAAGTGTGAGGCAGGGCTTCCCCTATGCTTAATGGATGTTGATGCTCCTCATTGCTGGGCCAGACCTCAAGTCACTGGAGCAGAAGTCCTGAACTTTGGGTCTGAACTGGCTCTGTTTCCTTTAAGTGTGTGCTCTTCTCCTTCCCAGCTCCTGCACCCAGCTGTGCTGGAGCAAGAAGGGCTCTTGTGGGTAGTTAGCAAGGTTTGGGGCTGGGTTGTGGCTGTTTGGCTACTGTCAGAGATCCAGACTGCTTCTGGTGTGTTGCCTGTACAATTGCAAATAATCGCTGCTGTTTCCCTGCTGAGACACTTCAGATCTCACAGTCCAGCTTTTTGGCTGGTTGTACCAGTCCTTGCTCCAGTGTGGAGCTGTGATGCCAGGCAAGTGGTGTTGGAACATTCACTCAGTTCAGACTGGGTGGCAAGTCAGGAAGTTGCAGGAAACCAGTCATGGGTGCAGTTTCCATTTGTCCCCTCTGCCCTACTTCAGGGGCAAGCAAATCATTGTGCATGCCTCATGAGCAGAGTCCTGGCTTTCTTCTGCCCTTCTGGAACTGCCCACCAGCCCTCCAACCAGCCAAGGGGGCTCATCTTCCTGGTGTTGGAAGCCAGGGTTGGGGTGGCTAGTATGTGACTCAAACTGCTCACTTCCCAGGAAGGATCTCTGTGTAATTGCTCTTTTTCTCTGATTCTCCTCCTATGGGGACTGACCTGGTTAATTTTCTTCTCTTCCTACTCAGTTCTTTGTCAATCTTCCTTATAGCTTTGGTTACACATGACTTCTGCCACTTTCCGGTTAGTTTTAAGTGAGGATTGCTCCATATGAAGACGTTATTTTTGATCTGTTTGTGGGGGGAAGTAAGCTCTGTGTCTCCCTGCTATGCAGTCTTGACCTCCCTCCCCTATCTAAGAACCATGACATGGCTCTTAGAGGCAGAGCCTAGTTGTTGTCCAGTTGCTAAGTAATGTCTGACTCTCTGTGACTCCATTGATTGCAGCCAGACAGGCTCCCTTGTCTTTCACTATAGAGTTTTTTCAAACTCATGTCCATTGAGTCAGTGATGCCATCCAACCATCTTATCCTCTGTCTCCCCCTTCTCCTCCTGCCCTCAATCTTTCCCAGCATCAAAGTCTTTTCCAATGAGTCAACTCTTCCTATGGATGGCCAAAGTATTGGAGCTTCAGCTTCAGCATCAGTCCTTCCAAGGAATATTCAAGGTTGATTTTCCTTAGAATTGACTGGCTTGATCTCCTCAAGTCCAAGGAACTCTCAAGAATCTTCTCCAGCAGCAGAATTCAAAGCAGCAACTCATTGGGGTCCGCCTTCTTTATTGTCCAAGTCTCATATCCATACATGACTACTGGAAAAACCATAGCTCTGACTAGACAGACTTTTGTCAGCAAAGTGATATCTCTACTTTTTAATACACTGTCTTGGTTGGTCATAGTTTTCCTTCCAAGGAGCAAGCGTCTTTTAATTTTATGCTGCAGTCATCATCTGCAATGATTTTGGGGCCCAAGAAAATAAAGTCTGTCACTGTTTCCATTGTTTCCCCATCTATTTGCCATGAAGTGATGGAACATGATCTTAGTTTTTTGAATGTTGAGTTTGTTGTAATCCACAGAGTCAAAATCTTTAGCACAGTCAGTGAAGCAGAAATAGATGTTTTCCTGGTATTCCCTTGCTTTGTCTATGATCTAACAGATGTTGGCAATTTGACCTCTGGTTCCTCAGCCTTTTCTAAACCCAGCTTGTACATCTGAAAGTTCTAGGTTCACATACAACTGAAACCCAGTTTGAAGGATTTTGAACATAACTTTATAAGCATGTGAAATAAGCAAAAGTGTACAGTAGTTTGAACATTCTTTGGCCTTGCCTTTCTTTGGGATTGGAATGAAAACTGACTTTTCCCAGGTTTGTGGCCACTGATGAGTTTCCCAAATTTGCTGACATATTTAGTGCAGCACTTTAACAGCATCATCTTTTATGATTTTAAATAGCTCAGTTGGAATTCCATCATCTCCACTAACTTTGTTCATAGTAATGCTTCCTAAGGCCCACTTGACTTCACACTTGAGGATGTCTGGCTCTAGGTGAGTGACTATAGCATCTTGGTTTTCTGGTCATTAAGACTTTTTTTGTATATTTTTGTATATATTTTGTGTATTCTTGCCACCTATTCTCAATCTCTTCTGCTTCTATTAGGTCCTTACCATTTCTGTCCCTTAGTGTGCCCATACTTGCATGAAATATTCTCTTGATTCCTCAAATCTGAAGAGATCTCTAGTCTTTTCCATCCTATTGTTTTCCTCCATTTCTTTGCATTGTTCACTTAAGACACTTAAGGTTTCTGTCTCTTCTTGCTATTCTTTGAAACTGTGCATTCAGCTGGGTGTATCTTTCACTTTCTCCCTTGCCTTTTGCTTCTCTTCTCTTCTTAGCTATTTGTAAATTATCCTCAGACAATCACTTTGCCTTCTTTTGTTTCTTTTTCTTTGGGTTGGTTTTGGTCACTGCCTCCTGTACAATGTTACAAACTTGTGTCCATAGTTTTTCAGGCACTCTATCTCTCAGCTCTAATCCTTTCAATCTATTCATCACTTCCACTGTATAATCATAAAGGATTTGATTTAGGTTATACCTGAATGGCCTAGTGATTTCCCTGACTTTCTTCAATTTAAGCCTGAGTTTTGCAATAAGGAGCTCATGATCTGAGCCACAGTCTGCTCCAGGCCTTATTTTTGTTGACTGTATAGAGCTTCTCCATATGCAGCTGTAAAGAGTATAATTAATCTGATTTCAGTATTGACCATCTGGTGATATCTGTGTAGTAATGACATCTCTTGTGTTGTTGGTAGAGGGTGTTTGCTATGACCAGTGTGTTCTCTTTGCAAAACTTTGTTACCCTTTGCCCTGCTTCATTTTGTACTCCAAGGCCAAACTTGCTTGTTATTCCATGTGTCTCTTGATCTCTTGCCTTCCTATGTTTGCATTCCAATCCCCTATGATGAAAAGGACTTTTTTTGTTTTTTTGGCTTTAGTTCTGAAAGGTCTCATTGGCCTTCATGGAACTGGTCAACTTTAGCTTCTTCAGCTAGTGCCCGGGGCATAGACTTGGATTAGTATGATATTGAATGGTTTGCCTTGGAAATGAACCAAGATCATTCTGTTGTTTTTGTGATTGTACCCAAGTACTGCATTTTGGACTCTTGTTGACTATGAGGGCTATCCCTTCTAAGGGATTCTTGCCCTCAGTAGTAGATACACCCATTCCTATCCATTTTAGTTCACTGATTTCAAATTGTTGATGTCTTCTCTTTCCATTTCCTGCTTGACCACATCCAATTTACCTTGATTCATGGACCTAATATTCTAATTCCAATATTGTTCTTTACAGCATTGAACTTTACTTTCACCACCAGACAAGTCAGCAACTGTGCATCATTTCTGCTTTGGCCCAGCCAAAGCCATTTCTCCACTCTTTCCTAGTAGCATACTGCACAACTTCTGACCCAGGGGGCTTATCTCCTGATGTCATATCTTCTTTTCAAACTGTTCATGAGGTTCTCAAGGCAAGTCCACTGCCATTCTCTCCTCTAGTAGACCACATGTTGTCAGATCTCCCCACTATAACCTGTCCATCTTGGGTTGCCCTGCATGCCATGGCTCATAGCTTCATTGAGTTACACAAGCCCCTTTGCCATGACAAAGCTATGATTCATGAAGCGATTTTCATGAATGTACATGGTCATTTAACCAGTATTCTAATTTGAACATTTGAGTCATTTATAATGTCCTGATATATACCTGATACTATAATTAACACCTTCAGATAAATGTCTTTGCTCTATTTCTTATTTCCCAAGAATTAGTCAGGATTAAGTTACAGTGTTTTTAAGGATTTGATGTATATTTATACTCTTCAGAAAATATATGTCAATTTATACAACCAGCAACAATTTATGAGATTTCTTTTTCCTCTTCATGCCTGTACTGGGTATTAGTAAGTCTTTTTGTCTTTGACAACATAATAGTTTATACATGATTCCTTACTTTACTTACTTTAATATTCTTGATTCATTGTAAATTGAAATATTATAATTTTTCTATTTAGTCATTGTCATTTCTTTTGTGAATTGATCGCCTGCTTAATTTACTCAATTTTACATTGAGGTGTTCATATTATCTTTACCATTTTCTAAGAATGCTCTATGGATTCTATCATATTATGCTTACAATGTCTCTTCCATATAAAAATCATGAAAACACTCACTTATGCTTTCTCCTGGTTTATTTATTTATTTGCATTTAACTGATTAGGCTATCAAGGATATACTTTGATATTATGAAAAAAGGCTCCAAATTTCTTTCTCTAACCATTGTTTATAGTTTCCTAAGCACCACTATTAGATATTCCATCCTCTCCCTGATGCTTTAAAACTGCACATATGTCTATAACTCATATAGCTCTATTTCTGGGCTTTTGCTCTGTTTCTTGGACCTATCCCTCCTTTATGGTATCAGCTCCACACAATCTCAGTTTTTGTGGCTTTGTAGTATGTATTATTTTTTTAATGTCACGGCAGTGCAAATCTCTTATTATTTTACTTAGTTCCAAAAAATAAAGGATGTCTATTATAATACACATTTCTTAAAAGGGCATCAGGGGATGGTTTCAGTTATTTGTAGCCAGGCCTGCAGCTTTCCAGAAGATATCAGATGGTTGAGTTCCCTGGCCCATCTCAACATTGATTCTCATGGTAAACTTTAGCAGATGCTATTGATCTGCTCACTCTCTTATGTCCTTGTTTCAGGTTCTTTTTTTGGTCAGCTCTTTTTCAGGCAAAGAGAAAAGATGTGCTGCCAGGAATGGCTCCAGGTTCGGAAATGCTCTAATAAGAAATACTTAAGCACTAGACTCCAGCAGAAAGAAACTCACTTACTCTACCCCTCCTCTTTCCTGTCTTCTTAGGGTCAGGGCAGGGATTTGGGTGGAGGCAGGTGGCTAATAATCCCACCTGAAAATTTTATTTAGTTTGTGTGTGTGTGTGTGTGTGTTAGTCACTCAGCTGTATCTGGCTGTGTGCAATTCTATGGACTGAAGCCTGAAAGGCTTCTCTGTCCTTGAAATTCTCCAGGCAGGAACACTGGGGTGGGGTGCCATCCCCCTCTCCAGGGGAATCTTCCTGACCCAGGGGTTGTACCCAGGCCTCCTCCATGGCAGGCAGATTCCTGACTGTGTGAGACACCAGAGAAGTCCTTTATTTAGTGGATATGTAAATAAAAAGAAGTCATAAGTTACAAATCTTCTATATGCTTCATATATCCTAGAGAGGAGAACAAATTAGATGGTGGTTGGTTTGGCTGGGGATATCAACATGTTTTGTGCTAAGAAAAGATAGGCCAAGTTGAGATGGGATGAAAACTGCAAATTGGTGTCTGTGTGGTAGAAGAATGTCAAGAATACAGATAACAAGGAGAGGGAAATGAGAGTGAGAGAAAGAGAGATTGAGATCCCTTGGTTGGCAGCAGGGACTGTGCAAAAGGACACAGCTAGCAAGAAATTTACTTTGGCAAGGATTGCTCTTTACATTGTAGGAACTCTGGTATCTGGGAGTAAATTCAAGAAAGTACAATCCTGTCCTATGCTATAAATCTCTGATTTCTCTAACCACTCCCAAAATCTTCAGTAAAATATGCCTCACCCAACAACTCCATGTCAGTGGGACTTTGAGGAAACAAATGAAGAGAATTGGGTTCCAGAGTGAAGCCAAGAGGGCTGGCCAGAGATGGTGTTGGCCACAAAGTTCCCACTACCTTGTTTAGGGTAGAAGATGTGGTGGAGATGAAGTCTCTGTCTCAGGAAGCAGGGAGACAGACAGATTTCCTGAATCTGTACTTTGCTCCCTGGTCAAACTTCCCAGTCTGGCAGATGACATTGTTACAGAGAAGAGTCAATTTTGACTCCATATTGGATCCATTTCATTGAGTTTAACCTTTGCTTTTCATTGCTTTTGTTATTATAATCATACATAATGGCCTGTCTCTGGGAAAACTGCCCCTCTACCTGAATATTAAACCAAAGTTCAGGACCCTGTCCACCCATGAATGGCTGTAGGAAAGAAGAAATCAACACATTCCCTCCCTGAGGCTGGACATTCCAGGAGATATTTGCAAGACTTCTTTCCTCACCACCTTTCCCTCTCTGTTCTATAAAAGAATCTGGCATTCAGACCCCAATGAGACGGTTATTTTGAGATATTAGTCTTCCATCTTCTCAATCTGCTGGGTTTCCAAATAAATTCATATTCATATTCCACCTCAACACTTCATCTCTCAGATTACTGTCCGGTCATGTGGTGAGTAGAGTGAACTCTAACTCAGTAACATCAGATCACATAGATAGATATTCCTTGAATATCTATGGTAGTTCTGGAAACCCCATTCAGCCACAGTTCAGTTCAGTTCAGTTGCTCAGTCGTGTCTGACTCTTTGCGACCCCATGGACTGCAGCATACCAGGCTTCCCTATCCATTACCAACTCCTGGAGCTTACTCAAACTCATGTCCATCAAGTCAGTGATGCCATCCAACCATCTCATCATCTGTCATCCCCTTCTCCTCCTGCCTTCAATCTTTCCCAGCACCAGGGTCTTTTCCATTGAGTCAGTTCTTCCCATCAGGTGGCCAAAGTATTGGAGTTTCAGTTTCAGTTCAGTCCTTCTAATGAATATTCAGGACTGATTTCCTTTAGGATTGACTGGTTGGATCTCCTTGCAGTCCAAGGGACTCTCAAAAGTCTTCTCCAGCACCACAGTTCAAAAGCATCAATCCTTTGCTGCTCAGCTTTCTTTATAGTCCAACTCTTAAATCCATACATGACTAATGGAAAAACCATAGCTTTGACTAGATGGATATTTGTTGGCAAAGTGATGTCTCTGCTTTTTAATATGCTGTCTAGGTTGGTCATAACTTTTCTTCCAAGGAGCAACTGTCTTTTAATTTCATGGCTGCCGTCACCATCTGCAGTGATTTTGGAGTCCAAAAAAATAAAGTTTGTCACTGTTTCCATTGTTTCCCCATCTATTTGCCACGAAGTGATGGGACCAGATGCTATGATCTTAGTTTTCTGAATGTAAGAGCTTTAAGACTTTTTCACTCTCCTCTTTCACTTTTATCAAGATACTCTTCAGTTCTTCTTTGCTTTCTGCCATAAGTGTGGTGTCATCTGAATATCTGAGGTTATTGATATTTCTCCCAGCAATCTTGATTCCAGCTTGTGCTTCATCCAACCTGGCATTTTGATGATGTACTCTGCATATAAGTTAAATAAGCAGGGTGACAATATACAGCCTTGATGTACTCCTCTCCTGATTTGGAACCAGTCTGTTGTTCCATGTCCAGTTCTAACTGTTGCTTCTTGATCTGCATACAGATTTCTTAAGAGGCGTGTCAGGTGGCCTGGTATCCCCAACTCTTGAAGAATTTTTCAGTTTGTTGTGATCCACATAGTCAAAGGCTTTGGCATAGTCAATAAAACAGAAATAGATGTTTTTCTGGAACTCTTGCTTTTTCGATGATCCAACAGATGGTGGCAATTTGATCTCTGGTTCCTCTGCCTTTTCTAAATCTAGCTTGAACATCTGGAAGTTCACGGTTCATGTACTGTTGAAGTCTGGCTTGGAGAATTTTGAACATTAATTTGCTAGTGTGTGAGATGAGTGCAGTTGTGTGGTAGTCTGAGCATTCTTTGGAATTGCCTTTCTTTGGGATTGGAATGAAAACTGACATTCTCCAGTCCTGTGGCCACTGCTAAGTTTTCCAAATTTGCTGACATATTGAGTGCAATACTTTCACAGCATCATTTTTTAGGATTTGAAATGGCTCAACTAGAATTCCATTACGTCCACTAGCTTTGTTCCTAGTGATGCTTCCTAAGGCTTCCTAAGGCCAACTTGACTGCATTCCAGGATGTGTGGCTCTAGGTGAGTCATCATGCCATCATGGTTAGCTGGGTCATGAAGTTCTTTTCTGTATCGTTCTTCTGTGTATTCTTGCCACCTCTTCTTAATATCTTCTGCTTCTGTTGGGTCCATATCATTTATGTCCTTTATTGTGTCCATCTTTGCATGAAATATTCCCCTGGTATCTCTAATTTTCTTGAAGAGACCTCTAGTCTTTCCCATTCTATTGTTTTCCTCTATTTCTTTGCATATATCACTGAGGAAGGCTTTCTTATCTCTTGGCTATTCTTTGGAACTCTGCATTCAGTGGCTATATCTTTCTTTTTCTCCTTTGCCTTTGGCTTCTCTTCTTTTCTCAGCTATTTTTAAGGCCTCAGCCACAGGCCACAGATAATTGACGTCTGAATAGATATTGCCACCAGGTGGCCCCAAACTGCAGCTGGGACCTGGAGCATTCAGTATTTCATTTAGGCAAGTGGTATTTCAATAACTCATTAATAAAACAACATGCATTTTTATGTGTTTGAATTAATTGTACACTGCACACCCCACCTCCCAGTTCCTTACCATGTCATGATGTCATTTTCTGGTGTTTACCTTGATCCAGTCTTTACCACCATGGCATGGGCTTTGCAAACTTCCTCGGATAATTATAATCCCATCAAGAACAAGATTGCATTTTATCTATGATTTGCTTTTTCTGAGTATCAGTGGACATTAATAAATGTTTTGTTTGTATAACTTACCCACCTTCAACCTCTCTAGATAGTTCTTAATTCTACATGTTTTGGTCACCTCGAGGTTAGTTTAGCTGACTGTCACTGCAATGGAATAGTCCTTGCTGTATAAACAATCAGGGACAGATCTGGGATGAGTTTCTGCCATGGCTGCTGGAGCTTGTGAAGTCAAGGGGGACTATACATGCAGCAGAAATGAAGCTTGTATTTCATCATTCTGTTGAGCATTTAAAATACTGCTATTTTTGGTGGGGCACTGTTTAAAATTACTTTGATTGATGCTTACCGGTATTAGTAAACATTTCTTTATAAAGTAAGTTGCTTATAAATGTGGGTGTTTTTGTACTCTAGTCTCTGGCATCTGAAAAGCATTTAAAATAACCAAAGTAATCCCAGTCACAATATTTGGTGACTAATAACCATCATGTCCTCAAGTTTGGATGAAGTGCCCAGACTCATGGCCCTCATGCTGAGTGCCCGCTTTCCTGACTATGCCCTGATAGTATTTCCTCTCTACAAAGAAAATCTTGGCATAGTAACCACTAACAAATGGCCAGGTAGTGGCCATTTTTCTTTTCTTGTGATAAAGTCTAATGAACTTTAGTTTATCAAGTGTGGAACAATGTAAACAGTCATTGGCTTGCAGAAGGTGTAGAAACTTCACATTTTCTGTGTGCAGTAGTTTCATTGTAAAGGTGTTTCTGAAAAGTGGATTTGACTTCATCTCATTTCTTCTAGGGGACTTGAGGTAAGGGGGCAGATATTGCTAACCCCATTTTAAATCGAAAAATTAAAGTACAGGGAAGGTAATTGCTTTGTTCAAGTCACTCAGGGTTGAAATGGGAATGGAAAACAGATCTGTTCTTATTTCAGCCCTTTACATCTCTATCATTTCTGTTTAAATAAGCTCTGAAGAAAAATGGATACTTTTCTCTTATAGCAGGGAAAACACAGTTTTCAAGAGTAAGCTCGTATGTTAAGTACAAAAATTTTCACAGCATTAAACAATACAGGTAATTCACTGAAAAGTAGCATAGCTTAAAACATCAGACACAGAATTTAATTGTGTCTACATCAGTGACTTGGAATGTGGTCAAACCTTGTTTTCCAGCTTACATCTGGATTAATTTTTGTATTTCCACAGCTTTTTCCTATCTTGAACCCTGAACCCAAAGACTCTCAGTTGGCTGAAATATATGGGAAAGACAAATGCTTTACTTTTTGTACCTCAACCAGAATTTCTCAGCATAGAGAACAGACCATTATGACATGACCTACACAGGCTGCTAGTCTATAGTTTTCATTAACAATTGAGCAATGCAATTTGTGTGTTCACAAGAAATTATCAAGGAGACTACAATATTCAGTTTAAAGCGTGTTGTGAGTCATATTTTTAATGAGGGAGTGTTGAATATTATCATACCTCCTTCAATTGGCCAAAGAGAATGTAGTTAGTAGCTGCTTCCCCATTCTGCTGAGGGGAATAGCTGTGACAGAGACCATGGGGACTACAAAGCCTAAAATATTTATTACCTGGCCTCTTAAACTTTGCCAACTCTGCTTCGCTGTACTGCATAGAGAAGAGGCTGAGCTACGATTACAGACTAAACTGTGCCTTCACTTGTATTATTAATGCTGTTGTGATTCTCTCCCTTCTTCTGGCACCAATCCAACACCTACCCTTCTTCAAAGTCCATCTCCTGATACTAGGAGCTTCTCTAGACCAGTCTAGTCCTCATAATCCCTCCTGTTCCTTTAATCTCCTCTACCACTTAAGATCCATTCAGTTTAGTTCAGTCATTCAGTCATGTCCAACTCTTTGCCACCCCATGGGCTTCAGCACCCCAGACTTCCCTGTCCATCACCATCTCCCCAAGCTTGCTCAAACTCATGTACACTGAGTCGATAATACCATCCAACCATCTCATCCTCTGTCATCCCCTTTTCCTCCTGCCTTCAATCTTTCCCAGCATCAGGGTCTTTTCAAAGAGTTAGTTCTTCGCATCAGGTGGCCAAAGTATTGGAGCTTCAGCTTCAGCATCAGTCCTTTCAATGAATGTTCAAGACTGATTTCCTTTATGATTGACTGGTTTTAACATCTTCTTAGTTTTTGATTACTTGATGCCTCATATGGTTCTTCATTTCAGGCACCTTAGCTTTGTCTTCCAAGTTATCCATAAGCTCCATGAAAGCAGGGACCATGGATATCTTTCTTCTCCTTATATTATCAGCCATGGATTAAGTTTTCTGCCACTTAGCTGTGATCTCTGATACAAATGATCTCCCTGTTTAGGCTTCCAATTGGCTACCAGATTAAGCATGGATTTCTTACCACAACATTTAAAACTTTAAACCCCTAATCGTACCAATTAACTAGTCCCCAGATTAGTGCTTAGAAAATAGTGGCTGCTCGGGAAATGGTATTTTCTGTCTTCCTTTACTTTACTTTCTATTTTGCTCTTACAACATTGGAAGAGTTCTGAATTTGACAATGATGAGGTCAGTAATGAGCAGTTTCAGTATCATGCTGGGGACAAAGCCAGAAAGCAAGAACAAAGAAATATATCAATGAAAAAAATAACTGTAACAAGCATAGCACAGATGTTTGTGATGAGAAGGAGAATGTGGGGAGGCAGCCAGAAAGCCAATTTTTTGTTTGGGGTGAGCATGCATGGATCTGTGGGTGAATGACTGGAGTCAATGGCAATATGATGAGGAGGTTAGCTAGGAAGAGTTCAGAAGGAGCAGAAACAGGGCTCAATTGCAGAGGGGGAGAGAGAAGAGAAGGAAGGTTCAGTTTCTGTTTTCTCATTGTGGTTGACATGAGCCATCTACTGAGTCAAGGATGGAGATGGGGCAGAATTAGAGATCTGAGAAGACTGTCCACAGGAAAGCAGTTGATGACATCAGCAAGAGAAGTGCTAAAACAAGCAGCATAATTAATATGACCACGATTAACCTGGTTTCCTAGAATTCTTTGAAGAGCTGGGCTTGAGAGGGGAGAAAATATCAGGAGAAAATATAAGGTGGGAGAGTTGAGGTTGGGGATGGCCATGGAAACCACAGGAAACCTTGGGAACAAGGGCTGGGTGAATGCATTGGATTGAGCTACCCTGATTTAGCACCAACTGCAGTCCAAAAAATTACCATGTGTTACTCTGTTTAAACAATTCTGTTAAGATTGGGCTTTATCACCCCAATTTTGCAATTTAATTTGAGGTTCAAAGATATTCCTTGACTAATGTGGTTTGAGCTAGGATTTTAATTCAGGTGTTTATTTTTCCACTCTATCGTTGTACTTTCATACCATAGAAATAGTGTGCCAAGAAGCCCCAGGTTACCACAGGCTGGAGGGATAAGTGAGACCTTGAAAGGTTAAGATTCTTTAGCATCCTCATTTCTATCAAATCACATATCCTTTGTCATTGTGACACTATTTATCTAACCCCTCCTGGTCTACCCAGTCACATGAGTTGTGCTTGTTTTGCGCTAAATTTGTCTGAAAAGTGGAGCCCTGAGGGTACCAGTGTACACCTGGGGAAACCATGGGTAGCACAGGTCACTCCTTGCTTTCCCCTCTCCCCAGGACAAGAAAATCAGGAGTGGGAAGGGGACAAGCAAGGGTTCGACCTCGAGACCCCTTTGCTCTTCACTATGACTCCCAAGAAAGACCTCTGTTATGAACTGAATGTTTGTGTTCCCGCAAAGGACTGTTGAAACTCTAACCCTCAGTGGGCTGGTTTTAGAAGACAGGAGTCTTGGGGAGGTAACTGGGTCATGAGGGTGGAGCCTTCATGATGAGAGTAGTGCTCTTAAAACAAGACAGAAATGATCTCTCTCTGCCATGAAGGATACAGCAAGAAGGTGTCCCTCCACAAACCAGGAGGAAAGTTCTCACAGGAACAGAATGGGCTAGCACCTTGATCTTAGAGCCTTCAGCCTTCAAAACTGTGAGAAAGAAATGCTTTTGAAGCCACTTAGCCTATGGTAATTTGTTACAGCAGCCCAAATTAAGAAAACCCCTGTTTATTTCAGACTCTCTCTGAGTACAATTCGCTGGTGAAAACCTGTTTTGTTTGCTGAAAAATTGTTTTGGTGCCACTCTGACAATAGCAACAAAAATGTTTCTAAAGATAAGGAGGCGATTTCCTGGGTTAGAAGCAGAAAGACAAGAGATATTCCCATAATATTTAACCCTATCTCTTCCATCTTCATGGCAGATAGTCTTAGAATGTGTTAAAAAAAAAATCACTGTGAGTCATCTTTAAAAATGCTGATTTCTTTGCCCTACCCTAGAAATTCTGAGGGGAAGCCTTGGAACATGAATTTTAGTAAGACCCTCGGTGATTCTGAGGCAGGTGACTCTTACATGTGAAAAGACAATACTGAGAGGGAACCCAAATTCACCAGTTCTAAATAGTTTAAATCCTCAGTGGCCTCTAGTTTAGGGCAGTTACCCAAATTCCTCCTTAGAGACAGATGCATTAGTTCGCTTTGCTGCGTTTTGGAAGAAAGTGTGTTTCTGTGGTACACAAACGTGTCTCAGGGGATGGCTGACTGGCCGGGCACCAAGAGACTCCCAAGGGCATTTTCCTTAATAAGTTTGGAAAAGGCCAGTGTAGGGGCTGGCCTCAGTCTCTGAGCCCCAGAACCCTCCTTTTGTCAGCACACATAGCTTCACAGGTATGCACATACTAACCACCCTCACAGGAATCTGATTCATAAACCATTTTTTGGGGAAATATGACCACTAAATAAACTGGGTATTGGGGCTGGTCTAATCAAAAGGCGGCTGCTGCTGCTGCTGCTGTCACTTCTGTCGTGCCCGACTCTGTGTGACCCCATAGACGGCAGCCCATGAGGCTCCCCCGTCCCTGGGATTCTCCAGGCAAGAACACTGGAGTGGGTTGCCATTTCCTTCTCCAATGCATGAAAGTGAAAAGTGAAAGTGAAGTCGCTCAGTCGTGTCCAACTCTTCTCGACTCCATAGACGGCAGCCCACCAGGCTCCCCCGTCCCTGGGATTCTCCAGGCAAGAACACTGGAGTGGGTTGCCATTTCCTTCTCCAATGCATGAAAGTGAAAAGTGAAAGTGAAGTCGCCCAGTCGTGTTCGACTCTTAGCGACCCCATGGACTGCAGCCCACCAGGTTCCTCTGTCCATGGATTTTTCCAGGCAAGACTACTGGAGGATCAAAAAGCTATAGATCATTAAACAGATTCAGCACCAGGAAGATTGGCTGGCTCAATCCAGGGCCTCCCTGACATCAGACTCTTAGAGCTTAAAAGGCTGGTGCACCCCCTTCCACAGTAGGATCTGTTTGTCAGGGGGATGGACACACCTGTTCCTGAGAGGATACCTCTCCTTCACTAGTGTGTAGCACACAATTAGTGTTCTAAAGGTGGCTTAGCACAGTGAGGCTAACTTTAGGACTCCTTTGCCTAAAATCTCAAGATCTATAAGACTTCCATATTTCATGGAAAATTTTTAAATAAAATTTGAGAACTGATATAGGTTTTTTTTTTCAGTGTCTTACTGTGTCAAGTAAGGATGTTGAAAATTAACCTAAGCTAAGCTAAACTAAACTAAGCTACTGTTGATTGTCATTGTCACTACATTTGGAAAAGTATATGTGTATTTTTTAATTAATTAATTTTTCATTGAAGGATAATTGCTTTACAGAATTTTGTTGTTTTCTATAAAACCTCAACATGAATCAGCCATAGGTATACATATATCCCCTCCGTTTTGAACTTCCCGCCCACCTCCCTCCCCTTCCCACTCCTCTGGGTTGATACAGAGCCCCTGTTTAAGTTTCCTTAGCCATACATCAAATTCCCATTGGCTATCTATTTTACATGTGGTAATGTAAGTTTCCATGTTACTCTTTCCATACATCTCACCCTCTCCTCCCATTTCCCCACGTCAACAAGTCTGTTCTCTATGTCTGTTTCTCCACTGCTGCCCTGTTAGTAAATTCTTCAGCACCATTTTTCTAGATTCCATATATATGCGTTAGAATATGATATTTATCTTTCCTTTCTGACTTACTTCACTCTGTATAATAGGTTTTAGGTTCATCCACCTCATTAAAACTGACTCAAATGCATTCCTTTTTATGGTTGAGTAATACTCCTCTGTGTATATGTACCACAACTTCTTTATCCATTCATCTGTCGATGGACATCTAGGTTGCTTCATGTTCTAGCTATTGTAAGTAGTGCTGCAATGAACAATGTAATACATGTGTCTTTTTCAGTTTTGGTTTCCTCAGGATATATGCCTAGGAGTGGGATTGCTGGGTCATATGGTGGCTTTATTCCTAGTTTTGTAAAAAGGAATCTCCCTACCGTCTTCCATAGTGGCTGTATCAATTTACATTCCCACCAACAGTGCAGAGCATTCCCTTTTCTCCACACCCTCTCCAGCATTTATTGTTTGTAGACTTTTTGATGATGGCCATTCCGACTGATGTGAGGTAATATCTTTCGGCGGTTTTGATTTGCATTTCTCTAATAATAAGCAATGTTGAGCATATTTTCTTGTGTTTGTTACCCATCTGTAGCCCAAGGCGCACACTGGCAGTCCTTGCTGGCTCTGTTTACCTGAGGGACCTGTGGCCGACCCCGGCCAGCACTGCAGTCCCCCTGGAGCCCGGCCCCAAGGTGTGAGATATTTCAGTCAAAGGAAGAAATAGCTCTTCTTCTAAGATGGAATCTGTTGTTTGGGAATGTGGTTGATCAACTTGACATGTTGGCCACATGGTACCCGATGTAATAAAACGAAAAGAAGAGGCAAGATGATGTCATTTTCCCATACTGAGAAACCAAAAACAAATGCCTTTTGTGAGACCAAGCTAACAAACCTCTGACGGTGCAAAGAGTAATTCTGTTTGAAGAACTTAACAGTAAGATAGAAGAAGTCCTTTCAAGCTGAGACCTGCAGGTGTACAAAGATCTAAAATACATGTTGTGTAGGCCTGATCATTTGAATCCCATTCAGTCGGGAAAGCGTGGCTATGAGTTGGATCGTCTTCTCTCTGTGGCCCTTGACTGTGTTTGTGGGCCGTATAGGTGGACACAGTTTGTTTTCTTTGAGCCTATTACCTTGAGGATGTGCCAGGATTTGCCTTATAACATTGCCTTCACGCCCAGTCTTCTGAATCACTATGACCAACAGAAGGCAGTTTTAGCAATGGAGGTAAGACTTCATCTATTATTTGGCATGCCATAGAAAATTATTCTTGTATTGCCCTTTTAATGAGTCTAATGAATGTGTTTGATAAACAACAGGAACAACTAACATGTTATTTTTAACTGCATCTTGTACATTAAAAAGTTATGTATTTAGTAGGTTCAGACTCTGATAGATTGAAGAGTTCTTGTTTGGGGGATGTTACTCATCTTAGTTTTCAGATATTATTCTTTTATGAAGAACTTTGAAACATTGGAACTGGGGAAGTAATAGCCTTTCAGAAGTTTAAATTGTCCAAGTTATGGTTACATCTTTTCTGTTATTTGATAATAAGACTTTAAAGAGCAGACTATAATAATAATATTCAGAATTCACTTAGTAAATATTGAAGGTAACATGATTTTGAAAATGGGTTCTTTGGTTCAGCCTTTAGGCTGGTGAGTTTACAGTATATCAGTTCAGTTCAGTTCAGTTCACTTCAGTCGCTCAGTCGTGTCGAACTCTTTGCAACCCCATGAATCGCAGCACGCCAGGCCTCCCTGTCCATCACCATCTCCCGGAGTTCACTCAGACTCACGTCCATCGTGTCCATGATGCCATCCAGCCATCTCATCCTGGGTCGTCCCCTTCTCCTCCTGCCCCCAATCCCTCCCAGCATTAGAGTCTTTTCCAATGAATCAACTCTTCGCATGAGGTGGCCAAAGTACTGGAGGTTCAGCTTCAGCATCATTCCTTCCAAAGAAATCCCAGGGTTGATCTCCTTCAGAATGGACTGGTTGGATCTCCTTGCAGTCCAAGGGACTCTCAAGAGTCTTCTCCAACACCACAGATCAAACTCATCAATTCTTCAGCGCTCAGCCTTCTTCACAGTCCAACTCTCACATCCATACATGACCACAGGAAAAACCATAGCCTTGACTAGACGGACCTTAGTCGGCANTGCTTTCTAAGGCCCACTTGACTTCACATTCCAAGATGTCTGGCTCTAGATTAGGGATCACATCATCATGATTGTCTGGGTCGTGAAGATCTTTTTTGTACAGTTCTTCTGTGTATTCTTGCCACCTCTTCTTAATATCTTCTGCTTCAGTTAGGTCCATGCCATTTCTGTCCTTTATCGAGCCCATCTTAGCATGAAATGTTCCCTTGGTATCTCTAATTTTCTTGAAGAGATCTCTATTGTCTTAAATACTTAAGATGGTATCCTGGTCTTACTGTCTTTACATCAATTTAAGAACAGTAACTCCCAAGCAGTGATAGAGATTTTGTTGTGTGAATTATCTGTTCTTGACCTCTCAGGACATCATGAAAATCTGTTGCCTTACTTGAATTTTTCTAATGATAATTCTTTAGGCACTTTTAAATTATTTTACTTTAGAAGCTATGGCAAATTAATGGATATAGTTAATAATAGGTTTAAATAATTTTGTATGTGCTTTGATAATGGTTTTAAAATTGTGGACAAAGATGTGTTTACCAGATAGGAATTGGGGGGCAGTAAACTGTGACAATAAGAGGTAAAAGCTTTGGAACTGTATAAACTGCAGCAGCAGCTACCACTTTCTATCTGTATTACTTTGGTCAAATTACTTGAGCTTTCTTACCATTGTCACTTTGCTTGTAAAATAGAGTTAACACTTTGGAAAATACAAAATGAAGCATTTATACAAAATGAAGCATTTATAAAGTATTTGGCACAGTACTTTTGGAGTGAGTTCTCTTAAAGTGATAGCTTTTACCATTTTCTCATATTCTAATGTTAATGTAGCTACATAGTACATAGAATTTAAAGTATTTTTTTTAATTTTAGTCTTTAATCCTTTGTTACAGTACTTTCAGCAAATCGAATACTACTTGTTTTGGAATCTTCATTTTATAGTAAAATTCAAAGATTTAGTACTTCCAAGTAAACTAACATAAATCTGGGAAATTTTGTAGAAAGATGATTATTCATAGATTTTGAAACATAGAGGACAAATTGTATAGTCCAAATAGTTGAAAATATTATGGAGGTTGAATAAAATATTTCTGCTCTTCCACTGACACAAAGTCTAGCTGGTAAGGAGAGATTTGGTATAGACTGTTAGATTGGGTATATGAAAATGGGTATTGGTTTAATATAAGAATTTGATTCCTGGCATAGTAGTCCCTGTTGGGTATTAAAACTACCCAGTTCTCTCACCAAAAAAAAATGAAGGAGGACTATCTTTGGTTCTGGTATCATTTTAAGTCAGTATAACTCCTTTGGAAAGCAAACAGAGTTGTAAGAAATAAGTCATAAAGATTTATATACTGATTTGGGTTTAACTTTTGCCTCTTTCATGTAGTAGCTTTCAGACTTTGAAATTAAGTCACCTAACATCTCTGTGATCTGGAGAAGGAAATGGCAACCCACTCCACTACTCTTGCCTGGAAAATCCCATGGACAGAGGAGCCTGGTAGGCTACAGTCCATGGGGTCGCAGAGTCGGACAAGACTGAGTCACTTCACTTATCATATATGGTACATTTGGCAAAGAATATTTTACTAACAGAAAAGAAGTGTGGGCATAATTTAAGCATAAAAAGCAAACGTTTAAATGAAGAGTTCCAGAGAATAGCAAGGACAGATAAGAAGGCCTTCCTAAATGAACAATGAAAAGAAATAGAGGAATACAATAGGATGGGAAAGACTAAAGGTGACTTCAAGAAAATTGGAGATATCAAGGGAACATTTCACGCAAAGGCAGGCATGATAAAGGACAGAAATAATAAGGACCTAAACAGAAGCAGAAGAGACTAAGAAGGGATGGCAAGAACATACAGAAAAACTATACAAAAAGAGTCTTAATGACCTAGATAACCACAGGCTTTGGTCGCTCACCTAGAGCTGGACATCCTGGAATGTGAAGTCTAGTGGGCTTTAGGAAGCATTACTACTAGCAAAACTTGTGGAGGTGATGAAATTTTCCTGAGCTATTTGAAATCCTGAAAGATAACGCTGTTAAAGTGCTGCACTCATTAATATGTCAGCAAATTTGGAAAACTCAGCAATGGCCACAGGACTGGAAAAGGTCAGTTTTCATTCTAATTCCAAAAAAGGGAAATGCCAAAGAATGTTCAAACTACCATACAATTGTGCTCATTTCACATGCTATTAAAGTGAAAGTGAAAGGAAAGTCATTCAGTCGTGTCCGACTCTTTGCAACACAATAGACTGTAGCCTACCAGGATCCTCTGTCCATGGGATTTTCCAGGCAAGAGTACTGGAGTGGGTTGCCATTTCCTTCTCCAGGGGATCTTCCCGACCCAGGGATCAAACTTGGGTCTCCCGAATTGTAGGCAGTGTTGGGACCTAACAAACGCCATGATAGGCTTCAGGGACTAAGGTAGGACTCACGGGAAAAGCTGAGTCGTTGCCCAGTGAGGTCATCCCCGCGGATGCCAGGACTTGTCTAATCAGCATACTCCCCATAACCTGGTTTGAGTTTATCAGGACGTAAAAGACATCTCCCTGCAGCCAACAAAGATTAGCCAATTAGTAAATACTAGGAAACTCCTGCAGCCAATCAGCCCTTGCCAAATCTCTCTTCTAACAAGAACCTATAAATACTGCTATAAATCTAGGCTTGGGGCTCCTTGCTCCACTCCACTGCATTGGATGTGGTGGGAGCCCTAGCTCGAGCTAGAAATAAAACCCCTTCATGCTTTTGCATTGCTGTGGACGTCTTATTCTCTTAGTTTTGGGGACTCAGACCCTGGGCGTAACAGGCAGACATTTTACCATCTGAGCCACCAGGGAAGTCCCAAATGCTATTAAGGTTATATTCAAAATCCTGAGAGCTAGGCTTCAGCAATACATGAATTGAGAACTTTCAAATGTACAAGCTGGGTTTCAAAGAAGCAGAGGAACCAGAAATCAAATTGCCAATGTCCATTGGATCATAAGCCATGCCGTGTGGGGCCACCAAGGATGGATGGGTTATGGTGGAGAAGTATGACAGAATGTGGTCCACTGGAGAAGGCAATGGCAAACCACTTCAGTATTCTTCCCTTGAGAACCCCATGAACAGTATGATAAGTCAAAATGATAGGATACTGAAAGAAGAACTCCCTGGGTAGGTAGAGGTGCCCAATATACTACTGGAGATCAGTGAAGAAATAACTCCAGAAAGAATGAAGGGATGGAGCCAAAGTAAAAACAACACCCAGTTGTGGATGTGATTGGTGATAGAAGCAAGGTCCGATGCTGTAAAGAGAAATATTGCATAGGAACCTGAAATGTCAGGTCCATGAATCAAGGCAAGTTGGAAGTGGTCAAACAAAAGATGGCAAGAGTAAACGTCAACATTCTAGGAATCAGCGAACTAAAAAGGACTGGAATGGGGGAATTTAACTCAGATGACCATTATATATATTACTGTGGGCAAGAATCCCTTGGAAGAAATGGAGTAGCCATCATGATCAACAAAAGAGTCCAAAATGCAGTAGTTGGATGCAATCTCAAAAATGACAGAATGATCTCTGTTTCCAAGGCAAACCATTCAATATCACGGTAATCCAAGCCTATGTCCCAACCAGTGACGCTAAAGAAGCTGAAGTTGAACGGTTCTATGAAGACCTACAAGACCTTTTAGAACTAACACCCAAAAAAGATGTCCTTTTCATTATAGGGGACTGGAATGCAAAAGTAGGAAGTCAAGAAACACCTGGGGTAACAGGCAAATTTGGCCCTGGAGTATGGAATGAAGCAGGGCAAATGCTAATAGAATTTTGCCAAGAGAATGCACTGGTCATAGCAAACACCCTCTTCCAACAACACAAGAGAAGACTCTACACATGGACATCACCAGATGGTCAACAGCGAAATCAGATTGATTATATTCTATGCAGCCAAAGATGGAGAAGCTCTATACAGTCAGCAAAAACAAGACCGGGAGCTGACTGTGGCTCAGATCATGAACTCCTTATTGCCAAATTCAGACGTAAATTGAAGAAAGTAGGGAAAACCACTAGACCATTCAGGTATGACCTAAATCAAATCCCTTATGATTATGCAGTGGAAATAGAGTTAAGGGACTAGATCTGATAGAGTGCCTGATGGACTCTGGATGGAGGTCCACGACATTGTACAGGGGGCAGGGATCAAGACCATCCCCATGGAAAAGAAATGCAAAAAACCAAAATGGCTGTCTGGGGAGACCTTACAAATAGCTGTGAAAAGAAGAGAAGTAAAAAGCAAAGGAAAAAGGAAAGATATAAGCACCTGAATGCAGAATTCCAAAGAACAGGAAGGAAAGACAAGAAAGCCTTCCTCAGCGATCAATGCAAAGAAATAGAGGAAAACAACAGAATGGGAAAGACTAAAGATCTCTTCAAGAAAATTAGAGATACCAAGGGAACATTTCATGCAAAGACGGGCTTGATAAAGGACAGAAATGGTATGGACCTAACAGAAGCAGAAGATAAGAGGTGACAAGAATACACAGAAGAACTGTAGAAAAAAGAGATTCATGACCCAGACAATCACGATGGTGTGATCACTCACCTAGAGCCAGACATCCTGGAAGGTGAAGTCAAGTGGGCCTTAGAAAGCATCACTATGAACAAAGCTAGTGGAGGTGATGGAATTCCAGTTGAGCTCTCTCAAATCCTGAAAGATGATGCCATGAAAGTGCTGCACTCAATATGNGGAACAACAGACTGGTTCCAAATAGGAAAAGGAGTACGTCAAGGCTATATATTGTCATCCTGCTTATTTAACTTCTATGCAGAGTACATCATGAGAAACGCTGGACTGGAAGAAGCACAAGCTGGAATCAAGATTATCGGGAGAAATATCAATAACCTCAGATATGCAGATGACACCACCCTTATGGCAGAAAGTGAAGAGGAACTTAAAAGTCTCTTGATGAAAGTGAAAGAGGACAGTGAAAAAGTTGGCTTAAAACTCAACATTCAGAAAATGAAGATCATAGCATCTGGTCCCATCACTTCATGGGAAATAGATGGGGAAACAGTGGAAACGGTGTCAGACTTTATTTTTTAGGGCTCCCAAATCACTGCAGATGTTGATTGTAGCCATGAAATTAAAAGATGCTTACTCCTTGGAAGGAAAGTTATGACCAACCTAGATAGCATATTCAAAAGCAGAGATATTACTTTGCCAACAAAGGTCCATCTAGTCCAAGCTATGGTTTTTCCAATGGTCATGTATGGATGTGAGAGTTGGACTGTGAGGTAAGCTGAGTGCTGAAGAATTGATGCTTTTGAACTGAGGTGTTGGAGAAGACTCTTGAGAGTCCCTTGGACTGCAAGAAGGCCTAACCAGTCCATCCTAAGGGAGATAGGTCCTGGGTGTTCATTGGAAGGACTGATGCTGAAGCTGAAACTCCAATACTTTGGCCACCTCATGAGAAGACTTGACTCTTTGGAAAAGACCCTGATGCTGGGAGCGATTTGGGGCAGGAGGAGAAGGAAATGATAGAGGGTGAGATAGCTGGATGGCATCACTGACTTGATAGACATCAGTTGGGGTAAACTCCAGGATTTGGTGATGGACAGGGAGGCCTGGCATGCTGCAATTCATGGGGTCGCAGAGTCAGACACAACTGAGCGACTGAACTTACTGAACTGATTGGATCATAGAAAAAGGAGAATTCCAGAAAAACATCTACTCCTACTTCATTGACTATGCTAAAGCCTTTGTGTGGATCACAACAAACTGTGGAAAATTCTTAAAGAGATGGGAAAACCAGACCTTCTTACCTGTCTCCTGAAAAACCTGTATGTGGGTCTAGAAGCACCATTTAGGACGATACATGGAATAATTGACTGTTTCCAAATTGGGAAAGGAGTACAATAAGGCTATAAATTGTCACCCTTATTTAAGTTATATGCAGAGTTGTGTCTGTGTACTCAGTCATGTCCCACTCTTTGTGATCCCATGGACTGCAGCCTGCCAGGATCCTCTGTCAATGGAATTTTACTGGATAGAATACTTTCGAATACAGGAATCGGTTGCCATTTCCTACTCTAGGGGATTTTCCTGACCCAGAGATTAAACCTGCATCTCCTGCACTGGCAGGGGGATTCTTTAACACTGAGCCACCAGGGAAGCCCTTTATGCTGATTACATCATGTGAAATGCCAGGATGGATGAATCACAAGCTGGAATCAAGATTTCCAGGAGAAATATCAACAACCTCAACCATCATGAAGAAGGCTGATGGCCAAAGAACTGATTCCACCAGGGCTTGGAATCTGCATGTGAAGGTCCTCTTCACATTCTAAGGGCAGAATGTGAAGAGGAACTAAAAAGACTCTTGGTGAAGATGCAAGAGGAGAGTGAAAAGTTGGCTTGAAGCTCAACATTAAAACAATTAAGATAATCGCATCTGTTCCCATCACTTCATGGCAAATAGAAGGGGAAAAGTTGGAAGCAGTGGCAGATTTTATTCTCTTGAGCTGCAAAATCACTGTGGACTGTGACTGCAGCCATGAAATTAAAAGACCCTTGCTGCTTGGAATGAACATTTTGACAAACCTCGGCAGAGTATTAAAAAGCAGAGACACGCTGATTCATGTTGATATATGGCAAAAACCATCACAATGTTGTAAAGTAATTATCCTCCAATTAAAACAAATAAATTAAAAAAAAAAAACAGAGACATCATTTTGCTGACAAAGATCCGTATAGTCAAAGCTATGTTTTTCCAGTAGTCAAGTATGGATGTGAGAGTTAGATCATAAAGAAGGCTGAGAGCCAAAGAATTAATGCTTTCAAACTGCAGTGCTGGAGAAGACCCTTGAGAGTCCCTTGGATTGCAAAGAGCTCAAACTAGTCAATCCTAAAGGAAATCAGCCTTGAATATACATTGGAAGGACTGATGCTGAAGCTGAAGCTCCAATACTTTTGCCACTTGGTGGAAAGAGTTGACTCATTGGAAAAGACCCTGATGCTGGGAGAGATTCAAGACAAAAGAAGGGGATGGCAGAGGATGAGATGATTAGATAGCATCACTGACTCAATGGACATGAATTTGAGCAAACTGGGAGATAGTGGAGGACAGAGGAGCCTGGTGTGGTACAGTCCGTGCCGTCCCAGAGTCAGACGTGACTTAGCGACTGAATGACAACAACGTATGAAAATAAACCTCACTACTCACAGGTACACATACCCGGCTTTTTGAAACACCTGGGAAACTGGGCAATCATTCCCCTTCTTTGCCTGCAGTCACACTCCAGACAAGCTACAATCAGAGTGATTTCATTTCCATTTACTCGCAATCACAGTCCAGTCCCACCTTTGTGATCACCCTGATTAAGGTTTTGTGTGTGTTCTCATTTTCTCACTTGTGTCTGACTCTTTGGACTGCATGGACTGTAGCCTGCCAGGCTCCTCTGTCTATGGGATTTTCCAGGCAAGGATATTGGAGTGAGTTACCATTTCCTACTCCAGGGGAAACTTCCCAACCTAGGGATCGAACTGGCATCTCTTGTGTCTCCTGCATTGGCAGGCAGATTCTTTACCACTAGAACACTTGGGAGGCCCTAAGGTGTTCTCAAACTGGGTATGGTCACTTTTACAGACAAGCTCCTAATGTAAAGACAGCTTCAGCATCCTCTTCACTCTTTACTGTGGAAGCTCCCAGTGGAAGTCTCAGAGGGTAACTTTGTTTGCAAGAGGAAGAAGGGTGAATTGAGGAGAAGGGTGATGACTGGCTGGTACTGATCACCAGGACTTGGAATCTGCATTTTCACTCTGTGGAAGGGTGTGTGACAAGGGGGCCACATATGATGTTGGTGTTGGCTGGTAAGGCAGTAACTGTTTTGAGTCCAGTTACTAAGTGTGACTAAGGCAGAAGAAATAAAGAAACTAGAGGATATAAAGGATATGGGCATGGTGTTTGCTCACAGTGAGAGTGTGCTATGGGTCTTTCCTTGTCTGGAGTTAGGTGAGCACCTACTGAGGCTGGTCTGGGAGGAGGGAGCAATCTGTGAGTAGACCAGGGTGACACAAGGCTCCTCTACCTGCTGACCAGTCAATGGAGGAAATGGGACAGAGAAAGAAATCCTCTGACATTTTCCTTTAACAGAATTTTTTCATGGCCTTACATGTGAATGACCACCTCTTTCCAAAAGATCTATTTCCAAATAAAACAAGAGTCCCCACATCCTCCTAGAGGACAATTTCTGCTGGGTAGGGTGAGGCATTTACAGAATAGGCTCTTCTCAGCTCAGCTTTGAGGCCCTTTCCTACTCAAGGGCTTTGAACCGAAGGCATTTTCACTCACCCTGAAATAAAGGACAACTTCACCTTTTTTTGTGTTCTATCCAAACTCAAAACAGTTCTTGAAATTATATGACATGTATAGTGTCTGAGATAAACCACCCATTTTAGAGTTTATATTATTAAGTAGTTTTTTTTTTTTTTAAGAAAAAACACCTACTGTGTTATGCATGCATGCATGTTAAGTCTCTTCAGTAATCTCCAACTATTTGCAACCCTGTGGACTGTAGCCCACCAGGCTTCTCTGCCTGTGGGATTCTCCAGGCAAGAATACTGGAGTGGGTTGCCATTTCCTCCTCCAGGGGATCTTTCCAACCCAAGAATGGAACCTGCATCTCCTGAGTCTCCTGCATCAGCACTCAGATTCTTTACCACGAGGGCCACCTGGGAAGCCCAGGTGTTATACTATCTTCTAAATGAAAGGAAGTGTCAAAATATTTTAACAATCCATGCCCCTATTGCCTGTGTGCTTCTGCTGAATGCCAGTCCAGCTCACAAGGAGCACCCAGCTTATTTGCAAGATAAGAAACTACCAACACAGGTGTTGCCAGGTGCTGTCATAAAGTGTTGTTGTTAAGGAGAAAAACTGACAGTGTGGTTCTTTTGTCATTTTTGTTCCCTGAAACTCTAGCCTCTAGCAAGAACCCTGTTAAGTCTCTTAACTCTTCTCTGCTTTTTAATAAGCTGTCTAGGTTGGTCATAACTTTCTTTCCAAGGAGTAAGCGTCTTTTAATTTCATGGCTGCAATCACCATCTGCAGTGATTTTGGAGCCCCCCAAAATAAAGTCTGTCACAGTTTCCACTATTTCCCCATCTATATCCCACGAAGTGATGGGACCAGATGCCATACTTAGTTTTCTGAATGTTGAGTTTTAAGCCAACTTTTTCACTCTCCTCTTTCACTTTCATCAAGAGGCACTTCAGTTCTTCTTCGCTTTCTGCCATAAAGGTGGTGTCATCAGCATATCTGAGGTTATTGATATTCCTCCCTGCAATCTTAATTCCAGCTTGTGCTTCATCCAGTCCAGCATTCCTCATGATGTACTCTGCATATAAGTTAAATAAGCAGGGTGACAATATACAGCCTTGATGTACTCCTTTCCTGATTTGGAACCAGTCTGTTGTTCCATGTCCAGTTCTAACTGTTGCTTCTTGACCTGCATACAGATTCCTCAGGAGGCAGGTCAGGTGGTCTGATATTCCCATCTCTTGAAGAATTTCTCACAGTTTGTTGTGATCCACACAGTCAAAGACTTTGGCATAGTCAATAAAGCAGAAGTAGATGTTTTTCTGGAACTCTTTTGCCTTTTTGATGATCCACCAGATGCTGGCAATTTGATCTCTGGTTCCTCTGCCTTTTCTAAATCTAGCTTGAACATCTGGAAGTTCACGGTTCACGTGCTGTTGAAGTCTGGCTTGGAGAATTTTGAGCATTACTTTGCTAGTGTGTGAGATGAATGCAGTTGTGTGGTAGTCTGAGCATTCTTTGGCATTGTCTTTCTTTGGGATTGGAATGAAAACGGACCTTTTCCAGTCCTGTGGCCACTGCTGAGTTTTCCAAATTTGCTGGCATATTGAGTGCAGCACTTTCACAGCATCATTTTTTAGGATTTGAAAGAGCTCAGCAGGAATTCCATCACCTCCACTAGCTTTGTTCCTAGTGATGCTTCCTAAGGCTTCCTAAGGCCCATTTGACTTCACATTCCAGAATGTCTGGCTCTAGGTGAGTGATCACACATTCATAATTATCTGCATTGAGAAGATCATTTTTGTATGGTTCTTCTGTGTATTCTTGCCACCTCTTCTTAATATCTTCTGCTTCTCGTTAGGTCCATACCATTTCTGTCCTTTATTGTGCCCATCTTTACATGAAATGTTCCCTTGGTATCTCTAATTTTCTTGAAGAGACCTCTAGTCTTTCCCATTCTATTGTTTTCCTCTATTTCTTTGCATTGATCACTGAGGAAGTCTTTCTTATATCTCCTTGCTATTCTTTGGAACTCTGCATTCAGTGGGTATATCTTTCTTTTCCTCCTTTGCCTTTTGCTTCTCTTCTTTCCATAGCTGTTGGTAAGGCCTCCTCAGACAACCATTTTGCCTTTTTGGATTTCTTTTTCTTAGGGGTGGTCTTGATCCCTCCCTCCTGTACAATGTCATGAACCTCCATCCATCATTCTTCAGGCACTCTGTCTATCAGATCTAATCCTCTGAATCTATCTGTCACTTCCACTGTATAATTGTAAGGGATTTGAATGGTATAGTGGTTTTTCCCACTTCAATTTAAGTCTGCATTTGGCAATAAGAAGTTCATGATCTGAGCCACAGTCAGCTCCCAGTCTTGTTTTTGCTGACTGTATAGAGGTTGTCCATCTTTGGCTGTAAAGAATATAATCAATCTGATTTCAGTATTGACCATCTATTGATGTCCATGTGTAGAGTTTTCTCTTGTGTTGTTGGAAGAGGGTGTTTGTTATGACCAGTGCATTCTCTTGGGAAAACTCTATTAGCCTTTGCCCTACTTCATTCTGTACTCCAAGGCTAAATTTGCCTGTTACTCCAGGTATTTCTGACTCCCTACTTTTGCATTCTAGTCCCCTATGATGAAAAGCACATTTTTGGTGGAGGGGGGTGTTAGCTCTAGAAGTTCTTGTAGGTCTTCATAGAGCCATTCAACTTCAGCTTGTTCAGCATTACTGGCTGGGGCATAGACTTGGATTACTGTGATATTGAATGGTTTGCCTTGGAAATAACAGAGATCATTCTGTCATTTTTGAGATTGTATCCAAGTACTGCATTTTGGACTCTTTTGTTGACTATGATGGCTATTCCATTTCTTCTAAGGGATTCTTGCCCAGAGTAATAGATATAATGGTCATCTGAGTTAAATTCATCCATTCCAGTCCATTTTAGGTAGCTGATTCCCAAAATGTCAGTGTTCACTCTTGCCATCTCCTGTTTGACCACTTCCAATTTGCCTTGATTCATGGACCTAACATTTCTGGTTAGTACTCAATATTGCTCTTTACAGAATTGGACTTTATTTCCATCACCAGTCACATCCACAGCTGGGTATTGTTTTTGCTTTGACTCCATTCCTTCCTTCTTTCTGGAGTTATTTCTCCACTGATTTCCAGTAGCATATTGGGCACCTACCACCTGGGTAGTTCATCTTTCAGTGTCCTATCTTTTTGCCTGTTCATACTATTCATGGGGTTCTCAAGGCAAGAATAGTGGAGTGGTTTGCCATTCCTTTCTCCAATGGACCACATTTTGTCAGAACTCTCCAACATGATCCGTCTGTCTTGGGTGGCAATACGTGGCATGGCTCATAGTTTCACTGAGTTAGACAAGGCTATGGTCCATTGATCAGTTTGATTAGTTTTCTGTGACAATGGTATTCCTCCTTGGGTTTATCCTTCATGGGATTCTCTGTGCTTCTTGGTCTTGGCTATTTCCTTTCCTAAGCTCAGGAAGTTTTCAGCTATAATCTCTTTAAATATTTTCTCAGGTCCTTTCTTTCTATCTTGTCCTCTTGGGACTCCTATAATGTGAATTTTGGTGCTTTTAATGTTGCCCCAAAGGTCTCTTAAGCAGTCTGCATTTCTTTTCATTCTCTTTTCTATATTCTGTTCTGGGGCTGTGGTTTACACCATTCTGTCCTCCGGGTTATTTATCCATTCCGCCTCAGTTATTCTCCTATCCATTCCTTCTAGTATATTATTCATCTGTTTGTTGGTTCTTTAGTTACTTCTTCTAGGTCTTTGGTCAGGAGCCTGCCAGCTGCGACAGACAGTGCAGAAGTGTGGCCGAGAGGAGCTATCCCACATTCGAGGTCGGGGCAGCGGCCTAGAGGAGCTATCCCATGTCCAAGGATTGGTGGCTGCGTGGGCACAGGAGGTCCGAGAAGAGCTACACCACGTTGAAGGTCAGGAGGGGTGGCGGTGAGGAGATACCCTTCGTCCAAGGTAAGGAGCAGTGGCTGCGCTTTGCTGGAGCAGCCGTGAAGAGATACCCACGCCCAAGGTAAGAGAAACCCAAGTAAGATGGTAGGTGTTGCAAAGGGCATCAGAGGGCACACACACTGAAACCATACTCACAGAAAATTAGTCAGTCTAATCACACTAGGACCACAGCCTTGTCTAACTCAGTGAAACTAAGCCATGCCTGTGGGGCAACCCAAGACGGGCAGGTCATGGTGGAAAGGTCTGACAAAATGTGGTCCACTGGAGAAGGCAATGGCAAACCACTTCAGTATTCTTGCCTTGAGAACCCCATGAACAGTATGAAGAGGCAAAATGATAGGATACTTAAAGAGGAACTCCCCAGGTCAGTAGGTGCCCAATATGCTACTGGAGATCAATGGAGAAATAACTCCAGAAAGAATGAAGGGATGGAGCCAAAGCAAAAACAATACCCAGCTGTGGATGTGACTGGTGATAGAAGCAAGGTCTGATGCTGTAAAGAGCAATATTGCATAGGAACCTGGAATGTCAGGTCCATGAATCAAGGCAAATTGGAAGTGGTCAAACAAGAAATGGTAAGAGTGAACGTCGACATTCTAGGAATCAGTGAACTAAAATGGGCTGGAATGGGTGAATTTAACTCAGATGACCATTATATTTATTACTGCAGGCAGGAATCCCTCAGAAGAAGTGGAGTAGCCTTCATGGTCAACAAGAGAGTCCGAAATGCAGTACTTGGATGCAATCTCAAAAATGACAGAATGATCTCTGTTCGTTTCCAAGGCAAACCATTCAATATCACAGTAATCCAAGTCTATGCCCCAACCAGTGACGCTGAAGAAGATGAAGTTGAATGATTCTATGAAGACCTACAAGACCTTTTAGAACTAATACCCACAAAAGATGTCCTTTTCATTATAGGGGACTGGAATGCAAAAGTAGGAAGTCAAGAAACACCCAGAATAACAGGCAAATTTGGCCTTGGAATATGGAATGAAGCAGAGCAAAGGAAAATAGAATTTTGCCAAGAGAACGCACTGGTCATAGCTAACACCCTCTTCTAACAACACAAGAGAAGACTCTACACGTGGACATCACCAGATGGTCAACACCGAAATCAGATCGATTATATTCTTTACAGCCAAAGATGGAGAAGCTCTATACAGTCAGCAAAAGCAAGACTGGGAGCTGACTGTGGCTCAGATTATGAACTCCTTATTGCCTAATCCAGACTTAAATTGAAGAAAGTACAGAAAACCACTAGACCATTCAGGCATGACCTAAATCAAATCCCTTACAGTGGAAGTGAGAAATAGATTTAATGGACTAGATCTGATATATAGAGTGCCTGATGAACTATGGACGGAGGTCCATGACACTGTACCGGAGACAGGGATCAAGACAATCCTCATGGAAAAGAAATGCAAAAAAGTAAAATGTTGTCTGGGGAGGCCTTAAAAATAGCTGTGAAAAGAAGAGAAACAGAAAGCAAAGGAGAAAAGGAGAGATATAAGCATCTGAATGCAGAGTTCCAAAGAATAGCAAGGAGAGATAAGAAAGCCTTCCTCAAGGACCAATGCAAAGAAATAGAGGAAAACAACAAAATGGGAAAGACTAGAGATATCTTTAAGAAAATTAGAGATATCAAGGGAGCATTTCATGCAAAGACGGGCTCAATGAAGGACAGAAATGGTATGGACCTAACAGAATCAGAAGATATTAAGAAGAGGTGGCAAGAATGCACAGAAGAACTGTACAAAAAAGATCTTCACGACCCAGATAATCATGACGGTGTGATCACTCACCTAGAGCCAGACATCCTGGAATGTGAAGTCAAGTGGGCCTTAGAAAGCATCACTACAAACAAAGCTAGTGGAGGTAATGGAATTCCAGNCTCTTGATGAAAGTGAAAGAGGAGAGTGAAAAAGTTGGCTTAAAGCTCAACATTCAGAAAACGAAGATCATGACACCTGGCCCCATCACTTCATGGGATATAGATGGAGAAACAGTGGAAACAGTGTCAGACTTTATTTTGGGGGGCTCCAAAATCACTGCAGATGTTGATTGCAACCATGAAATTAAAAGACGCTTACTGCTTGGAAGGAAAGTTATGACCAACCTAGATAGCATATTCAAAAGCAGAGACATTACTTTGCCGACTAAGGTCCATCTAGTCAAGGCTATGGTTTTTNTGTGAGAGTTGGACTATGAAGAAGGCTGAGCGCCGAAGAATTGATGCTTTTGGGAGATCCAGGCAGTCCATTCTGAAGGAGACCAACCCTGGAATTTCTTTGGAAGGAATGATGCTAAAGCTGAAACTCCAGTATTTTGGCCACCTCATGAGAAGAGTTGACTCATTGGAAAAGACTCTGAAGCTGGGAGGGATTGGGGGCAGGAGGAGAAGGGGACGACAGAGGATGAGATGGCTGGATGGTATCATGGATTCAATGGACGTGAGTCTGAGTGAACTCCGGGAGATGGTGATGAACAGGGAGGCCTGGCGTGCTGCGATTCATTGGGTCACAAAGTGTTGGACATGACTGATCGACTGAACTGAACTGAACCTAAGTGATAACAATTAAGAGAATGGATAAATGAATTATGGAGTACTTACATAGGAAACAGGGCTTCCTGGGTAGCTCAGGTGGTAAAGAATCCACCTGCAACATGGGAGACCTGGGTTCCATCTCTGGGTTGGGAAGAGCCCCTGGAGGAGGGTATGGCAACCCACTCCAGTATTCTTGCCTGGAGAATCCCCATGGACAGAGGAGCCTGGTGGGCTATATGGGGTTGTGAAGAGCCAGACACAGCTGAAGCCACTTAGCACACACACAGGAGGCAATATGGAGAGTTCTGGAAAAGTTCCCAGGAACATAACGCATTAAAAGTCCAACCTCTTTTCTTTCTCGTTTTTATGTCCTTGCCTCCTGATAGCAAGTGAACCACTGCTCTATTGGTGCAACTACTGTTATTAGAGCAGGAAAATGTTCCCAACTGGGAGTGAGAAGGGCTCCCTAGATCACCCAAGGAAGGCCTCTGACCACCACCAAGTAGGAAAGAACAGAGATTACGCATTTAAAGTGCTTAGCATAGTGCCTGACTCATATAAGAGCTTGACAAAAACTTAATGTCATTCAAACTAATATGATTTTCATTTCTCTTAGTTTCCCTTTGCCTCCACTTTATTATTTTCCTCTCTATGAAGACTCTTTTTCTAGGCAAAATGGCCAAAGACATCTTGGTTTGCTTTTCTACATTCTGCTCCAGTATGTTCCAATTACACCGTCTATGTCACTTCCCAAATCATGAAGGTAACACAGAGATGCAACCAGGGCCCTAGTTGGGATGTATTCAGGGGAACTGATGGTCCTCTTTGAGCATCAAAAAAGCAAATACTAACTCTATATGCTTTTCTTTTCTTTTTTCTGATGCAAAAGCAAGAGAGTTTTTATTACCAAGCTTGAGCTGGGGCTCCCACCGATACCAATGCAGCGGCTATAGGGAGGAGCCCCGAGCTCTGGGTTACATTGCTTATATAGGGTAGACTCGTGCGAAAAATTTGAAAAATGGGAGTTTCTGGGTTGGGAGATGTCTAATTGGTTACCTTCCGTGGAAGGGCTAGGTGTTGGGTTCTGATTGGTTCCCATTTCCCGGGCTGGCCAAGGGTTCTGATTGGTCGGCGGGTGGTGGGGTGAGGTTAAGGGATTTCCAAAAAGCTCTTTTCCTGGAAACTTACAAAATGGAGTAGCTTAGATTCTTCATTCCCCCCTTCTCTAGGATCCAGGACAGACCCAATCATGGGTCTGTGGTCAGCTCTATATTGTCTCCCACTAAGGGGACTGTTGGCAAGGCCGTATATTGGGATCTGCGCACCATGAGCTGTACCGCGTTGATGCGGCTTTTAATGATGGCCACCAATTAGTTTAGTAAGCATGGCCTGAGGGTGAGTAGCAGTAACAAGATAATCAGGAGCCCTACCAAGGAAAATATGAGAGTTGTGAACCAGGGGGATGAGTTGAACCAGTATTCAAACCAACTCTGAGACATTTCTCTTTCTCTTTTCATCTGATTTAGCCCTTCTCTTATCTTGGCCAGGGACTCCCTGACTACCCTCGAGTGATTCACATAAAAACAACGTTCTTCCCCTAACGCAGCACATAGGCCCCCTGAGAGACTTTTTACTCAAGATACTTCTTGGGAATTGGGGCGGAGGTCTCTTCCTTCTGTAACTTCTTCCTGCTGTGCATGGGCGTAGGACTGCCTAGCAGAGCAGAAGTCTCTCTCTACCTGATCTAAGTTGGGGTTTTCCACATTTGAAACCAGCTTCTACCCTTGTAGTTGCAGCAATTTAGTTGGCCCCTCTCAGAGATGAAATAGACAAAGGCCAAACAAGAGACCTAACAGGATGGTCATCTCTGGTCCCCAGAAACAGAAGGCAACATTTGGGGTGAGGGTTGCATGGTTTGTGACCCCTTCTGATTGGTTGGTGGTGAGGCAACAGAGCTGTGCTCCAGGAATCCTGTGTTCAGTCTGAAGTTACCATCTTCCACCTGGGTGAGGGCTCAAAGACATTGTTATGCATATTTCTTTGAGTAGGAACCAGGACTCTGTCTGGAGGCTGTACCAACCTTTGATTGTTTCTGTTTTTGTATCCCCTCCCTTCCCTGATTAGCAATTGTTTGAATCCATGCTTTGGAATTCAGGGAAGGCCAAGGAGGCTGAACAAAGTCTATATCCTACAGATAAGAAATGGAGAACACAGAACAGATCTGTACTCCAGAGCCCCAGAGTCCTGCTCAGTTTTAATTTTAGGCAACTAGGCAACTATGACTGTGATAACTTCCTGTCAAAATGGGGCATAGGACTGCCCCAGCTTGGAGCAATACAAGCTCTAATCTGAAAGTACACCCATAGCATCACCTAGTTATTTCCCAGGATATCTGAACTATAGCTATTCTATTTTGACTTTTAATTGTAAACTTTTCCTTAATAGCCAAAGCAGATTTCACCGTTAATGACGTCAGTGTTTCTCTAGGTATGAGAAAATGCAAGAATTGGGACTCATAAAATCTTTTCCTGAAAAGATCTAACTATCTGAAGGCCTGTTCTGCCAGTTTTTCCCAGAGCACAGAGTGCCTCATTCCTGATTTACACCCTGAACTCCTTTCAGGGGCATTGAAAGTCAGCAGTTGCAGCAGCCATGATTTAATCTTTGTAGATGCAGATGGCGAGTGTCAGTCTTCAGTTGGCAGAGACCTTTTTTGCTCATAAACTTGACCATGATTATGAGGGGGGCACTTGATGACCATTTTATCTCATGGTGCTGAGAATGTCCATTCTCAGGTTTGGCAAAGATTCTGTTGACAGGCCACTCAATGTGCTGTTACTGGACTAGGCCATAAAACAATATCCAAAATTCTCTGGACCACCTGTCTTACTAGCTTCTTGGTCCAGGAAAATATTCCCTCTTGTTGCTTCTTGCCATATCTACAGTTACACTGTTACCATCATCGATCTCATATGGGACTATAGATTATTCTATTAGAGGCCTCATACACACATTTGACAGTGTAAGAAACAGCAATTTTGTAAAACAGGGGAAATACAAATAACATAGCCAGCAGGATTAGTAAAGTCACAAGTAAGACTTATGTTAAGAACTTCCATTAGATGTAGCTCAGTATATCTTCGGGTCATCTGACTTAGTCTGCCCTGTAGAATCTTTATCTTCTAGGGAAATTATATATTGGCACCATCTATAGGGCACATAGCCCAGTTTTCTAGTGTTACTAGACTGATTATCTTTAGCATGATTTAATTTTTTTTTTTCCAACAGAGGAGACTTTAAACCTAAATTACTGTAGCCTGGTATTATCTATATAAATCCATCCCATAATTGTGGGAGATTTTTCCCTCCTTTGTGGAAACTTTTGTTGTTCTGATTGAGCTTGGGTAATAGAAAAAAGCTCAAATTTATAGCCAGAGTCAGAGCAGGCATTATTAATTGGCCCGGTGTGGGGATCCTATCTAGTAATATCATAGTGACCTGAATATGACTATAATTTTTAAGCAAATTTTCTCAGGGCCAACCAGTTAGAGTCTGGTAGTAGAGAAATTTACCAAGGTAACCCAGAACTAGACACAGGTAATTGGCCACAAACCCAACAATTGGATTGATTTTTAAAACTAGCATAGGATCAGGCCTATGATAGAAAAGCATGTGACTTATATGCAAAGGTCTAAGAAGTCAAGAAAACATAAATGATCATACGAATCAGGTCCAGCATCTTGGGGAAGCTCTCTACCTCTGATGTCGTCGTCTTCTCATCCTGGTGTAGTGTAGTTTCTTCTGATAAAAAAAAGTCCTTCCATCCATGTTAGAGACAGTCCCTTAAATTATGTCTTTTTCCAGTCCTGGTTGCAGGTCATGAGGCATCTGATCGGCTGCAGATGACTCTCTGGATCGGTCTTCCCATGGAGCCGGTGGGAGATCCTGGACGAGCCCCCAAATGTTATGCCCAAGTCGTGAAATCTCCCAATGACCACCAGAGAGCCGATATCCGATGCAAAAGCAAGAGAGTTTTTATTACCAAGCTCGAGCTGGGGCTCCCACCGATACCGACGCAGCGGCTATAGGGAGGAGCCTCTATATGCTTTTCAAACCGTAAATATTCTTTGGCTTCATTTGTTCCTATTCTGATACTCATACTGTGTGCAAAACGTTTAGCACCATGACTTGTCTCCTATAGCTTCTTAGTGAGAGTTCTTTTTTCTTTTTTTGTACACTACCTACCATATTTTTAATCTATTTAATAACAAATCCTGAAGATTCTCAGGATTATTATGGGGAAAATAAGGCAAAATAATTCTAATGTTCATGTAAAGTGAACATAAACATTGAGTCATATGTCCATGAACTCTCTGACAAATGTATTAAAGCATCAAAATCCTGCCTTATCAAACAAGATAAAATATTTGCAAATCATATACCCATCAAGGGGTTAATATCAAAAACATATAAGGAACACATACAACTCAATGTAAAAAATGTGATTAAAAAATGGTCGGAGGACCTAAATATACATTTTTTTCAAAGAAGACATACAGCTGGCCAACAGGCATATAAAAAGATGCTCAACATCAATAATCATCAGGGAAATGCAAATCAAAACCACAGTGAGATAACACCTAATGCCCATTAAAATAACTGGTATAAAAAGGCAAGAAATAGCAAGTGTTGGAGAGGATGTGGAGAAAAACTCTTGAGCACTATTGGTGGGAATGTATATTGGTGCAGCCACTATGGAAAACAGTATGGAACTTCCTCAAATGAAATAAAAGTAGCAAACCACTTCTGGGTATATACTCAAAGAATAGGAAAATTTTTACATTTCCTAAGCAGCTGTGTCAGCTCAGGCAGGTTATTGCAACACAAAGTGCAGAGCAGGTTGTTAGAAGTTGATGTCCTTATCTATTTATTTATCAATCTACTTATTAAAGTAGTGTTGATTTATGATATTATACTAGCTTCAGGGGTAGAGCATAATGATTCAGTAGCTTTAGAATATTTTATACTCCATTGTACATTATTACCATAGATAATGGCCATAGTCCCTGCACTATACAATAGATCCTTGTTGCTTATCTATTATATATAATATAGTGGTTTGTACATATAGTAATTCATATCTGTTAACCCCATACTTCTAATTTATCCTTTCCCCCTTCCCCTCCCCTTTGGTAACCATTAGTTTGTTTTCTGTTTGTGATAGAAGTTGGTTTTGAAGTAGTTAAGCTGATCTGTCTGCAGATCACAGCATTAGAGAAAGTAGTTACTCTTCAACCTATTACTCACATTTCAGGATTGAGACAAAGATAATCTTTACTGAATTTAGAAATCAAAATGGGATTATAGCTTTATGCAGGTCAGGAAGCAACAGTACAGTTAGAACTGGACATGGAACAACAGACTGGTTCCAAATAGGAAAAGGAGTACATCAAGGCTGTATATTGCCACCCTGCTTATTTAACTTATATGCAGAGTACATCATGAGAAACGCTGGACTGGAGGAAACACAAGCTGGAATCAAGATTGCCGGGAGAAATATCAATGACCTCAGATATGCAGATGACACTACCCTTATGGCAGAAAGTGAAGAGGAACTAAAAAGCCTCTTGATGAAAGTCAAAGAGGAGAGTGAAAAACTTGGATTAAAGCTCAACATTCAGAAAACAAAGATCATGGCATCCGGTCCCATCACTTCATGGGAAATAGATGGGGAAACAGTGGACACAGTGTCAGACTTTATTTTGGGGGGCTCCAAAATCACTGCAGATGGTGACTGCAGGCATGAAATTAAAAGATGCTTACTCCTTGGAAGAAAAGTTATGACCAACCTAGATAGCATACTCAAAAGCAGAGACATTACTTTGCTGACTAAGGTCCATCTAGTCAAGGCTATGGTTTTTCCTGTGGTCATGTATGGATGTGAGTGTTGGACTGTGAAGAAGGCTGAGCGCTGAAGAATTGATGCTTTTGAACTGTGGTGTTGGAGAAGACTCTTGAGAGTCCCTCGGACTGCAAGGAGTTCCAACCAGTCCATTCTGAAGGAGATGAGCCCTGGGATTTCTTTGGAAGGAATGATGCTAAAGCTGAAACTCTAGTACTTTGGCCACATCATGCAAAGAGCTGACTCGTTGGAAAAGACTTTGATGCTGGTAGGGATTGGGGGCAGGAGGAGAAGGGGACGACCCAGGATGAAATGGCTGGATGGCATCACTGACTCGATGGATGTGAATCTGAGTGAACTCCGGGAGTTGGTGATGAACAGGGAGGCCTGGCGTGCTGCAATTCATGGGGTTGCAAAGAGTCGGACATGACTGAGTGACTGAACTGAACTGAACTGAATAGCATAAATATTTATAGGAGCATAATGCATATTTCAAATAGCCAAAACACTGAATGTCTTTTTGTTGAGATGAGGAAGAAAAATGCAGTACTCAGTAACTCTGTCTTGAGAAAACAGCTAAATTCCCCAAGGGCACACAGAGCACATTCATAAAAACACACTCATATACACACACACCATCATCTTTTCCTTTGAGCACTCATCATTGATATACTCAGAAATGGCTATTCGCTTGGACTTTCAGTATTTGCAAAATTACTCATCCATTGGGCCAGTTACAACTACACTTTACAATATTTCTAACTCAGAACTTTAGAAATTATTGAATTACCCACCATACAATAGCATTATTAGCTGGCTCAGAAAGATGATGAGCTGTCTAGAGTCGTTTCTTGGTTTAGGGAGGAAAACTTTTAACTCTAGAGGACAGAAGACCAGACCTTCAATTCTGGCTCTTCTATTCACTAACCTGTGGGTTAGAATAAGTGTTTCATTGTTTCATACTTCTAAACAGAAATAATAAGAGTATTCTTTACCTCTTAGGATTGTTGTAAGGGTATATGGAAGTAATCAATGTCACCAACCAGACCACCTTACTTGCCTCCTTGAAACCTGTATACAGGTCAAGAAGCAACAATTAGAACCAGACATGGAACAAGGGACTGGTTCCAAATTGGGAAAGGAGTACGTCAAGGCTGTATATTGTCACCCTGCATATTTAACTTATATGCAGAGTACATCATTCGAAATGCCAGGCTGGATGAAGCAGAAGCTGGAAGTAAGGTTGCTGGGAGAAATATCAATAACCTTAGATATGCAGATGACACCACCTTAACAGCAGAAAGCGAAGAGGAACTAAAGAACCTCTTCATGAGGTTGAAAGAGGAGAGTGAAAAAGCTGGCTTAAAATTCAACATTCAAAATACGAAGGCATCTGGTACCATCACTTCATGGCAGATAGATGGGGAAACAATAGAAACAGTGAGAGACTTTATTTTGGGGGGCTCCAAAATCACCACAGATGGTGACTGCAGCCATGAAATTAAAAGATGTTTGCTTCTTAGAAGAAAAGCTATGACAAACCTAGACAGCATATTAAGAAGCAGAGACATTATTTTGCTGATAAAAATCCATGTAGTCAAAGCTATGGTTTTTCCAGTAGTCATGTATGGATGTGAGAATTGGACCATAAAGAAGGCTGAACACCGAAGAATTGATGCTTTTGAACCTTGGTGTTGGACAAGACTCTTGAGAGTTCCTTGGACTGCAAGGAGATCCAACCAGTCCATCCTAAAGGAAGTCAGTCCTGGGTGTTCATTGGAAGGACTAATGCTGAAGCTGAAGCTCCAATACTTTGGCCACCTGATGTGAAGAGCCGACTCATTAGAAAAGACCCTGATGCTGCGAAAGACTGAGGACAGGAGAAGGGGGTGACAAAGGATGAGATGGTTGGATAACATCATTGACTCAGTCAACATGAGTTTGAGCAAATCCAGCAGACAGTGAAGGACAGGGAAGCCTGGCATGCTGCAGTCCATGGGGTCTCAGAGTTGGACATGACTGAGGGACTGAACAACAACAAAAGTCTAAAATCAGATGATTTTTAAATTTTCTTCATAGAATATCTATTTCCTAATTTTCTGAGTTTTGTTTTTGTTGTAAAGAAGATGTGTTGTTCACTTTAATTTTCTTAAGGATTATTGCTGAGATAAGCTATTTTTAAAATAAATATTATATTTTAACAAATTTATTTTTGTCATTTATTGAGGCAAATATATCATACTTCCTTTTAACCAATTAATTTGATAAAATAAAATAACAGTTTCCTGATAACTTACTAACCTTATTTGCTGGGAAAGTCACGCTCAAAAAATAAAACATTGCTAGTTTAACATAATTTTGAATTTTTGGTGTGAATCTTATATCTATAGTTTGTAATGAAATTAAGCTGAATGTTTATTTTTGGGTCTTACATTTTACATTTAGATCATAGAAATTAGCAAGTTGTCCATATGGTTCTGAACTCATTAAGAGCTTATGAGGTATTTAAAAGAAACTGCACAGATTTTGATTCCATTGCCTTTTATAAATGTAACTTTTTAGCAGTATTTTCATTCCTCTTCTCTCAAGCTGCATCAGTGTGATTATTTACAGGTTTGCAGAAAATAGTGCATTTTATCTTACACTCAAATATGCATTTAGGCCTGGTTTTGCTTTCTCTTTCCCAGTAAGTTCAGCAGCCTCCAGAAACTTATCATGACAGCACAAAAGAATCCCGAATTTGGTGGTCCTATCTTTTTCAGGTATACTTTCACCTCCTAATCAGGGCTTGCCGTATGTATTGCCCCTGACTGTCCATGGTGGCTGCTGCGTCCTCTTTGTCTCTGTCTGTGCACTATCTACCATAGCGAAATTAGTGGCAGTTTTATGACAACCTTCCTAGTTTCTACATTAATGTAGGCTTCTCATTCTCCTCCTTCTGCAGCTTTTTTTTCTGGGAGTCAGAATTAAAGGCTTGTTTTCATGCAATTCTTTCCCCCTAAAATGTCAATGCACTATTCATTATTGAATTAACTGCTTTCCATCAACATTGGTGACAACACCAGGAATGCTGGGCTGTATAAATGTAGTGGGTGTCAGGGAGGAGATTAATCATAGCAGCTAGAATAAACAATCCTGGAACCACAAATATGCTGACACCTTTTTGGCCGAGGACTTGAGTAGCTTGGCAAAGAAGCTACAATTTTTTTCACATTATTTCACATTTGTGAAATAATGAAGAATGTGGAAAATCAGGGAGTAAGGTACTTTTTCCAGTATTCTTTCTTTCCTTTTTATTCTCTATCAATTAATTGATTTTTAATTTTCAATATTGTTAATGAAAGTAAAGAATACATATAAAAATAAAAATGTCAGGTAAGTTGATGAGTCATGACATACAAAAGACCAAATGCTATAAATGAAGACAGTCTTTTGTTATCATTGGTTCTAATAGAGAATTATATTAGAGTTAATATATCCACATCCATATACATTTCCACAAAATCTTCAGGGAATTAGAGTCATTGAGTGATGCTGTTTTCTGACACAGCTTCCCTTTCCAGAACTATTGATGATATTTGGAATCCAGAATAGCCACATCTTACTTCATGCTAAAGCTGTACCACAAAGTTATGTGTTAAGAAATTTAATTAACAGAAAATGACATATAACCAATATTATAAATGATTCAGGGAAGCTGAAATTCCCCAGGCTATCTAAATCTCATTCTGTGAGGGTATATTTCTCATTTTTCATCCTTATTTCTTGGCCGTGTTGGTGACCCTCTGATGAAGAGTCCTCATTCATCTTCCTTGTCCCCAGGGGTATTGCCTACAACCCTACAGGACCACAGCAACTTGACAGCCTGTATAGCATCCTCAAGAGTGTGCTTGTGTCCAGATAACTTTGAAAATTACTGAATTTGCATTTTGCAAAGCCAAATATCTCATCTTTATACTTTCTTTTCTTTTTACTGTGCTTTTTTTCTCCAGCAAGAAAAATCACTTTTGGTTACCCGTGAAGTTTTTCTTCCTCACCAGTCAATCACTCCATCATTATAGAAGTTCCTACGCAGTATCACAGTTTCACTAGAGGGGCCAGAGCTACTAACTTGCTAAAATTATGGCAGGAATCAATTGTAAACTATGACAATATTGCATTAACAATAAGCCCAAGTCTTCACTTTCATGAATGTTAGAATGTTCGAATAACATTCTGCAGTTGCAGATTGTAGATATAAACAGTGATGGAGAGGACATTAAACCTGTCCCTGCAGGGATCTAAGGATATAGCTAGAAGCAGCATACTTATGAAGTTTGCTGTCTTATCTTACTAGTCAGCTACGAGAGCCACTGGAGTAATCAATTTTCATAGCAGTTTAGCTAACAAAACTATTATTTACATATGCACACACACATATATTCACATCAAATTGTAGAAACATGTTTAATGACACATGAAAATAATGGGAAATCTTTTATGATATGGTAAATGAATTAAGCAGATTAGAAGATAAATATACAAATGACTCAAATTATGAAAAAATTCAACCCCACTCCTAATAAGAAACATGCATTTTTAACTTTCAGTTCAGTTCAGTCGCTCAGTCATGTCTGACTCTTTGTGACCCCATGAACCTCAGCATGCCAGGCCTCCCTGTCCTTCACCATCTCCCGAAGCTTGCTCAAACTCATGTCCATCAAGTCAGTCATTCCATCCAACCATCTCATCCTGGGTCATCCCCTTCTCCTCCTGCCTTCAACCTTTCCCAGCACCAGGGTCTTTTCAAATGAGTCAGTTCTCCACATCAGGTGGCCAAAGTATTGGAGCTTCAGCTTCAGCATCAGTCTTTCCAGTGAATATTCAGGATTGATTTGCTTTCGGATTGACTTTTTTGGTCTCCCTGCTATCCAAGGGGCTCTCAAGAGTCTTATCCAACACCACAGTTCAAAAACATAAATTCTTTGGTGCTCAGCCATCTTTATGGTCCAACTCTCACAATGATATATGACTACTGGAAAAATCATAGCTTTGACAATATGGACCTCTGTCAGCAAAAAAAAAATGTCTCTGGTTTTTAATACACTGTCTAGGTTTGCCATAGTTTTTCTCCCAAGAAGCAAGCATCTTTTAATTTCATTGCTGTAGGCACTGCCTGCAGTGATTTTGGAGCCCAAGAAAATAAAGTGTATCACTGTTTCCATTGTTTCCCCATCTATTTGCCAGGAAGTGATGGGACCGGATGTGATGATCTTCGTTTTGTGAATGTTGAGTATTAAACCAGCTTTTTCACTCTCCTCTTTTACCTTCATCGAGAGGATTTTTAGTTCCAGGAAATGGCAACCCATTCCAGTATTCTTGCCTGGAAAATCCCATGGATGGAGGAGCCTGATAGGCTACAGTCCACGGGGTCACAAAGAGTCAACATGACTAAGCGACTTCATTTTCACTTTCACTTTTCTCTTTCTGCATTAAAGAGGTGTCATCTGCATGTCTGAGGTTATTGATATTTTCCCAGCAATCTTGATTCCAGCTTGTGCTCCATCCAGCCCAGCATTTCACATGATGTATTTTGTATATAAGGTAAATAAGCAGGGTGACAATACGCAGCCTTGACATACCCCTTTCCCAATTTGGAATCAGTTCGTGTCCTGTTGTAACTATTGCTTCTTGACCTGCATACAGGTTTCTCAGGAAGCAGGTAAGGTGGTCTGATATTCCCATCTCTTCAAGAATTTTCCACACTGTGTTGTGATCCACACAGTCAAAGGCTTTAGCATAGTCAATGAAGCAGAAGTAGTTGTTTTTCTGGAACTCTCTTGCTTTTCCTATGATCCAACGGATATTGGCCATTTAGAAGCTCTTTATGAACTCTTATGGAAAGATCTCTAAGATATATTAAGTTAAATAAAAAACAGGGTACAGAACAATATACATAATAAGCTTAATTTATGTTACAAAAATGGCAACAATCTATATTTGTGTTGACCTGTATGTACACAAGACACTTCAAAAGAAACTGAGAACAATAATTCCCTGGATGGAAATTCATCAAAATGTTTGAGCCTTTATAAATGATGGGAATACAGGTGATTAAAGAAATTGTTAGAATTTTCACCATACTCTGTAATTTACTCGTAAAGTTTTAAATGATTTCCAAGGAAGATTAACCAAGTTTATGTGTAACATTTTGTAATCCAGATGTATGTACTTATGAATAATAGCAGCAGGGGATGAGTACTATGGAGAGCCTATGGGCTTGTTCTCTTATTAACATTGTCACATCCCTCCAAGCTCAATAATTTGTCTTAAAACCCTTAGACCAATTGAAAAAATTCCAAATCTTGCAACACAGGAGTCAGCAAGGCAGAATGCAAATAAACATGAGAATGAAGTAGGCCCATTGACACTTTGGCTTATCCAGAGATGAGTACCTATGATTGTCACTCCCAGGCAAAGCCCCACACCTTAGAAGAAATTTCTTATGGAGGAAATTTGGGGATTATCCCCATGGAAGCAGTTTCTTGAGAGTTTGTAAAGCAACTGCCTTTGAATAGCATTCAATTTTAAGTTAAATAAAAATGAAACATACACTCCATAGGACTTCCTTTGAGAAGAATTCCAAAGGCTAAGACTCCTATGATCCCAATGTGGGGAGCCCAGGTTCAATCCCTGGTCAGGGAACTAGATCTCATATGCTGCAACTAAGGGTTTGCATACTGCAACTAAAGATCCCGCATACTGCAGCTAAAGATTTATGCTGCCAGATAAATAAATATTTTTAAAAATGAAACATACTTCCAGAAAAAGTGCATAAACCAAACTTCCTGGTACTATGAGAAATTTTAAAGCAAACGCTCATGCTACTACCTATCACTGAACTGAAGAAGTATGCCATTTCCTCAGAAGCACTTCCATGTGTCTCTTCTTGATCACATTCCTTTCCTTCCCTTGAGAGGTAATCACAGTCTTCACTTTCATGGTGACTACTTCTTTGCTTGAAGTTGTAGTATTACTACCTATTTATGGAATTAATAGTTTCTTCTTTTCTAAATACTACAAAATGTTTTCCAATGTGGCTTTATCAATGTATGCTGCTGCTGCTAAGTCGCTTCAGTTGTGTCCGACTCTGCGACCCCATAGCCGGCAGCCCATCAGGCTCCTCCGTTCCTGGGATTCAACAGGCAAGAATGCTGAGTGGGTTGCCATTTCCTTCTCCAATGCATGCATGCATGCATGCTAAGTCACCTCCGTCACGTCATACTCCGTGCAACCCTATGGACAGCAGCCTACCAGGCTCCTTGGTCCACAGGATTCTCTAGGCAAGAATACTGGAGTGGGTTGCCATTTGCTTCTAGCAGTCTACGATAGGTTCTTCACCAAAAGTTCTAAATGCTTAGCTTAGTCAGACTTCTGAACATTTGTGAGTCTAATGAGTAGGCAGGAAGGTTTCATTATGGTTTTAATTTGCATTTCACTGGTGACAAATGAAGTTTTGTGCCTCCTTATAAATTAATTGGTCATTTAGATATCTCTTTTTGTGAGGCACATGTTCAACACTTTTGCCCATTCTTTTATTGGGTTATCTTTCTTTAAAAGTGTTTAATTTAATCCATCTATTAATAAGAGTCTAAATGATAAATGATCAGGGTTAGAGGTTAACCATGCTGCCAGAAGGCAAATGTAGCAAACTAAGATTTTCACAAAATCTTTTCATATAATTATCTGGCAGAAGTTATTCATTAGACAAGAGGGGCCTAAACATTTGCCCACCACACTGTCTGCTGCCACTCTGCCCACCATCTGCCAACGACATGTACTCAGATCAATGAGTGATGCTAACCGCAGTAGATAACACTCACTAGATTCTTTGCAATGTGCGTGGCACTAGCTAAGCACGTATCTTAATTACTTCTCTCAACACCTCTATATGGACTATACTATTAGTCTTAGAAGCTTGAATAACTTGACCATTATGACTCAGTTTGAGAGTGACATAGCTGGGAGTTGATCCCTCATTTAACTGGAGCCTATGCTCTTACCCTAATTATTACTTTGTCTCAAAGCAAAGTTTCCTTCAGGTTTCAAATTTGGAATTATCATGTATTGTGGAAATTGCAATCATTAGTTTTAATAGAAGAGAAAAGAATATAACCATGTGCTTAGTCTAGAACTGGTAAAATTTAAGTTGCCTAAAAATATATCATAATGCATTATGGCAGATACTGACAAAAATCAACATAGGTTGGCATAAAGCTTACACTTATGTTTGTAAGACAATATGTGCATGGCAAATATGGACTCTTTCAACTTGTTACTGCATCTGTAAACATTTTATACACCTTGAATAGATAAAATTAAGATTAAGATATAATTAAGATATAATTAGATTAAGATTCTCTTAATCTAGCCTCATATTTCAGGTTAAAATTATAAAAATAAACAATAGCAGCAAACCTCACCATGAGCCCAATAGCAGTTACCCTAAATTCCTGAAAGGTAACTTGAAAAGACAGCCTAAAACGTTGAGTCTCAGAGGGACTTCCTATTCATTAGTAAGCATAAAACAGCAAAGTGTTTAAAGATGAAATAGTAAACACTACTGTTTCGTGGATGAGATCATAGGCATCTATGAGAAAAAACCCTTTATTTCTAACTTAGAATTTGAATTTGTTAGAAGACAGAAGAACTGTGCTTATTTGAAACAAAAAGCTGAAGAAAGGTGATCAGACTTTGAAAAGATCACAAGAGCTAAGAACTGAACTCCAGTTTATGAAGCTGATGGCAATTTCTGAAGCAGTTTATATAAAGAGCTTTATTTCAGAGGGCCACCCCACCTTTGAGGGAACCTCCTGGCTTGAACATGTTCATGGGTCCTCAACAGCTTGTAAAGCTATGCTCTTTCTCCTGTGTGACTCTGCTCAGGCTTGTCGTTTCATTTGGAAGAAAAATGTTCACTGTCTCCTAGGCTGAGTGTTAATCCTCCCACTGCTTGATCAATTAAATCCCACTGTCTGTGTCTGGAAGGCGAAGTCTGAGCTTTCCATATTGCTTTCTGGTAAGCCACATTTCAGTGTTCCATGGAACAGGTGCAGCAGTGTAACTCTGTGTGCAACAGGCTTTTGGACCCTCAACATAGGGGGCCAACAGGTACAGTGTTTCATTTTACCATTTAAGAAGTTCAAAGGTCTATAATGATTATACTATCTAATGAATTTGTTTCAATAAAAATATCTTTCATATGGCACTGAATAGCTTACAAAGTGAGAATATATTATCTTGTTTGCTGTTCAAAATGATTGTTTACTGGAAGTAGTACCTTATTATGCTCCATTTGCAGGGGAGACTGTGATCTTACCCAGTAACTGGCAATCTTGTAATTAAACTCAGATCTTCTGGATCCTAACCAGTGGTCTTAATACAATTCCCTTAATAAACCCAAGGTTGGAAAATTATAGAGGTCTTTCAAAAGGAATCACATTATCAATGTGTTTTGAGTCCAGAAAACTGGTGTAATATAAATGTCATATTGCTGCTCACTTGGAACAAAACAAAGAAAAGACCATTTTAATGTTGCCTCTAAGACAAGAACTCTTGGAAAAATATGCCAGAATAGCTTCAAAAAACCCTAAATGTGACCAGTCAAGTTCCTGGAGGAGAAGTAGTTCTGCCTGTTGGGGACCTGTAACTCGTATGGTCTCAATGTGCTAGCTTTGCCTTCCATGCATTTCACATGCATGGGTATTTTTCCAGCTGAAAAATCCTGGAAGGTAGGTGTTTTGGTTTAGTTTTCCCCAGAGACAGATCTTGAGATAAATATTCAAGTGCAAATGACTTATTTGGAAGGAGAAATGACAGTAGGGAGTGGATATCAAAGGCTGTGTCACTGAGCTAGCCATCACCAGGGTGACTGGAGCTTAACTGTAAGAGGAAACCCTGAACACGGTAAACACACACCCCACAGAGACATCCCACCTGAAGGGTGAGGGAGCTGGCATGTTCATATGCCAACTCCCATCGGTCATTTTTTGAGAACTGCTGGGATTAAGGGTTGGTGTTAATTCCCTCACTCACTGGCATGCTGTGCAAGAGGGCAAAGTGGCATTCTATAGGTGAGGAAGAGATTTCAAGGCAAAGAAATGCAGATATTGGCAGGGCAAAGTAACTGGATTTTAGCATTCATTTGGTTCATTGGCAGAAGGAATATGGAAGTGCACCCAAATGACCCAGGTCTTATATTATAAAACTTTTCATTCAAAGTCCAGAATAGTATTTGGGACATAACAGTTCCCTCATAACTATGGACATACCGACCTGAAATCAGAGTGGTTGTGAGAAATACTTACAGATACAAATTAAATCCTGATCAACAAAAGAACATGGAAAGAAAGAAGGAACAAGAGAAGGCAAAGAAGGCACTGGGAGTCATCTCTACTCACACTTTCTCATAAATCTTGTTGGGATGCTCTGGCCATTCGATCATGCACACCACTCTGTTGGGCATGGTCTCTGTGGTTGAATAGTAGCCCTGGGGGAAGGCCAGGAGGAGAGCCAGGATCCAGATGACACAGATGACCACCTTGGTGGCTGTGGCCGACAACCTGGGCTGGAGGGGGTGGATGATGGCCATGTACCTGGAATGGAGAAGAAAGCACAAAATTCCAGTTCAGTCACCAAAATCTGCATTAGGGATTATGCGTTGTTCCTGCCCAGTGAAAAATTCCTTAGAAACCCTTTGAGTCCTGGTGATTTTTACGACTATTCTAACTTTAAGCTTTGTGATTTTTATGACATGAATGCAAAAACCTGTAAGAAAAATCAGCCAGGTGTTTTAATATTTTAGAACCCATCTGGCAATATCCAAGGAGAGACATTTTCACCCTTGTAACTCTTACGCTAGGCACATGATGCCCCAGTATAGGTTGGTGGCTCACAGCAAAATCAGAAAAATAAGGACGATTTGTGAATTTATTCAACATAAAGTCTATATCTGCTTTAGATTAAGGAATAATCATGATAGAAATAGTTGTTCTTAAAGTCCTGGTATGACGATTTAAAAGGCTAGCAATCCTGTACAGGTCCATACAATTTGAAGGCAAGTGAATGTGTATGAATGAGAAAGCAGTGACCTAAAGCCAACAAAAAGCAATAGTTCCTGGAGAAAACTGCACCAATTCAGTGTGGTTAAAAAAAGTATGCTTCATGAAAAGAGAGAGACTCTCCACCTTCTGAGACAGACACACTTTTGCATATTAAAGGCCAGGGTGGATGAAACCTTTTGCAGGAAGAGTGAAGGAAAATGAAGGATGACTTCAGGCCTGGAGCCATTTCTCCATCTCTTGCTTGGTATTGAGCACTGAATGGTGTCATCTGAATGAGTACCCAAGTCCAGATTTGTGTGTTGCTTTTCAAATTCAGCAGAGAGCTTAGAAATTACAAATATTCCAATCAGTATTTCATATCAGTTATAATCATATCAATTCTGCCTATTGCATTTAAAAAGTCAAATACCTTTTAAAGAATAGGTTTAGCCCAGTCCCATAACACTACTACCCTGAGCTACTGAGGTGTATGGTGGGCAGGAACCAAGCAGCTTGGGGTGGAACATAGCCCATGCCCCTTCTGGGGTGCTGCTCCCTTCCCCCATGTTGTAAGGACTCCTGCCTGGAAGTCAGGAAGCTTGTTCTTGAGAGGGTGCTGACTCAAAGTGGCCACTGTCAAGTACTCCTACCTCACTGGCCTAGATAGAGTCCTCACAGGGGGAAGAGGAGCCATGCCTCACATCCTTTCCCATCCCTTTGTTACTATTTTGCACTCTTAATACCTGCCAATAACTAATGTCTACACTGAAAAACATTTTCTTTTCTTGCAGAGTTCATGGATCCATCCCTTTGGATTATGTCTTATACTGCCTTTAGGATTTAAGGATCCAAGAAAATCTCAGAATCATGCATTTAATTTTCTGACGTGCAGGTGTTTCTGACTTCCGTGGGACTGAAAAGTCAGTGGAGACAGAAATGAGCAGACAAATAGAGAGCTGCCAGCTGGCGCCATCTAATTTTCTGTTACAGTGTTTGGAATCTAGAATCTCTAGGCTGATCCAGTTCCGCCTTCCCCCAAATCCCCACCTCTGATAACTATAAATCTGACCACTTTTTTCTATGAGTTTGTTTTTGTGTGTTTTTGAAGTATAATTGGCCTGCAACACTATGTTCATTCTTGGTATACAACACTGTGATTGGATATTTGTGTGCAGTTTAAAATGATAACCTTAAGAAATCTAGTTACAATGTGCCACATACAAATATATTACATAACTATTGACTCCCCACACTGTATATCCCATTCCCGTGTCTCTATTCTTGTTTAAATATCACAGTCATTGTGCCCCTCCTTTGCCAAACACAGTGTCGGCACGACCCTGGAAACTTTATCACCTATTTGGGAAATAAAATTATGCCTTAACAAACAGACACTAAGGGGAGGTAGTCTTGAAGTCAGGAGAAGGTTGAATCAGAAAGAGACTTGCAAAAGATATTGTGGTGGAGGTGAGTAATAATCTATAAATCTCTGGGGATGTTTCCTTGGTTGAGTTGGTAGCTATAAAGTCTGTCACTCAGCTGCCAACTACAGAGCATCAAAAGGGCAAAAACAACTCTCAAACATGCAGTGAATCAAACATTGTCTGGCTACTTCCACGGGAGGTTCAGTGTACTGCAGACCTGATGACCTTCCCTACTTGCAGTGGTATTCTAAAAAGAATCTTGAGAAGTCTTGAATTCTCTCCTGGTTCTGCCTCTTTGTTTTGCTGCCTGACAGCAATAAAGTATTGGTTTCCTCTTAGGTCATGGAGTGGTTGTGGCAACCTTAGAATCAGAGCCAACAGAGGTGGATTTGTGCAATTACTGTTGTCTTCTTTTGAATTTGGCCAATGGCTGAACCTGGATGGTCATGGCTAGTGTCTTTTTGAGTGTTTGCGTTACTGTTGCAGTATTGTTTACTGAAGCATTTCCCAGAGGAAAGATCTTTCCTCTCCAAAGCTGGAGCTGCAGCCATGAAGATGCCTGTCTCAGCTCCAGCATCTCCCAGGCTCTTGCTTTCACTGTGTGCATTCTCAGACTTCACAGGAGCTTAGGGAGAATGCGCAAGGGAGAACATAGTAATTACACTGTCCCTTTTGGTTGTTATCTCAAATTCAAAGTTTTAATTTACTTTTCAGTTCAGTTCAGTTCAGTCACTCAGTCGTGTCCAACTCTTTGCGACCCCATGAATCGCAGCACGCCAGACCTCCGTGTCCATCACCAACTCCTGGAGTTTACCCAAACTCAGGTCCATCGAGTCGGTGATGCCATCCAGCAATCTCATCCTCTGTCGTCCCCTTCTCCTCCTGCCCCCAATCCCTCCCAGCATCAGAGTCTTTTCCAGTGAGTCAATTCTTCACATGAGGTGGCCAAAATATTGGAGTTTCAGCTTCAGCATGAGTCCATCCAATGAACACCCAAGACTGATCTCCTTTAGAATGGATTGGTTGGATCTCCTTGCAGTCCAAGGGACTCTCAAGAGTCTTCGCCAACTCCACAGTTCAAAAGCATCAATTCTTTGGCCCTCAGCTTTCTTTACAGTCTAACTCTCACATCCATACATGACCACAGGGAAAACCATAGCCTTGACTAGATGGACCTTTGTTGGCAAAGTAATGTCTCTGCTTTTTAATATGCTGTCTAGGTTGGTCATAACTGTCCTTCCAAGGAGTAAGCGTCTTTTAATTTCATGGCTGCAGTCACCATCTGCAGTGATTTTGGAGCCCCGCAAAATAAAGCCTGACACTGTTTCCACCATTTCCCCATCTATTGCCATGAAGTGATGGGACCAGATGCCATGATCTTCATTTTCTGAATGTTGAGCTTTAAGACAACTTTTTCACTTTCCTTTTTCACATTCATCAAGAGGCTTTTTAGTTCCTCTTTCACTTTCTGCCATAAGGGTGGTGTCATCTGCATATCTGACGTTGTTGATATTTTCTCCTGGCAATCTTGATTCCAGCTTGTGCTTCTTCCAGCCCAGCGTTTCTCATGATGTACTCTGCATAGAAGTTAAATAAGCAGGGTGACAATATACAGCCTTGACATACTCCTTTTCCTATTTGGAACCAGTCTGTTGTTCCATGTCCAGTTCTAACTGTTGCTTCCTGACCTGCATATAGGTTTCTCAAGAGGCAGGTTAGCTTGTCTGGTATTCCCATCTTTTTCAGAATTGTCCACAGTTTATTATGATCCACACGGTCAAAAGCTTTGGCATAGTCAATAAAGCAGAAATAGATTTTTTTCTGAAACTTTCTTGCTTTTTCGATGATCCAGTGGATGCTGGCAATTTGATCTCTGGTTCATCTGCCTTTTCTAACTCAGAACAAATGTTAAAACATAAGTAAATGTAATCTAATACTCATCCTCATGCCCAACCTGGTGATATACCACTCAGAATGTAATGTGACTGGGGCTTAACGGGGATTGCATCAGCATATGGGTGCTGTAGCTCCAAATAGGTGGCAGAAAGCCATATTTTATTTTTATTGCAAAAACTGCAATTTGGAAGCCTATTTCAGTTAACTCTGCCATTTCTTAAGTGTAGGAGATATTTCAGTGACAGATGAAAGTATTGTACATAGAAAGCCAGAAAAAAAGATTAACTTTTAAAGTCAAACATATATTTTTTTCATTTGTATGAAATAGAGCTATTTATAAATCTCTCTCCTCTCCTTTATTTTTCCTTTTCTTCTTTCTCTTTCAATTCTCACTTCTGGGGCTTACGTGATACACTTCTTTCTTAATTACCTCAAGTCTAGTACCACTTGGATGACTTGTCTGTAGATGGGTGCACGTTTTCTTTCTAGCACTCCATTTGTAGTTTGGATTCCATTAACATATACTTATACATTTATTTGTAACCACCCTGAATAATTCTTGCTTATTCAGTTGCAAGTTATCACAGAGTAAGTGCTGCAAGCCCCAGGAAATTACATTCAATAAATATTTATTGACTGCAATGTACTCATGAGACTACAAAGCAGTCAATGAAATGTCTTTCCATTTTATGCATTAATCATCAGGCTGTCAGAGACTGTCCAGAGGCTGTGTGGGAGGTGGGGTATGTTCTCCACTTCAGGCTGTTTCTGTCCCGTGAGGGCCATCGGATCTGATTTGAATTCTATCTGGCCTCTCAGATGAAAACTTGAGGTTCTATGTTTCTTTTGCATGATTTTGTTTATAAAAAGAACTCTCCATCTAGCCCCTTAAATCTGGAAAAATACAAATTTGCATATCTTAAAAAATCACAGAGTGAAACCACCTTATTATGAGAAAGGATTCTTCTGACAAGCTGCAGTATCATCATAACTTTCTCCTATGCTAGCCCCTAGTCATTTGGCAAAGAGAATGTTTTCCTTTGCTAGGAGATCTGTCTTACCAAGTCTTTCTTCTACACTATCCCCTCCAGTTCTGGTCCTTGCCCTCCTTATTCGCACTCACTTCTTCCTGTGATGGTACAAGTTTTTTTTTTTTTTTCTTTTAAGGGACTGCATCTCCCTGGGTTCACATGAACAGGAGGAGTGACAGTTGAGAGCATGGCTACCTCTTCTCTCTTTATCTTCCACAGATTTTCTGAGGAAGGTAGTTGCATGTTAATATCTTTGGCTTTCTCAGTGCCTAGAATATAGTAAACACTCAATGAACACTTAATTGAATAAATGAATGTGCAAAATTCTTGACACATAGCAAGGACTCCATAAAGGTTGTTGAATAATAATACATGCAGCGGGAAAAGCACATGCATATTATACGTTTGTTTCTCACAGTATGAACATATGTGAGAATAATGTGTTTCTGTCATACAGATATTTGAGATTCTCCTTGCAGGAGTGACCTCACTGGATCCAGGTCTTTCAGAATCTCCTAGCTCTTAACATTTAACTCTTAAATTCTCAGTAAGTATTTGTCAAATAACTTTTGCATTGACCACTTTGTTGGAAACTGTACAAAACTCAGTCTTTCTACATGGTATCTCCCCTTGGCTCTTCCTCTGAACAAGAGGTCACTTCATCCTTTCTCCTAGTCCCCTCCATTCCATTATAAGGAACACCATTCCACTGTAAAGAACACACAGTTTTCTACCCAAGGCCACTAATATTTTGTCATTTGGGTTTTTTTTTTCTAGGGTATTTCTTTACAAAATTCAGGGACCTCATTTAGCCAGATCACTTGACCAGAAACTTTGTCTATTTAACTAAGACCAAGCTCACAACCTATAAATGAAGAGGTCTTTGAGCAGCCAGTAGAGATGACCAGAGTTCACACACCTACTAAAGCATTGTGGTAATGGCAGAGGCCCTCACATTCTCACTGCTATGCTGTGCATAACTCCAAATAGCCTGAATTTTTTTTACCTCAAAGCCAAGGTAGATTTGTAACATTGTTAGTGAACTCATCTCAAAAAGTAGCAAATGACAAGATTGCAGTGAACAAGATCATAAAATGTCAAGAAGCGGGCAGTGTGCATGCTTAATCATGTCCAGCTCTTGAGACCCCATGGACTGTAGCCTGTCAGGCTCCTCTGTCCATGGGATTTTCCAGGCAAGAATACTGGAGTGGGTTGCCAGTTCCTTCTCCAGGGAATCTTCCCAACTCATGAATTCAACCCAAGTCTCTGGCATTTCTTGCATTGGCAGGTGGATTCTTTACTACCTGGGAAGCCTGGGAAGATTTCAAAGACAAGATGGAGTCAAGAGCCTGTGACAATTTAGAAGGTACTGAAGGAGGGGATGTGGCTGACTCTTGTCCAAGCTCTCCTGTTCAGGTGTGATCAAAGAAGGACCAATGCAGTTCAAAGATGATTCAGATATAAAGTTTTCAACCAGTGCTACCATAAAAGTACACATGACTAAGGCCTGAAATGAACTATGGGTAAAATGCAGCAAATACCTAAACCAAATATAATACCTTGAGTGTTTTGAGGAGCAGCTAAGATGACAGAGTAGGAAGAGCCTGAGCTCAACTCCTCCCATGGGCACACAAAAATTAGAACTATTTTTCTGTGATAATGGCATGATTTCCCATAACTAAATATATAAAGAAGCAGGAGAGACCCTCTTCTCCTCCTGGTCACCTCTATCTCCTTCCTTCCTCTTCTCTTCTCTGTGTAAACTCATGAACATCTCTGAGAGATCCAGACTGTGGAGAGCACATAGGGAAGTGATTACTGGCTTGCTTGCTCTCTCCCCTTTTGATTCCCCCTCTTCTCCTCTTGGTCACCTCTATCTCCCTCCTCTTTCTTCTCTTCTCCATGTAACTCTGTGAAACTCTCTGGGTGTCCCTCACTGTGAATAAGTTTTTTACCGTTAACTTAGATGTTTTATCATCTGTGCTGTGTGGATGGAGAAGTTTTGAGGCTAATGTAAGAATAAGACTGAAAGCCATAGGCAGGAGGCTTAAATCCAAAACTTGAGAACATCAGAAAACTCTTGATTCCAGAGAACGTTAATAGACAAGAGCTCATCCAAAAGCCTCCATACCTACACTGAAACCAAGCTCCACCTAAGAGCCAACAAGTTTCAGAGCAAGACATACCACACTAATTCTCCAGCAACACAAGAACACAGCCTCAAGAATTAAAATACAGGCTGCCCAAAGCCATGCCAAACCCACAGACACCCAAAAACTCACTACTGGACACTTCATTGCACTCCAGAGAGAAGAGATCCAGCTCCACCCACCAGAACACAAACAAAAGCTCCCCTAGCCAGGAAACCTTGACAAGCCACTTATCCAACCCCACCCAAAGGGAGCAAGCTCCACAATAAAGAAAAAACACGAACTTCCAGCCTACAGAAAGACCACTCCCAACACAGCAATCTAAACAAAATAAAAAGGCAGAGAAATATTCAGCAGGTAAAGGAACATGATAAATGCCCACCAAACCAAACCAAAGAGGAGGAGATAAGAGATTCCTGAAAAAGAATTCAGAATAATGATAGTAAAGATGATCCAACATCTTAAAATGGAGTTACAGATAAATAGACTAGAGACAAGGATTGAGAAGATACAAGAAATGTTTAACAAGGACCTAGAAGAAATAAAAAAGAGTCCATCAATAATGAATAATGCAATAACTGAGATCAAAAGCACTCTGGAGGGAACCAACAATAGAATAACTGAGGCAGAAGATAGGATAAATAAGGTGGAAGATAGAATGGTGGAAATAAGTGAAGCAGAGAGGAAAAAAGAAAAAAGAATTAAAAGAAACAAGGACAGCCTCAGAGATCTCTGGGACAATGTCAAATGCCCCATTTGAATCATAGGTGTCCCAGAAGAAGAAGACAAAAAGAAAGGACATGAGAAAAGACTTGAGGAGATAATAGTTGAAAACTTCCCTAAAATGGGGAAGGAAATAGCCACCCAAGTCCAAGAAACCCAGAGAGTCCCAAACAGGATAAACCCAAGGTGAAACCCCCAAGACACATATTAATCAAAATAACAAATATTAAATACAAAGAGAAAATATTAAAAGCAGCAAGGGAAAAGCAACAAATAACACACAAGGGGATCCCCATAAGGATAACAGTTGATTTATCGATAGAATTTCTTCAGGCCAGAAGGCAATGGCAGGACATACTTAAAGTGATGAAAGAGAAAAACCCACAGCCCAGATTACTGTACCCAGCAAGGATTTCATTCAGATATGAAGGAAAAATCAAAAGCTTTACAGACAAGCAAAAACAGAGAATTCAGCACCACCAATCCAGCTCTCCAACAAATGCTAAAGGATTTTCTCTAGACAGGAAACACAGAAAGGGTGTATAAACTCGAACCCAAAACAACAGAGTAAATGGCAACAGGATTATACTTATCAATAATTACCTTTAATGTAAATGGGTTGAATGCCCGAAACCAAACGACAAAGACTGGCTGAATACATACAAAAACAAGACCCCTATATATGCTGTCTACAAGAGACCCACCTCAAACCAAGGGACACATACTGACTGAAAGTGAAGGGCTGGAAAAAGATATTTCATGCAAATGGAGACCAAAAGAAAGCAGGAGTAGCAATAGTCATATCAGATAAAATAGACTTTGAAATAAAGGCCATGAAAAGAGACAAAGAAAGACACTACATAATGATCAAAGGATCAATCCAAGAAGATATAACTATTATAAATATATATGCACCCAACATAGGAGCACCACAATATGTAAGGCAAATGCTAACAAATATGAAAGGGGAAATTAACAGTAACACAATAATAGTGGAAGACTTTAATACCCCACTCACACCTATGGATAGATTAACCAAACAGAAACTTGGCAAGGAAACACAAACTTTAAATGATACAATGGACCGGTTAGACCTAATTGATATCTGTAGGACACTTCACCCCAAAACAATGAATTTCACTTTTTTCTCAAGTGCACACGGAACATTCTTCAAGATAGATCACATCCTGGGCCATAAATCTAGCCCTGGTAAATTCAAAAACATTGAAATCATTTCAAGCATCTTTTCTGATCACAATGTGGTAAGATTAGATTTCCACTAGAGGAAAAAAAAAAAACTATTAAAAATACAAACATATGGAGGCTAAACAACATGCTTCTGAATAACCAATAAGTCACAGAAGAATAAAAAAGAAATCAAAATATGCATAGAAACAAATGAAAACACAATAACCCCAAACCTATGGGATTCAGTAAAAGCAGAGCAAAGGGGAAGCTTCATAGCAATACAAGCTTACCTCAAGAAACAAGAGAAAAATAAAATAAATAACCTAACTTTACACCTAGAGTTATCACCTATCCTACTCAGACTTCCAGAAAGTTGCAAAGGAAGGTAAACTGCCAAACTCATCCTATGAGGCCACCATCACCCTAATACCAAAACCAGACAAAGATGCCACAAGAAAAGAAAACTATGGGCCAATATCACTGATGAACATAGATGCAAAAATCCTTAACAAAATTCTAGCAAACAGAATCCAACAGCATATTAAAAAGGTCATACATCATAACCAAGTGGGCTTTATCCCAAGGATGCAAGGATTCAATATTTGCAAATCAATCAATGTGATACACCACATTAACAAACTGAAAGATAAAAACCATATGATTATCTCAATAGATGCAGAGAAAACCTTTGACAAAATTCAACATCCATTTATGATAAAAACCCTCCAGAAAGTAGGCATAGAAGAAACATACTTCAACATAATGAAAGTTATATGTGATAAACCCACATCAAACATTATCCTCAATGGTGAAAAATTGAAAGCATTTCCCCTAAAGTCAGGAACAAGACAAGGGTGCCCACTCTCACCACTACTATTCAACATAGTTTTGGAAGTTTTAGCCACAGCAATCAGAGAAGAAAAAGAAATAAAAGGAATCCAGATTGGAAAGGAAGAAGTAAAACTCTCACTGTTTGCAGATGACATGATCCTCTACAAAGAAAACCCTAAAGACAACCACCAGAAAATTACTAGAGCTAATCAATGAATATAGTAAAGTTGCAGGATATAAAATTAATACACAGAAGTCCCTTGCATTCCTATACACTAACAATGAGAAAACAGAAAGAGAGAGTAAGGAAACAATTCCAGTCACCATTACGACAAAAAGAATAAAATACTTAGGAATAAATCTACCTAAAGAAACAAAAGACCTATGTATAGAAAACTATAAAATACTGATGAAAGAAATCAAAGATTACACAAACAGATGGAGAAATATACCATGTTCATGGATTGGAAGAATCAATATAGTGAAAATGAGTATACTACCCAAAGCAATCTGTAGATTCAGTGCAATCTCTATCATGCTACCAACAGTATTTTTCAGAGAACTAGAACAAATAATTTCAAAATTTGTATGGAAATACAAAAAACCTCGAATAGTCAAAGCAATCTTGAGAAAGAAGAATGAAACTGGAAGAATCAACTGCCTGAATTCAGGCTCTACTACAAAGCTACAACCATCAAGATGGTATGGTACTGGCACAAAGACAGGAATATAGATCAATGGGACAAAATAGAAAGCCCAGAGATAAATCCACACACCTATGGACACCTTATCTTTGACAAAGGAGGCAAGAATATACAATGGAGAAAAGACAATCTCTTTGACAAGTGGTGCTGGGAAAACTGATCAACCACCTGTAAAAGAATGAAACTAGAACACTTTCTAACACCATACACAGAAATAAACTCAAAATGGACTAAAGAGCTAAACATAAGACCAGAACTATAAAACTCCTAGAGGAAAACATAGGCAAAACACTCTGACATAAATCACAGAAGGATCCTTTATGACCCACCTCTCAGAGTAATAGAAATAAAAGCAAAAATAAACAAATGGGACCTAATTAAACCTAGAAGCTTTTGTACAATGAAAGAAACTATAGAAAGGTGAAAAGACAGCCTTCAGAATAGGAGAAACTTATAGCAAATGAAGCAACTGACAAAGAATTAATCTTAAAAATATACAAGCAGCTCATGCAGCTCAATACTAGAAAAATAAATGACCCAATCAAAAAATGGGCCAAGGAACTAAACAGACATTTCTCCAGAGAAGACATACGGATGGCTAACAAACACATGAAAAGATGCTCAACATCACTCATTATCAGAGAAATGCAAATCAAAACCACAATGAGGTACCATCTCATGCCAGTCAGAATGGCTGCTATCAAAGTCTATAAACAATAAATGCTGGAGAGGGTGCGGAGAAAAGGGAACCCTCTTACAATGTTGGTGGGAATGCAAACTAGTACAGCCATTATGGAAAACAGTGTGGAGATTCCTTAAAAAAACTGAAAATAGAACTGCCATATGACCCAGCAATCCCACTGCTGGGCATGCACACTGAGGAAACCAGAATTGAAAGAGACACATGTACCCCAATGTTCATCACAGCACTGTTTACAATAGCTAGGACATGGAAGCAACCTAGATGTCCATCGGCAGATGAATGGATAAGAAATCTGTGGTACATATACACCACGGAATGTTACTCAGCTATTTAAAAAAACACATTTGAATCAATTCTAATGAGGTGAATGAAACTGGAGCCTTTTATACAGAGTGAAATAAATAAGTCAGTCAGAAAGAAAAACACCAATACAGTATATTAACGCATATATATGGAATTTAGAAAGACGAGAACAATGACTCTATATGAGAGACATCAAAAGAGAAACAGATATAAAGAACAGACTTTTGGACTCTGTGGGAGAAGGCGAGGGTGGGATGACTTGAGAGAATAGCATATAACATGTAATACATAACATGTATATTACCATATGTGAAATAGATCACCAGTCCAAGTTTGATGCATGAAACAGGGCACTCAAAGCTGATGCCCTGGGACAACCCTGAGGGATGGGATGGGGAGGGAGGTGGGGGTTGTTCAGAATGGGGAACACATATTCACCCATGGCTGATTCATGTCAATGTATGCAAAAACCACTACAATATTGTAATGTAATTAGCCTCCAATTAAAATTAATTAATTATTTTTTAAAAAAAGAAGGAGAAGACATGTGGCGGGTGGGCAAAACATGATATAGTCAAGACCCACAACACTGGGGAAGTAACCAACAAACAGGAGGATAATCACAATTGTAGAGGTTCTTCCCAAAGAGTGAGGAGTCCAAGCCCCACACAGAGCTCCCAAACCCTATGTGGATTGTGGTCCTTTACCAGGAAGGTGAGTCCCCAAACACTGGGCCTTGAAGGCTACCCAAGTTTGCATATGGGAGAGCTAGAGGGCTTGAGGAAACAGACTCTGTCTGGCCTTAAATGGTGCATGCAAAATTTCACACTCTCCCAGACCAAATACAGAAGCAGTAATTTGAAAGGAACCTGGATCAGATCCAATTTCTGATCTTGGAGAGTCTTTCAGAGAGGCAGAAGGGAACTGGGATTCCTGTTGGAAACATAGACTGTCAAGGCAGCCATTTAAAAAGAAAAATGAACAATGATGTTTATTCCATATTAAAAGCAAACAAATAAAAAGCAACCAAACAAGTGAAAACCACACACCACCTGATGTCAGTAAGCCCACTGATATTTTAATCTACCAGGCTGTTTGTAATGAGCGCTTTTAAGCAATCCTACTTTCTGTAATGAAAGCTTTAAAGGGGGCCAGGATAGCTGGTGTCAGCAGATTTTTTAAAAATGTTAACTGGAGGATAATTGCTTTACAATGTTGTGTTGGTTTTTGCTGCACAACAACATGAACCAGCCATTAATATACATATATCCCTGCCTTTTCAAGCCTCTTATTCCACCCTTCTAGGTCGTTACTGAGCACCAGGCTGAGCTACCTGTGTTATACAGCAACTTCCAACTAGCTATTTCACACATAGTAATGTTTATATGTCAATGCTACTCTTTCCATTCATCCCACCCTCTATGGGTGGGACATGACTATGGGTGGTATAATCATTTTGACAATATTGATTCTTCCAATCAAAGAACATGGTATATCTTTCCATCCATTTGTGTAACCTCTGATTTCTTTCATCAGCATCTAATAGTTTTCAGAATACAGGTCTTTGGTCTTCTTAGATAGGTATACTTCTCTTTCTGATCTTTTGTTGTTAATGTATAGATATACAACCAATTTCTGTGTATTAAATTTGTATCTTGCAACTTTACAAAAATCACTGATGAGCTCTCCTAGTTTTCTGGTAGCATCTTTAGGATTTTCTATGTATAGTATCATGGCATCTACAAACTGACCACTTATCTTCCTTTCCCATTTGCACTCCTTTTATTTCCTTTTCTTCTCTGATTGCCATGGCTAGGACTTCCAGAACTATGCTGAATAAAGCGGTCAACAGTGGACATCTTTGTCTCATTTCTTATCTTAGAGGAAATGCTTTCACATTTTCACCATTATGATGTTGGCTGTAGGTTTGACATGCATGGGCTTAATTGTGTTCAGGTATGTTCCCTCTGCAACCTCTTTCTGAAGAGGTTTTTTTTTTTTTTATCATAAGGGGTATTGAGTTTTGTCAAAAGATTTGTGCAACTATTAAGATGATCATATGGCTTAAATTCTTCAGTTTTTGATGTAGTATATCACACTGATTGATTTACAGATGTTGAAAAATCCTTGTATTCCTGAGATAAATCTCCTATGGTGTATGATTCTTTTAATGTATAGTTGGATTTGAATTGCTAGTATTTTGTTGAGGATTTCCTGCATTTATGTTCATCAGTGATATCGGACTAATTTTTTTTGTGTGCTATCTTTGATTTTGGTATCAGAGTAATGGTGGCCTCATAGAATGAGTTTGCAAATATTTCTTCCTTTGCAGTTTTTTGGAACAGTTTCAGAAGAACATATGTTAACTCATCTCTAATGCTTGATAGAATTTGCCTGTGAAGCCATTTGGTCCTGTACTTTTATTTCTTGGGAGTTTTTGCATCACAGTTTCAATTTTAGTACTTGTGATTGTCCTGTTCATATTTTCTATTTCTTCCTGGTTAATTCTTGGGAGATTATATCTTTCTAAGAATTTGTCCATTTCTTCCAGGTCATGCATTTTACTGACAGAGTTGTTTCTAATAGCCTCTTACAATCCTTTGTAGTTCTGTGGTATCCATTGTAACTTCCTCTTTTTTCATTTCTGATTTTATTGATTTTTCTTGATAAGTTTAGCTAAAAAAAGATTTGTCAGTTTTATTTTTTTTTCAAAACATCAGCTTTTGATCTTTTGACCAAAAGTTTAAATTGATCTTTTCTTTCGTTTTCTTTGTTTCTATTCATTTCTTATCTTTATAATGGCTTTCCACCTACTAACTTTGGATTTTGTTTGTTCTTCCTCTAGTTGCTTCAGGTGTAAAGTTAGGTTGTTTATTTGTGAGTTTTCTAAGCTTCCTTCCTAAAACTGCTTTTGCCATGTTCCATAGGTTTTGGATTACTGTCCTTTCATCTTCTTTTGTCTCTAGATATTTTTTATTTCCTTAGTGATCCATTGCTTAGTAGCACACTGTTTGGCCACCATGTGTTTGTGTTGGTTTTTTGTTTGTTTGTTTGTTCGCATTTTTCTTGTGGTTGATTTCTAATCTCATGGAGTTGTGGTTGGAAAAAAATGCTCAATATGATTTCAATCTTCTTAAATTTACCAAGACTCATTTTGTGGTTCAGCATGTGGTCAATCCTGGAGAATATTCCATGTGCCACTGAGAAAAATGTATATTCTTCAGCTTTAGGATCAAAGACTCCATAATTACAGCTTGCTTGCTGAGTTGCTTCTGTCATATCCAACTCTTTGTGATTCTCTGGATGTAGCCTCCTGGACTCCTCTATCCATGGGATTCTCCAGGCAAGAATACTGGAGTGGGTTGCCATGCCCTTCTCCAGGGGATCTTCCCAACCCAGGGATCAAACCTGGAGCTCTTATGTCTTAGGCATTGGCAAGCAGGTTCTTCACCACTAGTGCCACCTGGAAAAGTCTATCTAATCTAATGTATCATTTAAAGTCTGTGTTTCCTTCTTGATTTTCTGTCTTTATGACTTGTCCATTGATGAAAGCTGGGTGTTAAATTTCCTCTCCGTTATTGTGTTTATGTCAGTCTCTCCATTTACAACTGCTTGTAATTGCTTTATATATTGAACTGCTTCTATGTTGGGTGCATATATATTAATCATATATATAGCTTCTTCTTAGATGGATCCCATGATCATTATGTAGTATACTTCTTTGTCGCTTGTTACAGTCTTTAGTGAAAAATAGATTGAAGGGACAAGATCTGATAGATAGAGTGCCTGATGAACTATGGACTGAGGTTTGTGACATTGTACAGGAGACAGGGATCAAGACCACCCCCATGGAAAAAAATGCAAAGAAGCAAAATGGCTGTCTGGGGAGGCCTTACAAATAGCTGTAAAAAGAAGAGAAGCAAAAAGCAAAGGAGAAAAGGAAAGATATAAGCATCTGAATGCAGAGTTCCAAAGAATAGCAAGAAGAGATAAGAAAGCCTTCCTCAGCGATCAATGCAAAGAAATAGAGGAGAACAACAGAATGGGAAAGCATAGAGATCTCTTCAAGAAAATTAGAGATACCAAGGGAATATTTCATGCAAAGACAGGCTCGATAAAGGACAGAAATGGTATGGACCTAACGGAAGCAGAAGATATTAAGAAGAGGTGGCAAGAATACACAGAAGAACTGTACAAAAAAGATCTTCATGACCAAGATAACCACGATGGTATGATCACTCACCTAGAGCCAGACATCCTGGAATGTGAAGTCAAATGGGCCTTAGAAACCATCACTACGAACAAAGCCAGTGGAGGTGAAGGAACTCCAGTTGAGCTATTTCAAATCCTGAAAGATGATGCTGTGAAAGTGCTGCACTCAGTATGCCAACAAATTTGGAAAGCTCATCAGTGGCCACAGGACTGGAAAAGGTCCATTTTCATTTCAATCCCAAAGAAAAGCAATGCCAAAGAATGCTCAAACTACTGCATAACTGCACTCATCTCACGCACTAGTAAAGTAATGCTCAAAATTCTCCAAGCCAGGCTTCAGCAATACGTGAACCGTGAACTCCCTGATGTTCAAGCTGGTTTTAGAAAAGGCAGCGGAACCAGAGATCAAATGGCCAACATCCGCTGGATCATGGAAAAATCAAGAGAGTTCCAGAGAAACATCTATTTGTGCTTTATTGACTATGCCAATGCCTTTGACTGTGTGGATCACAATAAACTGTGGACAATTCTGAAAAAGATGGGAATACCAGACCACCTGACCTGCCTCTTGAGAAACCTATATGCAGGTCAGGAAGCAACAGTTAGAACTGGACATGGAACAACAGACTGGTTCCAAATAGGAAAAGGAGTACATCAAGGCTGTATATTGTCACCCTGCTTATTTAACTTCTATGCAGAGTACATCATGGGAAACGCTGGGCTGGAAGAAACACAAGCTGGAATCAAGATTGCCAGGAGAAATATCAATAACCTCAGATATGCAGATGACACCACCCTTATGGCAGAAAGTGAAGAGAAACTAAAAAACCTCTTGATGAGAGTGAAACCGGAGAGTGAAAAAGTTGGCATAAAGCTCAACATTCAGAAAACGAAGATCATGGCATCTGGTCCCATCACTTCATGGCTAATAGATGGAAAATAAATGGATACAGTGACAGATTTTATTTTCTTGGGCTCCAAAAATCACTACAGGTGGTGACTACACTGAAGAAATTAAAAAATGCTTGCTTCTTGGAAGAAAAGCTATGGGAAATCTTGAAAGTGTATTAAAAAGCAGAGACATGACTTTGCTGAAAAAGGTCCATATAGTCAAAGCTATAGTTTTTTACAGTAGTCATGTACCAATGTGAGAGTTGGACCATAAAGAAGGCTGAGAGCCAAAGAACTGATGCTTTTGAACTGTGGTGTTGGAGAAGACTCTTGAGAGCCCCTTGGACTGCAAGGAGATCAAACCAGTCAATCCTAAAGGAAATCAACCCTGAATATTCATTGGAAGGACTGATGCTGAAGCTGAAGCTCCAATACTTTGGCCACCTAATGTGAAGAGGGAACTCACTGGAAAAGACCATGGTGTTTGGAAAGATTGAAGGCAGGAAGAGAAGGGGACAACAGAAGATGAAGCGGTTGGATGGCATCACTGACTCAATGGACATAAGTTTGAGCAAGCTTTGAGAGATGGTGAAGGACAAGGAAGCCCGGCATGCTGCAGTCCATGGTGTTGCAAAGAGTGGGACACGACTGAGCAACTGAACAATAATGCTTTTATCACCAAAAAATATTCAAACTACCATACAATTGCACGCTTTTCACATGCTAGCAAAATCATACTCAAAATCCTTCAGGGTAGGTTTCAGCTATACTTGAACCGAGAACTTCCAGATGTACAAGCTGAGTTTAGGAAAGGCAGAGGAATCAGAGATGAAATTGCCAACATTTGTTGGATTATGGAGAAAGCAAGGGAATTCAAGAAAAACTGCTTTATTGACTTTGATAAAGCCTTAGACTGTGTGGATCACAACAAACTGGAAAATTCTTCAAGAAGTGGGAGTACCAGACCACTTTACCTGTCTCTTGAGAAATCTTTATGCAGGTTAAGAAGCAACATTTAGAACCTGACATGAAACAATGAACTGGTTCAAAATTGGGAAAGGAGTATGTCAAGGCTGTATATTGTCACCCTGCCTATTTAACTTATATGCAGAGTACATCATGTGAAATGCCAGGCTGGATGAATCATAAGCTGGAATCAAGACTGCCAGGAGAAATCAATAACCTCAGATATGCAGATGATATCACTCTAATGGCAGAAAGAGAAGAGGAGCTCAAGAGCCTCTTGATGAGGGTGAAAGAGGAGAGTGAAAAGGCTAGTTGGTCAACCCAGCATTATAAAAACTAAGATCATGGTATCTAGTCCCATCACTTAATGGCAAATAAAAGAGGAAAAGTGGGAGCGGTGATAGATTTTACTTTCTGGGGCTCCAAAATAACTGTGGATGTTGACTGCAGCCATGAAAATAAAGACACTTGCTCCTTGAAAGGAAAGCTATGACAAACCTCAGCAGTGTGTTAAAAAGCAGAGACATCGCTGTGTTGATGAAGGTTTATATAGTCAAAGCTATGATTTTTCCAGTAGTATGTACGGATGTGAGACTAGGACCATCAACAAAGCTGAGCACTGAAGAATTGATGCTTTTGAACTGTGATGTTGGAGAAGACTCTTGAGAGTTCCTTGGACTGTAAGGAGATCAAACCAGTCAGTCCTAAAGGAAATCAACTCTAAATGTTCGTTTGGAAGAACTGATGCTGAAGCTGAATCTGGCCACCTGATGCAAAGAGGAACTCACAATTTTTCCCAGATGCTGGGAAAAACTGAAGTCAAAAGGAGAAGGGGATAGAGGAGGTTGAGCTGGTTAGATAGCACCACAGACTCAATATACATGAATTTGAACAAATTCTAGAAGATAGTGCAGGACAGAAGAGCCTGGCATGCTGCAGTCATAGGACTACAAAGAGCTGGCCACAACTTACTGACTGAACAATAACAAAAACAATGCTCCTATTGGCATTTTCTTATTTCTTTTTAATTTTTTTAGATCTTTTTCTTCCTTTCCTCTTTTGTTTCCTTCTCTTGTGATTTGATGACTAACTTTAATGATGTGTTTTGACTCATTTTCCTTTTTTCTGTCTGTTGTAGATTTTCAGCTTGCAATTCCATAGAGGATTTGATTTAACAGTCTCTATATAAACAAGATCATTTTCAGTTGCTGGCCTCTTACTTTTGGATGCATTCTAAATATCCTGCATTTGTACTCTTGTCTTGTCATAATTGGTGGTTTTGATACCCTACTTGTGTGCAGATGGTTTCCTACATTTACCTTTTTTGCCTTTACCATTGAATTTTCTATTAATAATTTTGTTGTTTTTAGTACTTGTATTTTATTTTGCTTAAAGAAATTCCTTTAGCATTTGTTGCAAATCTCATTTGGTGGTGCTGAATTCTCTTAGCTTTTGCTTGTCTGTAAATGTTTTGATTTATCTGTCTAATCTAAAAAAGAGCTTTCCTGGGTAGAGTATTCTGTTGTAGTTTTTCCCCCCATTGACCAGTTTAAATATATTATATCCCTCCTTTCTGATCTGCAGAGTTTCTCCTGATAAAGCAGGGGATAACCTTATGGGATTCCCTTGTATCTTATTTGTTGATTTTCCCTTGTTGCTTTTAAAATTTTTTCTTTGTCTTTAATTTTTGTCAGTTTGATTACTGTATGTCTCAGAGTGTTCCTCCTTGGGCATTCTGCCTGGGCCTTTGTGCATCCTGGATTTGGATAACTGTTTCATTTCCCATGTTAGGGAAACTATCAGCTATTATCTTCAAATATCTTCTCAGGTCCTTTCTCTCTCTCTTCTCCTTCTGGGAGCCTTATAATGTGAATGTTGGTGCATTTAATGTTGTACCGTAAGTCCCTGGAGGAGGGCATGGCAACCCACACTAGCATTGTTGCCTGGAGAATCCTCCTGGACAGAGAAGCCTTGTGGGCTGCAGTCCGTGGGGTCACAAAGAGTCAAACACAACTGGACAACTAAGCACGGCACAGCACAGCATAAGTCTCTTAGATTGTTTTCCTTTCATCTTTTTTCAAATTTTTTCCCATGGTTTTGACATCCACCATTCTATTTTTAAGGTCAGTAATTTGCTCTTCTTCCTCAGTTACTCTGCCATTGATATCTTCTAGTGTACTTTTCATTTTGATTACTGTATTTTTCACTTCTGCTGTTTTGTTCTTTAGTTCTTCCAGGTCTTTATTAGCATTTCTTGTATCTCCTCTAACTGTGCCTCCATCTTTTTCTGAGATCTTGGATCATCTTTACTATCATTACTCTGAATTCTTTTTTTAGTAGATTGCCTATCTCCATTTCACTTAGTTGTTGTTCTATGGTTTTATATCATTGTTCACCTGAGACGTATTCCTCTACCATATCATCTTGTCTATCTTTCTGATTGTTATTTCCTTAACACAGCCTGCAAAGTTGTAGTTTTTCTTGCTTCTGGCATCTGCCCTCTGGTGGATAAAGCTGTCAAAGAGCCTTGTACTGGCTTACTACTGGGAGGGACTGGTTCCTGCCTGCTGGTGTGTGGAGCTGGATCTTATCCCTCTGGTGGCAGAGCCATGCTTGGGAAGACTTTATGTGGCCTGATTCTTGATGAGTTGGGCTGTGTTCCTGCCCTGTTGGTTGTTTGGCCTGAGGTGTCCCAGCACTGGTGCCTACAGACTATTGGGTGGGGGTAGGTCTTGGTGGGAAATGGAAGTCTCTAGGAGGCGGCAATGATTACTCACCAGAGCTGCTGCCACCACTATTGTTGTCCCTGCAGTGAGCCATAGCCACCTCTTGCCTCTGCAGGAGACAGACCCTCCAGTACTAGCAGGTAGGTCTGGCCCAGTCTCTTATGAGATCACTCTTTTTCTCCTGGTGCTTGTGCACACTAGACTTTGTGTGCACCCTCCAAGAATAGAGTCTCTCTTTCCCTCAATCTTGTGGAATTCTTGCAATCCAGCCCCACTGACCTTAAAAGCCAGGTTCTCTGGTAGCTCTTCCTCCCATTGCCAGATCTCTAGGCTGAGAAGCCTAATGTGGGGCTCAGGACTTTCACTCTTCTGGGATAACTTCTGTGGTATAATTACTTTCCAGTTTATAGGTCACCTACCTGGCAGATATGGGATTTGCCTTTATAACAGTTGTATTCCTCTTACCATCCCATTGTGACTTTTTCTTTGTCCTTAGATATAAGATATCTTTTTGGTAGGTTCCAGCATTCTTTTTGTTGATGATGGTTGTTTGGCAGTAGTTGTGATTTTGGTGTTTTTGTAAGAAGGGGTGAGCTGACATCCTTCTACTCCACCTTCTTGCCGGCAAGTCTCCAAAGCAGCTATATTTGAGAGCTCACTCTACCACAAAAACACTGGTGCTGTCTACCACTGTTTGGCATCTTCCTTCTGGCCTGTTAACCCTGGGACAAGGCCCCCTGTACCAGTAGTCCAAGATCAGCCCTGAGACCTATGCAGTCAACTATACCAGGATCCAACAGTACCCACCAGTAAGATGGGATCAGCCCAGGGACACCTTGGGCCACATAACCAGCCATTCCTAGGCCCTATACCACCCATTTGTGTACTAGAAACAGCCCCATGACCTCCTGAGACACACAGCCATTCGGGGATTCAGAACTACCCAGCAGGCCTGCACCAGCCCCAGGACAGCCAAGGCCCTAGTCCTATTCAATAGTGGGCCAGCATCGGGACTGGCACAGTCCAGCACAGGTAGTCAGCCATCCTGAGACCAGGAGCCACTCAACAGTGACTGGTAGCCTAATCATTAGACAGGATTGGCTCGAAAACAGCCCTGCCAACAGCGCATTCATAGTGGTTGGCCCCACCACAACAGATAGGCCCATTCAGCCCACATGTAGGACATACCAAGATATTATAGTTCTGGCACCCAGATGGGAGTATGTTGCTGGGACACACTGGAATCTGCTATAAAAGTTCATTTCTCTAAGACTGGGAAATGTAACTGACCTTACAAATATATACAAATAAACATAGAGTCTTAGGCAAAGGAAGACAACAAAGAAATATGTTCCAAATGATGGAACAAGTTAAAACTCCAGAAAAACAAATAGGTGTAGTGGAGAACATCAAAGCACTGAATACATGGTTCAAATTTTTGATACTAATACAATGATATCAGGGAGTTTTAAAACCNCAGGGAGGCCTGGCGTGCTGTGATTCATGGGGTCGCAAAGAGCTGGACGTGACTGAGCGACTGAACTGAACTGAACTGATCTCTTCTGACCACAGTGGTATGACAGTAGAAACTAACTACAAGAAAACAATACTGTAAAAACACAAACACATGGAAGCTAAACAATATGCTAGAAAATAACCAATGGGTCCATGAAGAAATCCAAGAGGAAATAAAAAATATCTGGAGAGAAACTTAAAATGGAAATATGGAGATCCAAAATCCATAAGATACAGCAAAATCATTTATAAAAGCGAAGTATATAGAAGGCTAAGTCAGGAAAGAAGAAAAATTTTGAGTTAAAATTTACACTTAAAGGAACTAGAAAAAGAAAATAAATAAAATCCAAAGCTGGTAAGAGAGAAGAAATTAAAAAATATTAAAGCAGAAATAAATGAAATAGAGATTGAAAAACAATAGAAAAGATCAATGAAACTAAGATCTGGTTCTTTGAAAATTTTAAAACTCCCAACTAACCAAAGTGCATATCCAGGTGGCTTCACATATGAACTTTACAAAACCTTTAAAGAAGAGTTAATACCTATCCTTTTCAAATTATTCCAAAATACTGAAGAGGAAGAAACAAGTCCAAATTCATATATGAGGCTAACATCATCATGATACCAAAAATACCACAGAAAATCATATTTAGGGTCAATATTACTGATGAACATAGAAAAAAATCCCCAGCAAAAAATTAGCAAACCTAATAGGACAATACATTAATAGGATCATTCACTATGATCTAGTGGAATTTATCACAGGGATGCAAAATGATTCAAGATCAACAAATCAGTCCATGTGACACCTGTATTAACAAAAGAAGAATAAAAATTATCAGATAATTTCCATAGATGCAGAAATATCTTTTGCAAAATTAAACATCCGTTTATGATTTTTAAAAATCTCCAACAACTGTGTATAAGGGAATATACCTCAGTATATTAAAGGCCATATATGACAAGCCCACCATTAACATCATACTTCATGGTGAAATGCTGGAAGCATTCCCTCTGAGATCAGGAATTAGGTAAGGATGTCCAACTTTGCCCTTTATATTCAAAGTAGCATTGTAAGTCCTAGATATAGCAATCAAACAAGAAAAACAAATCAAAGAAATAAAAATTGGAAAGGAACAAATGAAGTTGTCACTGTTTGCTGATGCCATGATACTATATAGAAAATCCTAAAGGCATCACCAATAAATATTCAAATTATTAAATAAATTCAGTAGAGGAGAAAGCCCCAAATTAATACAGGTATCTGTTGTGTTTCTATATTATAACAATGAACTATCAGAAAGAGAAATTAAGAAAGTAATCTTACTTAAAATAACATCAAAAAGAATAAAATAGCTAAGAATAAACCTAACCAAGGGAAGTTTCTGCTCCCCAAACTACAACACTCTGCTGGAATAAATTGAAGGTGACACAGATGGAAAAATATATCATGTTCACAAATTGGAAAAGATAATATTGTTAAAATGATTGTATTATCCAAGGAAATCTATAAGTTCAATGCAATTTCTTTCAAAACACAATTGGCATTTTTCAAAGAACTAGAGCAAGTAATTTTCAAATTTCTGTGGAAACACAACAGATCCCAAGTAACCCAAATAATCTTGAGAATGAAGAACAAAGTTGAAGGTATAATGCTCTCTGATTTCAACCTATACTAGAAAGATACAGTAAACAAAACTGTATGGCACTGGTGTAAAAGTAAACATTAATCGACAGACCAGAATAGAGAGCCCTCATTGATTTCACAATTATATGATCAATTAATCAGAGAAAAAGAAATGCACGAAGGTAAAGTGGTTGTCTGAGGAAGTTTTACAAATAGCTGAGGAAAGAAGAGAAGTGGAAAGCAAAGGAGAATGGGAAGCTATGTCCAACTGAATGCAGAGCTCCAGAGAATAGCAAGGAGAGATAAGAAGGTCTTCTTAAGTGAATAATGCAAAGAAACAGAGGAAAACAATAGAATGGGAAAGACTAGAGATCTCTTCAAGAAAAGTGGAGATACCAAGGAAGCATTTCATGAAAGGATGGGCGCAATAAGGGACTATTGATTGAGCACCAAGGTTGGGATGAGCAAATTTCCTTGAAGTCCCTGACAGGGTAGACATTTCTCCCTCTTTTAAACACTTAAGAGTATTTCCCTTTGCTTCCCAACTTTAAGATAAGATATCCTATTAGACAATCCACCTGGGGCAAGTCCAAGTCTTCCTGTCTTGTCCCCACACCTTGTAAACCAAACAAGGTCAAATGCCCTGGAGACCAAAGGTAGCTTTGCTGCTCTATCCAATACTTAGAAATCTTGTCTTCATTTAAATTTGACCTGAGTAGTCCTCGCTTTCATGCACTGGAGAAGGAAATGGCAACCCACTCCAGTGTTCTTGCCTGGAGAATCCCAGGGATGGCGGAGCCTGGTGGGCTGCCGTCTATGGTGTCACACAGAGTCGGACATGACTGAAGTGACTTAGCAGCAGCAGCAGCAGTCCTCGATTTCTTAGCAGATAATTATTGCATATAAGGTTTTTCTTTTTTAAATTTTTTTAAAAAAGGAAACAACCCAGAAAGCATAGCATTTCAACCCAGAAAGCATATGAAACATAGTATTGTAAAACAACCATGTAGCTGTTTAGACACTACACTGCGTCTAACTCTTTGCAACCCCATGGACTTTAGCCTGCCAGGCTCCTCTGTACTCCAATAAAAGTTAACTTTAAAAAAGGAGAGGGTATTTTTTAATGATGGTGGTATCTCCTGCAGAATTTTTTGGTTAATTTCAAGAACACAAATCAGAATATCTAGTCTGCCATTTTGCTGGAAACAGAAGTTCTGCTGTCTTAGTTTTCTTTTTCTTGTCTAAGTATTTGAAGTGAAAATTCAAATAATATAGGAAAACATAAAGAGAAGAGCCTTTTTCTTATTTCCATTTCCTAACACAAATATCTAGCTAACACACTAACATGCTTGGAAACTGCCATGATTTATTGTTTGCATTTTCTGTTTATTAACTCATTTATCTTTTACTATCTCTTTGATAGGCTACTGTTATGACTCCCTTTTTTCATATGAAGAAATCAAGGCTCAGAGAATTTAAGTGACTCATCCATCAAGTGATGGGGCTGGGTTTGAACTTGGCAGTGTGGCTTCAGAAGCTTTGTCTTCCTTCTCTTCACCACGTTTGGTTTGCTTTTAATCATAGCACTATCCAGGACTCTCACATTCACTGTCAACAATGAGTGAAATCTTTCTTTGCACACTCAAACCTATATATGCATACATTTCCTAATTTATTTTTTACTCATTTATTCAAGAAGCATTATTTTACCTCTTCTATGTGTCAGATCAGAGCTCAGTATATTCATTTTTGCAGGAGTCTTGTGGGAGAGGCACACACTTCCATGATAATGAAGATGCAATGGTGCTGTGTGCTGCAGCAGAGTTACGATGCATAGGAAGCATAGGACAGACAGAAGGCCATTTCAGTCTGGGCATGAAAATCACATCTTAATGGAGCTGCTATTTGAATTTGACCTTGAAAGATGAGTCGTTATGTACATCTCTGGAGAACGCTATGCTTTCTAGGAGGAAGCCTCAGAATATACAAAGCTCTAGGGACCTGAAAAGTAATGGCTTGTTTATAATAATTTCTAACATGCTATTAAATGCTTATCAGGAATAAACAAGTACTGTTTCTTTTGCGTTCCCATGACACCCGGCCAGATAAACATGGCCCCGCAGTGACTACCATCTAATTAATTTAACGACTCCATCTATTAAACATGCAGATGTTGGCCTCTTCCAGATGTTGATGAGAAAACAAGGATGGAAAGTTGGATGAAGAAGGACATGGTCTTTGAATCTCTGCTGGGGAAAGTGCCCAGGGAGAATGTTACCCTCTAAGGAAACGTATGAAGGATGCTGGGACCAGGCCTGTCAAACACAGAGTAAGAGCTCAAGAGAGGAAAACATGCTTTCCAGAAAGTAAACTCTACCCAGGCTTGTGTTTGTAGGTCATCCTGTGGTTGGCCCATTCTGCTGGTGATCCAGGGCTTCCTCGGTCTGCATTCCTGGGCACTAGAGCCCTTGTTGTCAGAGTAATGACTTTCCTCCTCCCATGGGGCTCACAGCACAGAGCATACCTCTTTCCCTCTCCCCATCTCTCACTTTTCGTTTTTCCTGCTACCTAATCTCAGTTGAAGTGGTTTCTCATGCCACATACTATTTACTGGTAATGATGGTTCACTGAGATAACATGTGATAAAGAAGGACAGAGCCTGGTGTACAGTAGGCAATGATGCAAGTTCATTTTTTCCCTAGCATCTTTGTAAGGCTCATCACCAGAGGCAGCATGATATCTTCTCAGAGGCTCAGTGTCTAGCTTAACCCTGGGTACCTAGAGCATGAGACACTTAAACTATGTAAATTGTATGTGTCTGGCTGAATCCGGGACTAGGCACCCAAAGGATGCTCAGACAGCAAAAGGACAATGAAGCAGTGGCATCAGTTTAATAGCTGCTATCAAGTTTGGAAGTACTCAATTTGCAACTTAAATCATATTTCATAGTTAAGAAAAAGTTGGAGTAGTATTATTCATCCTCCAGTCCCCACATGTGGATTCCACTGAGACATTCAAGCATGACAGTTGCTGAAACATGCTGTCACAGACTGGTAAAAGGGCACTAAAATGTAGACAGCTACACATCAGACCTCCTATAGGGTTTGCTGGAATAAATTGTACTCCTCTCAGGGGGACACCAAGATCAGGTTCCCCTATGAAGGAGGAATCTGATTGACCTCCCTCCTTCCCCACGTAGCCAATCCTCCTCCTTTATTCACCATCCTGCCTCACTGCCTTTTTGTAGATCTCATTTCTTTGTTAGAGGCTCACGAGAGAGCTATTGTGACACCAGGAACAAATGGGGGCATTGTCAGAGGGCTAAACACATCGACTGTGCGTGTGCGGGACTGCCCGAGAGAGGAAAAACACATCTACAGGGCAGAAGAAAGTGCGCAGGGAGGGCAGGCCTGGGAGAGGACCCAGGCATGTCATCGGACAGGGCACAGCTCAGCCTCCTCGTGCTTCTGCAGTCCTCTGTACAGCTATCTCTCTGGTCATTCTTTCTGCCCTGGGCAGAAAGGGCAGTGGTTGCTACTTTGACAGATCCAAGCTCCAAGAGACTTGGCACTCACTTCTTCACTCAACAACCCGCAGCAGAAGAAATGTGGAATTTGTACTTACCACTGTAGTGTAACAATATTGCACTACTTCTCTGACAACAAGTCAGAAAGGATTGAATTGTAGTCTTTTTTTTTCTCTGCCACTGACTAGTGAGAGCTTCTGGAAAGTCATCTCTTCTTGAGTCTTGGTTTCCTTATTGGTGAACAGTTTGTGTAGATGTTCTGTAAAGTCCAAGTACTAGTTTAGCTGTAAGTCTTGGCCCTGGAGGTGGAGCTGGGCTGCTTCTCTTAGCTGCTATGAGGTTTGTTCCTTCCCTCATCTTTGTCACATTTTGTGGGACCTCTTAGCCACTGTCGCTCAAAATTTCCTTACTCCAATCAGTTCAGTTCAGTACAGAGGCTCAGTCGTGTCCAACTCTTTGCGACCCCATGAATCGCAGCACGCCAGGCCTCCCTGTCCATCACTAACTCCCAGAGTTCACTCAGACTCACATCCATCGAGTCCGTGATGCCATCCAGCCATCTCATCCTCTGTCGGCCCCTTCTCCTCCTGCCTCCAATCCCTCCCAGCATCAGAGTCTTTTCCAATGAATCAACTCTTCGCATGAGGTGGCCAAAGTACTGGAGTTTCAGCTTCAGCATCATTCCTTCCAAAGAAATCCCAGGGCTCATCTCCTTCAGAATGGACTGGTTGGATCTCCATGCAGTCCAAGGGACTCTCAAGAGTCTTCTCCAACACCACAGTTCAAAAGCATCAATTCTTCGGCGCCCAGCCTTCTTCACACTCCAACTCTCACATCCATATATGACCACAGGAAAAACCATAGCCTTAACTAGACGGACCTTTGTTGGCAAAGTAATGTCTCTGCTTTTGAATATACTATCTAGGTTGGTCATAANGATGTACTCCTTTTCCTATTTGGAACCAGTCTGTTGTTCCATGTCCAGTTCTAACTGTCGCTTCCTGACCTGCATATAGGTTTCTCAAGAGGCAGGTCAGGTGGTCTGGTATTCCCATCTCTTTCGGAATTGTCCACAGTTTATTGTGATCCACACAGTCAAAGGCTTTGGCATAGTCAATAAAGCAGAAATGGCCAAATTCCTAACTAGCAGTTTAATTTTTCCATTTCATGTAAATATTGTGAGAACCAAATAAGACAAAAATTTAAGATTTTTGATTGTCATTTAAGCATTGTTAGGGAATACTTACCAAACAGATATTCAGGCTCAGGAAAGACAGGAAGAAGTTTGTCAAGGTGAGCTATGTCATATCCAGAGCTTTAGAAAGATCACAGATATCTGGGGTGGATGATAGCAGAGCAGGTCTCAGCAGATAAGGATGTCCTAACCATTAATTTATAATGACCCCTCAGCCTGGACTTCAAGGAGAAATTGTTAGGTCAATGGTATTTCACTATCCTTGAAGTAGACAGACCTTACCGACAAAGATCCATCTAGTCAAAGCTATGGTTTTTCCAGTAGTCATGTATGGATGTGAGAGTTGGACCATAAAGAGGGCTAAGTGCTGAAGAATTGATGCTTTTGAACTGTGGTGTTGGAGAAAACTCTTGAGAGTCCTTTGGACAGCAAAGAGAACAAACCAATCAATCCTAAAGGAAATCAGCCCTGAATATCCATTGGAAGGACTGATGCTGAAACTGAAGCTCCAATACTTTGACCACCTGTTGTGAAGAACTACTCATTATAAAAGATCCTGGTGCTGGGAAAGACTGAAGACAGGAGGAGAAGGGGACAGAGGATGAGATGGTTGGATGGCATCACTGACTCGATGGACATGAGTTTGAGCAAGCTCCAGGAGTTGGTGATGGACAGGGAAGCTTGGTGTGCTGCAGTCCATGGGATTACAAAGAGTTGGACATGACTGAACTGAGCAACTGAAAGGAACGACTGAACTGAACTGAGAAGCAGCTTGACCCAGGAATCAGGTTGAGTATATCTGTGTTCCTTGCATACTAATGACACACAAGACCGCAGTGACTAGGCAGGCTGTTAGGATGAGAAGAAGGATTACAGGTTGTGTAGTCCAGTCCCTTCAGTAGACACATGAGGACACTGAGGCCCAGAGAGGTAGCATTAATAATCAAGGTCCAATTTGAGGTCAAATTGTGCTTAAAGTCAGTGGTGGCTCCAGAATTTTTGTATTGGAAGGGTAGAGGACAAAATCGGGAATGGGAGAAGGCTGTCTTGAAGCTGCTTTTGTGTAAGACTTTACATACAATTGAAAAATTGTCAAAGTTTATTATAAAAAATACAAGGGAAGAGCTCATGAAGATGGGAGAGAACTAAAGCCAGTCCTTGGTACCAACGCAGCTTGATGCCCAAGAACTCTTTTCTCATGCCCTTCTCCACTATATGTGGCCATATGAACATTTTTAGATGAAGGGAGAAAAAGGCAGATCCACACAGCAATGAGCCCACCCTCTGGATGGGGCAGGTCAGGACATGTCCTTCCCAGGGTTCGAGGAAGCAATGGTGAGGAGCAGAGTTGGTTCCAGCCTTGGCAATAGATGTTCACTACAGAGACATGCAGGTATCTACATCTTATGCCCTGATTTAGGAGACTGGGGAAGTGATTTCTAGCAATAGACTTGTTAGTACCAACCTCTATGACCAAAAATTTGGAAGGCTGAAAGATTTCATTAAAATGGGACTTTACTGATAGTAATAATTATAAACAGAAAAGATTATGATTTATGCCCAGATTTACAATGCCCTTGTGGAGAGAAATGGTGGAAGGATTCTTGCTCCCACTGTTTCTTGACCTTTCAGGGCCTTTTCTATTTCTAAGGTAGATGTCATGAACAAATTAAAGACATTTGTTTGAACATCCTCAATGGCCTTTTTTTGTTTCATGGCTACCCAGCCAAACTTGAGGCTTTGCCTCCCAACTTTTTCTTTCTTTTCTTTTTTTGACTATTTATTCTGCTGATTGCAAGTCTCCTGGGTGACTAGCCAACTAACAAAGACAAGTTTAGTTCAGTCTCTCATTCATGTCTAACTCTTTGCAACCCCATGGACTGCAGCATGCCGGGCTTCCCTGTCCATCATCAAATCCCCGAGCTTGCTCAAACTCATGTCCATCAAGTCAGTGATGCCATTCAACCATCTCATCCTCTGTCATTCCCTTCTCCTCCTGTCTTCAGTCTTTCCCAGCATCAGGGTCTTTTCCAATGAGTAGTTCTTCCCATCAGGTGGCCAAAGGATTGGAGCTTCAACTTCAGCATTAGTCCTTCCAATGAGTATTCAGGGTTGATTTCCTTTAGGATTGACTGATCGGATCTACTTGCAGTCCAAGGGACTCTCAAGGGTCTTCTCCAACACCACAGTTCAAAAGCATCAGTTCTTTGGTGCTCAGTTTTCTTTAGGGTCCAATTCTCACATCCATACAGGACTCCTGAAAAAACCATAGCTTTGACTAGACGGACCTTTGTCGGCAAAGTGACATCTCTGCTTTTTAATATGCTCTCTAGGTTTGTCATAGCTTTTCTTCCAAGGAGCAAGCATCTTTTAATTTCATGGCTGCAGTCACCATCTGTGGTGATTTTGGAGCCAAAGAAAATAAAGTCTGTCACTCTTTCCATTGTTTCCCCATCTATTTGCCATGAAGTGATGGGACCAGAGACCTTGATCTTCGTTTTGTGAATGTTGAGTTTTAAGCCAGCTTTTTCACTCTCACTTTTATCGAGAGGCTCTTTAGTTTCTCTTCACTTTCTGCCAGAAGGGTGGTGTCATCTACATATCTGAGGTTATTGCATATCTGCATATCTGACGTCTTAAATGGAACTGGATGGTTTACAGTACAAGTGGCTCCTGAAATTTCACTGAAGCCCTGTCATCCAGCTTGTACCTCACTTAAATGAAGCAGGACAGTTTTATTCAACAGATTTATATAACTTCTTTAACATGGTGCGATCACCATGTAGAAATGACTTTCTAATATCAAGTAATGTACAGAAAATTACTTCTTCATATCCAAGCAAGTCTCTCTCCATTACCCCTACATCTCTCAGGCTTTTTCTTTAAGGGAGGTTTGGTGATGATGTGGGGAGGATAGATGGGATGGGGTCCAGGAAGGAGATAAAGAAGCCTATTAAAACACCTGGATAAATAATGGCTTGATTTCAAGTAATATCAACATGTCTTTGTTGTCAAGTTTTATCCATTTATAATTGTTTACTCCTAGATATCTAATGAGTAATCCACCACCCACTTCTCCTCTGGGAGAGTGCTTCCTCAGAATCTCTGAGAATGGTGGCTGTTATATCAGACATCTAATTCACCATCCTCTGGGATATAATTAATAGCTAAGCACTGTCTGGAGTACAGCCAGCTGATAACTCACTCATATCTCTATTCTCCCTTTCTTCTTCAGTTACAAAACTCTAACTTGAGTAAGGCAAGTTCTGACTTTTGTGTTCATTTGCTCAGTTGTATCTGACTCTTTGTGACCCCATGGACTGCAGTACACCAGGCTTTCCTGTCCTTCACTGTCTCCTGGAGCTTGCTCAAACTCAAGTCCATTGAGTCGGTGATGCCATCGAACCATCTCATCCTCTGTTATTCCCTTCTCCTCCTGCTTTCAATCTTTCCCAGCATCAGGGTCTTTTCCAGTGAGTCAGCTCTTTGAATCAGATGGCCAAAGTATTGGAGCTTCAGATTCAGCATCAGTTCTTCCAATGACTATTCAGGACTAATTCCCTTTAGGATTGACTGGTTTGGTCTCCTTGCTGTCCAAGGGACTCTCAAGAGTCTTCTCCAGCACCACAGTTCAAAAGCATCAATTCATTGGTACTTAGTCTTCTTTATGGTTCAACTATCAAATCCATACATGATTACTGGAAAAACCAAAGCTTTGACTATATGGATCTTTGTTGGCAAGTGATGTCCCTGCTTTTTAATGGTGACAGTGACAGTGATGTCACTGTCTAGGTTTGACATAGCTTTCCTTCCAAAGGGTGAATGTCTTTTAATTTCATGGCTACAGCCACTGTTTGCAGTGATTTTGGAGCCCAAGAAAATAAAGTCTGTCACTGTTTCCACTATTTCTCCATCTATTTGCCATGGAGTGATGGGATTGGATGCCATTCTCTTAGTTTTTGGAATGTTGAGTTTTAAGCCAACTTTTTCACTCTCCTCTTTCACATTCATCAAGAGGCTCTTTAGTTCCTCTTTGCTTTCTGTCATTAGGGTGGTATCATCTGCATATTTGGGGTTATTGGTGTTTCTCCTGGCAATCTTGATTCCAGTTTATGATTCATCCAGCCCAGCATTTCTCATGATACACTCTGCTGCGGGTGTTAATACTCAGCCAGCTGTTGCTCTGGCTAAGCCATGAGAAAATCACCATGGGAAAAAAAAAAAAAGCAAAATATAACAATACAGAATAACCCAAATAAAAGTACACTGGGTTGATTAGTTGGGGTCAGTGTACCCTGCTAAGCTAAGGAAAAACATAGTGTGGACCTTGGAACGCCGAGTCAGCACACGTTCAGAACACTGCTTGTGCACACACTAAGACATTTTCCCAAGGCATATGTGGGTCTGTGACCTCCAGGCAGGTGATAGCCCTTTTACAAGAAAATAATAAAGGTAGCTTAAAGTAATCAGTAAAATGGGAGATGTGACTGGGGACACAGGAGGCTACTTCCTGCTTGCCAAGACACTAAATAAAAGTGATGTGGCTCAGAGGAACAGGGCTCTTGATCCAAGAGGTCTTGAGTCCCCCCGGTCCCATCTTTAAAACTTTAATTCTGTCTCTAGTTTCTTTTCCCCAAACTGTGTGTCAACCACTTTTGATCCCTACCTACTGTGCTGGCTGCAGCAAGTGGCGCCCATCATGGTGCTCAAAAGTGAAGGGTCACCGAGAGCAAAGCTAAAGTTAAAATATCCGCGCACAGTCCTGGAGAAGAGTGGGTGCTGCTGCTGCTGCTAAGTTGCTTCAGTTGTGTCTGACTCTGTGCAACCCCACCGACAGCAGCCCACCAGGCTCCCCCATCCCTGGGATTTTCCAAGCAAGAACACTGGAGTTGGTTGCCATTTCCTTCTCCAAGAGTGGGGTGAGGCCTCTAAAAATCCCCCTTTGTGGTAAGTAATACTCTCTCAGGCATTGAAACGGGGTTAAGCATGGGAAATTCAGAAAGCTCAGAACAATACCGGCCACATATATTCCTCTCAAGGCAGCTTTTGAAAGCAGGGGGAACAAAAACAAGCGAGGGTTGGCTATTGGAGCTTTTACAAATCATTGAGAAATATTGCTCATGGTTCCCTTCTCTTGCTACTTTAGGTTTAGGAACATGGGAGAAGGTAAGTAGTGAATTAAAGAAACTTCTTTGCAAGGAAGTACCCTCGCCTGTATCTATCTGGTCAGTTTGGACACTGACAAAATCCATTTTGGAACTTCTTGTTAAAAACAAAGTTTTCTTGAAATATGGCTTTTGATAACAAACTATGTAAATTTGTCTTTAAGTGATACATACTTGCTTTTAAAATCTTTGGTTACTTTGAGAAAATAAATGAGTGCTATTTCACAGTGATCTATGGAAACTATGGCACACATAGACAAAGCTCATTCTGCTTCTACAAAATTAAACCCTCATCAGAAAATTTAAAATGGATAAACAATGGCTATAAACCAAACAGTCAGGGCTATGGGAAGTCCAAGATGGCCACTTTGCTTTTCCCGGCTCCCTAACAAGCCTCACTTCTATTTAATAGGATAAAGCCTTTCCTGGCTGCAGTGTTAATAGCTCACAATGGAAAAAAATGGTTAAAATGCATTTTCTGCAATCTCCAGCGGCCAGGGCACCCACTTTGCTAAACAGGTCGTACAGACAGACACTGGCAAAAATTTCTTGAGCTTCTTGGAGACTATAACTTTCACTGACGTCCTTTGTCATCACAAAAGGACCACAGAACAAAGGAATTGGTTACATGAGATTGAACAAACTGCTAAATATGAATACAATTTTCATGACTTTCTGTCTGACATATTACTGGCTTCTAACCTTTGTTTTCGGATATTAAAAAAAACTCTTCTCCGCAAGTCACTGATGACTTAAAACAATTTGGTGATTTATGCCTATGGGTAAAATTAAAATATTTTTCTTTTTTCTCTGCCTCGTCCCTCCAGAAATTGGATACATTTGAGTTCTGAACAGCCTCATCAAGGTAAAAAGCTGTCTCCAGACATTGACAAAAATCACTGGGGAGCCCAAACTCATATAGATGAAGAGATTAACAACAGGTTGGTAGATTTAGAAAATGCAGTGCTACTCTTAGGAAAAGAAATACAAAATCTTAAATTACAAATACATTTAAAGTGTGACTGTAACATTGCTACTTTCTGTGTAATTCCCCAGAAATTTAGCCAATCTGAACACGCCTGGAAAAATGTTAGACGGCACTTGCAGGGCCATATGGCTGACAACCTTACTCTAGATGTTAAAAAGCTACAAACAAGAATCGTTGACAAGTAGCATGCTTCTCTTAGACTATTACCAGATACAGATACACTTCAAGGGATAACAGAGGGCCTTAACTCATTGAGTCCTCTCGAGTGGATCAAAGGTATCGGAGGTGGTCTCATTAAAATACTAACTATGTTTTGCTGTTTCACTATAATCTTCTCTTTAGTCCTCAGACGCACACAAAAAGCCCTCTGAAAACTAATAAAGAAAGAAGTTGCGAGATCAACATATCTTCTGCTACAAAAACAAAAAGTGGGTTATGCTGGGGTTAATAGTCAGCCTCCTGTTGCTCTGGCTAAGCCATGAGAAAATTACCATGGGAAAAGGATAAAAGCAAAATATAGCAATACAGCATAACCCAAATAAAAGTACACCGGGTTGATTAGTTGGGGTCCGCATACCCTGCTAGGCTAAGGAAAAACGTAGTGTGGACCTTGGAACACTGGGTCAGCGCAAGTTCAGAACGCTGCTTGTGCACACACTAAGACGTTTTCCCAAGGTATATGTGGGTCTGTGACCTCCAGGCAGGTGATAGCCCTTATACAAGAAAATAACAAAGATAGTTTAAAGTAATCAGTAAAATGGGAGATGTGACTGGGGACATAGGAGGCTGACTTCATCTTAGCACAACAGATACTTCCTGCTTGCCAAGACACTAAATAAAAGTGATGTGGCTCCGAGGAACAGGGCTCTTGATCCAAGAGGTCTTGAGTCCCCCCAAGTCCCATCTTTAAAACTTTAATTCTGTCTCTAGTTTCTTTTTCCCAAACTGTGTGTTGACCACTTTCGATCCCTACCTGCTGCGCTGCCTGCGGCACACTGCACAGAAGTTAAATAAACAGGGTGACAATATACAGCCTTGATGCACTCCTTTCCCAGTTTGAAACCAGTCTGTTGTTCCATGTCTGGTTTTAACTGTTGCTTCTTGACCTGCATTCAGGCTTCTCAAGAGGCAGGTAAGGTGGTCTGGTATTCCCATCTCTTTAAGAATTTCCCACAGTTGTTGTTATCTATGCAGTCAAAGGCTTTAGCATAATGAAGCAGAAGTAGATGTTTTTTCTGGAATTCTTTTGCTTTTTCTGGGATCCACTGGATGTTGGCAATTTGATCTCTGGTTCCTCTGCCTTTTCGAAATCTAACTTGTACATTTGAAAGTTCTCGGTTCGCATACTGTTGAAGCCTAGCTTGAAGAATATTGAGCATTACCTTGCTAGTATGTGAAATGAGTGCAATTGTACAGTAGTTTGAGCATTCTTTGGCATTGCCTGAGGATTGGGATGAAAACTGACCTTTTCCAGTCCTGTGGCCACTGCTGAGTTTTCAAAATTTGCTGGCATATTGAGTGCATCACTTTAACAGCATCATCTTTTAAAGAGACATAAGTGAAAGTTTCTATAAGAATTTCATGAAGAGGCACCTTTCTCCCTTCTTCCTTCTTCCCTTTTGCTGCTTAGAATGTGGATGCAGTGTCTGAAATCTCAGCATTCACTTCCGACCAAGAAATGACTTGAGAATGAAAGACACGTGTAAGGGAGCAAAAAGATAGAAGGAGCCCCGGTGTCTGATGGTTTCATCAAACCACCATACCTGTCCTGCTCTGGCCATGGCTTTAGGTAAGTCTAGCACTTGTATATCTCTAGCATCCTTAGGGAGAAGGCAATGGCACCCCACTCCAGTACTCTTGCCTGGAAAATCCCATGGACGGAGGAGCCTGATGGGCTGCAGTCCATGGGGTTGCACAGAGTCGGACACAACTGAAGCGACTTAGCTTCAGCAGCATCCTTAGAATGTTGACCTGCCTCCTACTGAGGTTGTTTTAAACCTTTTTGTGTTTAAGACACAGCAGTCAGGTCTCAGTTACCCTCATCTGATTTGAATTTTGACAACAAACTTTAGCACTTACGAATGGCCACTGTACATGTGTGCATGGTCATTTGCTCAGTAATGTCTGAATCTTTGTGACCCCATGGAATGTAGCCCCTCAGCTTCCTCTGTCCATGGGATTTTCCTGGCAGTTATACTGGAGTGGGCTGCCATTGCCTCCTTTAGGGGATCTTCCTGATCCAAGAGCTGAATCTGCATCTCTTGCAGCTCCTGCATTGGCAGGAAGATTCTTTACCACTGAGCCACCCAGGAAGCCCCTGGATATTGTCAATAATAGAACCTAAAATAAGACATCTGATTGTTAGAGAAAGAGAAAGCCGATATTAAGGACCCAGTCCCTGCAGGTTGAAAACTTGGTGACTCATTATGCAGCAGAAACATATTTGGTTAATACATGGCACATTTCTACAACCTGAGGAATTAGGCATTTATGTGTTCTTGCTGTTTTTGTAAAGTCCCCTGAGAGCAATGAACTCAGGCAAGAGCCAGAGAAGCTACACACAGAACTGAGATGGAACTCAGCTTTGCTCTGAGAGGTTTGTAATTTGAAACATTGCTGGGCTGAAAATCATTGACTGCTCCTGGACTCAGGTTAAGTAATTACAAGTGGTGGGTGTACAACTGCATCCTTGGAAAGTGGTAAGATTGTTGCCCTGCCATACTTACGTGGTAAGCCCAAGTCTTAACCTAGATACCAGTTCCCATGGACCAGCTTGGTGTTTTGAGGAGACAATAGGTGTCCCCAGAATTTTCACCTCTGACATCCTTAGGATGTCAAACACTCACCCCAGGACTTTACAGAGCTTAAAAGCAAGGCCAGATTTTCCAGTAGGAAGAACTACTTATTTTAGTCCATCTCTACACATTATTTAAAATTAGTATTTACAAAATAGTTTCTACAAACAAAATCTTAGCTATGTAGGTAAAGTGGCCATGCATGTTGCTACCTCTAATTCCCTTTCTCCTCTAGGTTTAAAAGGAAAATATTCCTTAGAGATTCAGTTGCTTATGGAGAACTTTGGCTCAAAATATCTTCCAGTGATTGATATGTTAGGGTGTCTTTGTCTTTCCTGTACATATCCACTTGCTCCATACCACTAGGTCATTGATGTGTCTGTTCATAATGGGATTTTTGGCATTAAACATTGTAGAGTATTAAATATACAATGCAGGGTTTCATCAGTGCTGCAGGACATTTACACATCTAAGACAACTTAATAGCTTTGAATAAAGTGGCTCCAAACACCAGTACTGGGAAAGATGAATGTACTTACGATTACATTATCCTTTGACAGTATGTGAGAAAACTGGAGTTCACAGATACACAGAAGCTAAATAGTAAAGATAAGGCCCCATCCATTAGTTCTGTCCCATTTCAAAACCCAAGCTTTGTAAGAGAAATGCAGAGTCCTCCCCAGTTCAAAGATCCCGTAAAAAATAAACAGGACTGGGAATGACACAGTCACAGATATTAGCACTGGCAGTTATTTACTTGAGCGGCATGCCAGGTACTGTGTATGCCCTGAGAGAGATCTACTTTGGGTAAAGCAGTAAGTGAACAAGTTCGCTGCAAACTTTGCTTTTCACACACAGCTGAAGCCACCTACCTTGAACTTTTGCTTTCTTCCCACGGAAGGTGATTGCTACTCAGGTAGGAATAGATTTCAGGCCTGGAATGATCTCTCACCCAGGAGGAGTTGATCCATTTCACTGACCCAAAATCGAGGGGGGACAGTGGGTACTTAAAGACATCCCATGTAGCCTTGGCCTGTACTACATGACTACACACTATGGCAAACAAGCTCATGCAGGATTGTAGTAATGTCGAAGGGTCTGCTATCTGCCTCTCCCCACTGGCTACTTTTGAGGTCCTTACCTGTCACTGGTTGGCAGCCTGGATGCTTTTATTCAGATAATTACTGAATGCTTATTAGAGAGAGGTACTATGGAAGGGGCTATCACCCATGATCTCAGGGAGCTCTAGTTGTATGACAGAGATGGATGATAATCAACTAACCCTACAAATAAATGTCCAATTGGAGCTGTGTTAAATTCTATGAAGAAGAAAAGCCGGAAGTTCATATAACAAGGGGCTTGCACAGCCAGGGAGGTCAGAGAAAGAGTCTCTGAGGAAGCGGCATTTGAGCTGAAATCTTTAAGATGAATTGGCTCTGGTAGGGGAGGAATGACACAGAGGTGGAGTCATTCTGGAGAGGAAGAGGGAACTGTATGTTCAAAGCCCCTGTGGTAGAGGACAAACTGGAACGTAGGGAGTGAGAGGGAGAATGGTGCAGGGTAACGATTACAGCTCACATCACTGGGTTCTTACTCTATGAACGTGAAAGTCGCTCAGTCATGTCTGACTCTTTACAGCCCCCCCAGACTAAAGTCCATGGAATTCTCCAGGCCAGAACACTGGAGTAGTTACCCTTTCCCTTCTCCAGGGGATCTTCCCAACCCAGGGATCAAACCCAGGTCTCCCACATACCAGGTGTTTTTTTCAAGGTTTTATATATATGAACTCACTTAATCTTTGTAAAGACCCAAAGAGATAAATGCTATTATGACCTACATTTCACATATGAGGGAACAGTCACAGAAAGATTAAGTAATGTACCCAGAGTCATACATTTGAATCTTCAGATAGCCTAACTCCAGAGTAGTGAGCAGGATGGAGAGGTATCTATCCAGATGGGAATGGGAAATCATTGTATTTTCTTCAGTCAAGGGGTGAGGTGGCCAGGTTTGTACCCTGAACAGTCTATTCTGGCTCACTGAACTCTGCCTGGTGAATGAAGCTTTGAGTTCATCTCAGACCCTCTGTCTCTAGTCTACATGCTCTCCTAGGACATGTACACATGAGGTAAGAATTATGCTCTATTATAAAATTGCAGTCTCCCAAATCCTATGGACTCAGGGTTCTGGAGCTTAGGGCTTTAAGAACTACAGAAAGTACAGATCCTAAGGGTCTGAATGAAGCCTCTGCAGGCATTAAGAAGTCCATTCACCATGTCTTTTCACTGTAATGGGAGGGACAAACAGAAGGGACACCCACATTCTCCACACCTCGGACCACCTCTGACCCAGGGACTTGGTTTCTTGGAGACTGAAGTAACTTTGTATTTGCTGACTGGCTTCCCTACCTGTTCAACAATGATCCAAGGAACTGTAAACAAAAGATAAACATCCTCTCTACTCAGACCTACCATAATCAGAATTTCTGGGAAGAGCTTCAGAAATTGATATTTTTGAAGAGTTTCAAGAATGAAGCAGATTACTTCTAAGACCTTGATCCAAAATTATGATTTTTATCTTTCCTTCAGTTCAGTTCAGTCGCTCAGTCATCTCCGACTCTTTGTGACCCCATGAATCGCAGCACTCCAGGCCTCCCTGTCCATCACCAACTCCCAGAGTTCACTCAAACTCATGTCCATCGAGTCGGTGATGCCATTCAGCCATCTCATCCTCTGTCGTCCCCTTTTCCTCCTGCCCCCAATCCCTCCCAGCATCGGATTATCTTTCCTGACATTTATCCATTAAAAGAAGTATAAGAAGAACCAGAGTTTTTTCAAAATGCTGAGAGACCTTATGCATTTTATATTGCTTAATGCCAACTCAACCCTTTGAGGCTGGTAGTGTTATTATCACTTGACAGATAAGGAGACTGGCTCAAGAAGACTTCTGCCCCCTTCAATGTGCATGCGTGCGTGCTAAGTCACTTTAGTCGTGTCTGACTCTTTGTGACCCTATGTAATGTAGCCCCTCAGGCGCCTCTGTCCATGGGATTCTCCAGGCGAGAGTACTGGAGTGGGTTGCTATGTCCTCCTGCAGGGAATCTTCCCGACCCAGGGATGGAACCTGGGTCTTCTATGTCTCTTGCATTGGCAGGCAGGTTCTTTACCACTAGCACCACCTGGTAAGCCAATACCTCACACTTAACACTGGAGTGAAAACTTGAACCTGTTTCTGTAAACTCAGTCTCCTTCTGCTAACCCAGATGTGGGCAAAAGGGCTAAAGAGTAAATATTTTTGACTTTTGTAGGTCTTAGATCTTTTTTAGTTTCAGACATCTGCTTATCAGTAAAGCTCCTTGCCATGAAATGTCCTTTGTTTGTAATTACTTTCTTAGTTTCAACAGTTTAGGGGAATTCTGACTTGGCACAAATGTTCCTAACTTTGAGTAGCAGGCCCAGGACTCTATGGGGCCATGACTGGGACAAAAGGCATGGTTTTCATAAATGTTCAGGAACTACAGTGGGAGCTGATAGAATTCTCTCAGCCTTGAGAGGTATGATAATTAAAAGTATGGGCACAGTCTGTGGGGCTCTGAGATAACCGTAGACTTCACTATAGCCTGGAAGAAATTATTTATCACAACAAGAGGTTCTCTTTTGTGCAGATGTTTCTAGGTGTAACCTTTTCCCAATCTTCACAGTCAACTGTAGTCCTACAAAACTAAAGCTTCAGACTTCTCCTTTTCTCTTTTTCTAAACTTAAGATCAGAATAAGTATCCCCGTGATTTCTGACAGAAACCATTGTAACTCACAAATATAAAAGGACTTCCTCAGGAAAGCTGGGCAAACACAGAAAAACCAGATATATGAAATGACTCAAAAGTCTGAATGAAGAAAATACATCTGAACAATCAGAAACTTCCTTCTAAGGAAGTTTCCTCCAAAAAGAAAGTTATGATAAGAAACAAAACAAAATTGATTCATATTCTCAATAAACTTGGATTTAAGTACCCACTCCATCTAAAAGCAGTGACCAGAGGTCAGGAAATATTGTTTTTAAACATTTAAAATTTTAAACTAATTTAATTTGTTAATGTACATTTATGTTTCTGAATTCAAGTTTTATTTGCCAGTGATAGTAGTGAGTAACAGATTAGACATTATAGAAAATCACATCAGTGATTCAAAAGTTCAGCTTGAGAAATTTTCCCAAAACCCAGAAGTAAAAGATAAAACAAATATAATACATAAAAATGTAAGAGATATGAGNTAGTGGGGAATGGAAACAGATTGATATTCTATCAATAAAATATCTACATATATTTTATTTAGTGGGGAAAAGCTATCAAGTTTTATGATGAGAAACTGAAGTCACCTAATGATGACTGTTGCTGGTAGTAATATTGTTCTAGGCTAGCCAATGCAATTAAGATGAGAAAAGGAATAAGAGACTTAAGTAGTATAAAGTAAGAGAAAATTATCATTATTTTCAGATAATAGTGTACCTACAAAACCAAAAAGAATCAACTGAAAAACAGATAAAACTAATTTGACATTTCAGAAGATGGTTTCAAAACAAATGTGTGAAAATTGCACATTTACATTTTAGCATAGCCATTTGTAAACATATGGAAGTAAAGTCATATCACAATGGTCATGAAAGCATATAATACTTAGAAGTAAGTTGAGTTATGTAAAATCTATATGAAGAAAGCTGCTTCATATTCCTTTACTCAGTTGTGTCTGACTCTTTGAGATCCCATGGACTGTAGCCTGTCAGGACTCCCTGTCCATGGAATTCTCCAGGCAAGAATACTGGAGTGGGTTGCCATTTCCTTCTCCAGGGGATCTTCCTGACCCAGGGATTGAAAAGGGGTGCAAAGAGAAAAGGGCCAAAGACCAAATCATAGAAAAGAACAACAGATTTGAGATAAGGACTTCCCTGGTGGCTCAGTGGCAAATAATCCTCCTGTCAAGTGGGAGATGTGGGTTCACTCCCTAAGTGAGGAAGATCCCCTGGAGAAAACAATGGCAACCCACTCCAGTATTCTTGCCTGGAAAATCACATGGACAGGGGAGCCTGGCAGGTTAGAGTTCACAGGGTTGCAAAACAGTCAGGCACAACTTGGAGACTAATAACAACAACCACAAAACTTGAGATAAGGATACCTGAATTTTTTGTGATGCTGGCAACCATGGAGAAGACAGTATACATGGAAGTGAAGTGACGTGTTAGTCGCTCAGTTGTGTCCGACTCTCTGCGACCCCATGAACTGTATGTAGCCCGCCAGCCTTCTCTGTCCATGGGTTTCTCCAGGCAAGAATACTGGAGTGGGTTGCTATATCCACCTCCAGGGAGTCTTCCCAACCCAGGGATCAAGCGCGGGTCTCCTGCTTTGCAGGCAGATTCTTTACCGGTTGAGCTACAGGGAAGTCCCTAGTATACATGGAATCTACCAGTTATTGTGTGAAGTCAACAAATCCTAATGAGTCTCAATTTCCTCTTCTATAAAGTGGAGTTTATAGCAGTTTAGTTTATAGCAGTTATCAGGAAAAAAAAGAAGTGTAATAATGATTGTGAAATATTTTTAAAACTGTAAACCATTATACAACAGATAATGTTATTTTTAGTTCTGGCCAACTTCCAGGCAATGTTTTAACGTGAAATGTGTTACCTGATGGCTCTGAAAAAAATTTCCCATCACTTCCTCTGTAGTCACAGTTTTTCCACCCCAGGCAGGTTCTGCAGGCTTGTTAACACAGACACATGATCTGCTCTGTGCTTCTGCACTGACGCAAACTAAGCTGCCAGGGAAACCAACTGATCTGAAATGTTTTACAATGCCCTGCATTGTTTCAGTCATCAAATGGAGACCAGAATTCCAGTTCCAGTCAAGTGAAGTGGTGGAGCACTTTCTTTTTGTGTAAACAGATGCCTGCACTTATATAAATACTGTGTTCCTTCCCAGAACTTAGTTGGAAAGCATCCCCACCAAACACCTCCTAGGATGTTTGGCACATGGCCCAAACCAGATAACATTTCAATTGTCCTTCCCCTCTATTGTGATTTCAAATTTTCATAACACTGACATTTCTCCAAACCCTTAATTTCAATGACAAGTGTCAAGTAGTAATAACATAATGGGCTTAGTCCCACATCCATCATTCTTTCATCCATTCCTACAAAATGTATTCATTAATCATCCATTAAATACTAGGCACTTTGTAGGAATAAGGTTCACAGAGATGAATGACAACTGAGTTGCTCTTAAAGAGCTTGAAGTCTAGTCAGAAAAAAGAAAAGAAAAGAAAAGAAAGAAACATGGTAGCACTGAATTGCAATACAGTGGGGTAAGAAATTAAATAAATGTATGTTGACTATTTGTTGTTGTTGTTCAGTCGCTAAGTCCTGTCCAACTCTGCAGTCCCATGGACTGCAGCACATCAGGCTCCTCTGTCTGACACTATCTCCCAGCTCAGTTCAGTTCAGTTCAGTCACTCAGTCCTGTCCGACTCTTTGTGACCCCACGGACTGCAGCACCCCAGGCTTCCCTGTCCATCACCAACTCCCGGAGCTTACTCAAACTCATGTCCATTGAGTCAGTGAGTGATGCCATCCAACCATCTCATCCTCTGCCATCCCCTTCTCCCACCTTCAATCTTTTCCAGAATTAGGCTCTTTTCAAATGAGTCAGTGTCCAGCATCAGGTGGCCAAGGTATTGGAGTTTCAACTTCAGCATCAGTCCTCCCAATGAATATTCAGGACTGATTTCCTTTAGGCTGGACTGGTTGGATCTCCTTGCTGTCCAAAGAACTAAGAGTCTTCTCCAATGTCGCAATTCAAAAGAATTAATTATTCAGTGCTCAGCCTTCTTTACGGTCCAACTCTCACATACTACTGGAAAAACTATAGCTTTGACTATACAGACTCTTGTTGGCAAAATGTGTGTGCTTTTTAATGCACTGTCTAGGAGGTGGCCGTCTATGGGGTCACACAGAGTCAGACATGACTGAAGCGACTTAGCAGCAGCAGCAGCAGGTTGGTCATAGCTTTCCTTCCAAGGAGCAAGCGTCTTTTAATTTCATGGCTACAGTCACCATCCACAATGACTTTGGAGCCTAAGAAAATAAAACCTGTCACTGCTTCCACTTTTCCCCCTTTGTCTCAGTGATTCTTGAGAGTCCCTTGGAATGCAAGATCAAACCAGAAAATCCTAAAGGAAATCTGTCCTGGATATTCATTGGAAGGACTGACACTGGAGCTGAAACTCCAATACTTTGGCCACTTGATGCAAAGAACTGACTCATTGGAAAAGACCTTGATGCCAGGAAAGATTGAAGGCAGGAGGAGAAGGGGACGACAAAGGATGAGATTGTTGGATGGCATCATCAACTCAATGGATATGAGGTTAAGTTCCGGGAGTTGGTGACGGACAGGGAAGCCTGCCATGCTACAGTCCATAGGGTCACAAAGAGTCGGACAAGACTGAGCTACTGATCTGAAGTGAACCATCATGGTTATGGCTGGGTCATTAAGACCTTTTCTGTATATTTTTTCTGTATATTTTGTCTGTGTATTCTTGCCATCTCCTAATCTCTTCTGCTTCTTTTCCCCTTCTATTTCCCCTTCCCATGGGTGGAGTGATGGGACCAGATGCCATGATCTTAGTTTTTTGAATGCTGTGTCTCAGGCCAACTTTTTACACTATCCTCTTTCACCTGCACCAAAAGGCTCTTAAGTTCCTCTTTGTTTTCTGCCATTAGGCATCTGCATGTCTGAAGTTGTTCATCTCTCTCCCAGCAATCTTGATTCCAGCTTGTGATTCATCCAGTCCAGCATTTTGCACAAGGTACTCTGCATATAAGTTAAATAAGCAGGGTGACAATATACATCCTTGTCTTATTCCTTTCACAATTTAGAACCAGTCAGTTGTTCCATGTCTGGTTGCTTCTTGACCTGCATACAGGTTTCTCAGGAGATGGGTAAGGTGGTCTGGTATCCCCATCTCTTGAAGAATTTCCCACAGTTCATTGTGATCACACAGTCAAAGGCTTTATTAGAGTCAATGAAGCTGAAGTAGACGTTTTTCTGAAATTCTCTTGCTTTCTCCATGATCCAACAAATGTTGGCAATTTGATCTCTGGTTCCTCTGCCTTTTATAAACCCAGCTTGTACATCTGGAAGTTCTCAGTTCACATTCTGCTAAAGCTTAACTTGAAGGATTTTTAGCATAATCTTGCTAGTATGTGAAATGAGCAAAATTGTACAGTAGTTTGAATATTTTTTGGCATTGCCCTTCTTTGAGATTGGAATGAAAACTAACCTACTGCTGAGTTTTCCAAATTTGCTGACATATTAAGTGTAGCACTTTAATGATATTATATTTTAGGATTTTAAATAGTTCAGCTGGAATTCTGTCACTTCCACTAGCTTTGTTTGTAGTAATGCTTCCTAAGGCCCACTATACTTCATGCTCCAGAATGTCCAGCTCTAGGTGAATGACCATACAATTATGGGTATCTGTATCATTAAGACATTTTTCGTACAGTTCTTCTGTGCATTCTTGCCATCTCTTCTCAATCTCTTCTGCTTCTGTTAGGTCCTTACCATTTCTGTCCTTTATCATGCCCATCCTTGCATGAAATCTTCCCTTGATATCTCCCAGAAGACTATGGAAACCCTGGAAATGGCCATCTAGACTCTCAGTTCAGCCAAAAGTCCAAGAGTTGAAGTGTCAGAAGTTTGACTCCTTCTGATTCTGAAAATAGAGTATAATTGATAAATACCACTAAACATGACTTTAGATAACAGCTCTCCTCATCACTGAACTCTTTCTCATTGGTATAATCCATTTCTAAGAGGATAGTGACATCCTCCCTAGGAGAGCAGACTACGTAACACACAGTCTGCCATCCTCAAAAGAGAGAGAGGAGGCCAAAACTCTTGAAAGAGTTGTTTTAAGCAGAAGTTCAGTAGGATTCAGACTGGGAATGATGCAAATGTCACAGTCACTTTGAATCTAAGGAGATACTGTCATATGGCATGAAAGCAGAAGTTGGCAGGAATCTTCTGATATCACCTATACCTCAGTGGGACATTATGAAAGATTGCCCAAAAGGAAGACAGTCCTGACATTGAAATGAGGTTACTCACCCAAGGACGGGTTACTCCCTTCTGAGAATCACTGACCCTATTTATCAAATATGAATGTTGGCTGGATGTGCCCTGGGATCTTTTCTAGATCTATGAACCTAGGATTTGTTTTAGAATCAGAACAAAGACTGTTACAACAATTCTCTTAATTCTTAGAGTAGGTGTATACAACTGGGGAAGAAGCAGGACCAAGATCCTCAAATGCATCCTTCATTTCCTTTCACGTGGCTGCTTATCCTTTTAACTTATGAGGGCAGAAGATCCAGGCAGGAAAATCCAGGGAGCAAAATAGAGACGGTTTCATCTCCTATGTGATTCTATGCACATTCTTTATCCTACTCATGCTGATTATAGGTCATCAGTATCATATAAATACTCTACCCAGGCTCATTAAACTTTCTACTGAAGCTTCTGACTGTGTACAGTACTATTCAGCTTTATTCAGGGTGTTGTGCAGAGAAAACAACTAGGGTGGTCCTTGCTATAGAAGGACATCATGAGCCTTGGTAAAGGGCTAGCCTGGCTGGACGATTTCAGTAAAGGCTAAGCTTGCTGGTTAACTGAAAGATGGAGCTTAATTGAAGGGTGGAGGTTGGGAGCTGACTGTGCAGAATGCTGTTTCTCTTGGGTGCCCCTTGTAATGCCCAAAACAGTGCTTGGCCCATAGGAATGCTGAGCCTGATACTGCCTTCATCCCAGGCTCCTGGCTTTCCTTAGGATTCCAACAGTCAGGATCACACTATTGCTGCTGAACTATGAATGTATTTTTCCTGAAAACCCCCAAACGACACCACTTCTGAGGAGCCCACTGGGGAGTAGTTAGACTCTCCAGACTGAGCGTGTCATGAGGGATGGGCTGCACTGTGGAAGCCGGCTGCTCTGGGAGGTTTCTAATTGGAAGTTTGGCCCCAAGGAGATAATCAGTCGAGCAAAAACCACTGGGGATTCAGGACCAAAGCCAGAATAGCTGAGTGGAAATGCCAGCCTGTTAGCCACCCAGGCATGCTCCCTCTTTGAAAAGGGTTTCCCATCTTCTCCCTTTCATCACATGTGAGTCAGGCCCTTAAGGTTTCCTGCCTGAAACATAGGGAAGCAAAACTTGCCACCCCAAATGTCTCTGACATGCAGATCATTTCAAGCTGAAAACATTCACATCTCAAAAGAATCAGTAAGAAATTTTGACCTTCCCCCTAACTGCCTAAACAAATGTAGACAGAGGACCTGTTCTAGGAAAAGAGCTAATAGATAATTATATTAATAGAATGAACTAGATGTGTAGACAGGGAGGAACCTAGCAAAGTCCATTTGTTAAAATTCTTCCCCGTGTCCCATTAGCTCTGCCTGGCCCAGCAAACATTTTTATTTATCAAACATTGTCTTTTACATCTCCATATGAATGGCCTTCCTCCCCTTTGAAGTCCCAAACCTCTACCCCCAATATCCTCTTTTATCTTTAGCTGAAGATGGTATTTAATATAAGAGTTGTGGCCATTTTGGGGAGTTACTCAATTCTCCTGGATCTCTTCCATGTATACCTGTTATTAAACTTTTCTTTGATTTTCTCTTGTTAATCTGTCACGTATTAATTTAACTCTTAGACAAACCAGGAGAAACTAGAAGAGCCGAAGAAAATTTCTTCCTCCCCTGCACTCCTAATTGTCCTACGTTCTCTGATTTTCCTATGTTCTCTGCATCGGTCTCTCCTTGTCCATCCACCCTTCATCCTTGCTGTCAGGGAATGCCCTGAAACTGTCTCCAAAGCACTGCTCAGCTCCTGTTATGACCCCACCGCCTCTTCTGGCCCACTCTGTGCTGCGGGCTTCAGAGGCCATGTCCAGTCCACTCCCGCCTCAGTCACAGTAGCCTAAAGAAGCACCCTCTTCCCCAGAAATCTATGTTCTCCCCGTTCTTTTACTCACAGAAATTCACATCAAGCACAATCCTCCTGGACCCTACCTCCCCATATCAAAGGAAAGGGCTACTAAATACAATTGACTTGTTAATTTTGGAAAGATGCTTTACACCTTGTCTGCTATTTAAAAACTAATGAAAACAAATGTCCAAACAGTCAGGAACAGACCAATGTTCTTATGCATTCTGCCCTTGGCCTTTAAGGATGTTCTCTTCATTCTTGAGATTTCAGCTCCTAAAATGTTTTAATCCTCTTCAGTGCTAAGATGTTTCTAATTGCTTTCTCTCCTGTGATGGTCTAATAAGTTTCAAGCTACCTTAGCATCATTTGAACTTAGCTTCCTCTTCTGCCTCTATTTGTTAATGTGGTGTATTACATTGATTGATTTGTGGATGTTGAAGAATACTTGCATCCCTGGGCTAAAGCCCACTTGGTCATGGTGTATGATCTTTTTAATGTGTTCTTGGATTCTGATTGCTAGAATTTTGTTAAGGATTTTTGCATCTACATTCATCAGTGATATTGGCCTGTAGTTTTCTGTTTTTGTGGCATCTTTGTCAGGTTTTGGTATTAGGGTGATCCTCTTCCGCCTCTAGCAACCTCATTTTATCCATCTCTCCCTTCTTTTCCCATCTCCCTTTCCCTTTGTTTACATGCCCTTTCCCCCCCTTTTTCTCCTCTCTCTGTCTGTCTCTCTCTAATGTCATTAACTCCATTCATCTTCCACCCACAATGGTACATCTGGCCAACTCATTTGAGGAAGGTTCTATTCACCCCATAGTAGTCACCATATCCTGTTCTTAGGGGTCACCTAGCTCAGATACACATAAACGAGGTCAGGACCATCACCTTCCTGCCGTCAAAAGTCACCGTGTTCCCCTCCATTATCATATGTCTTGTGAAGCCACTTGTATGTTTTATCATATCCATGTGACTAGAGGAAGGATTTTGAAAAGGAGAGCAACCACAAAGTGTGTCAAAAGACATGGAAACTTTTAGAATAGTGAAGATACAGAAAAGATAGTTGGCCTCATTTGAAGGTTAATGGAAGCCTTCAAAAAGGAAATCAAGGGGATTTGAAATATATTCTATAATTCCAACCCAAGATCAACAAATTACAGACTATGGGCCAGATCTGACCTGCTGCCTACTTTTGTACGGTCTACGGACAAAGAATAGTTTTCATATTTTTTAACGGCTGATAAACAATAAAAAGAAAAATATTTCATAAAGTGGGAAAATCTCTGGAATTTGAATCTCAGTGTTCATAAATTAAATTTTTCTGGACTATAGCTAAACATTTATTTATAGAATGTTTATGTCTGCCTTTGTGCTGCAATGGCAGAGTCAGTAGCTGGGACATAAAGTAGTTGTGACATTTATGTCCCATAAAGCCTAACATACTTACTATCTCTCTGTAACGGGTTGAATGGTGGCCTCTCAAAAGACACGTTCACACCCTGGTATCCAGTCACTGCAAATGTCACCTAATTTCTAAAAAGTCTTTGCATATGGAATTAAGGATCTTAAGATGAGAGCATCCTAGATTTGTCCAGGTGGGCCTCAAATCCAGTGATGAATTTTCTAATAAGAGATAGGGGTGAGGATGCACATGGACAGAGAGAAGAAGGCCATATGACAACGGAGGCTGAAAGTGAAATTACATGTCTACAAATCAAGAAATTCCTGGAGCCGTCAGAAGCTGGCAGAGGCAGTTAAGGATTTCTCTCCTAGACCTGTGCTGGAAATGCACACCTGCTAACACTTTGCTTTTATGCATCTGATTCCCAGAACCGTATTGTTGGTGTTGTTCAGTCACACAGTCGTGTCCCACTCTTTGTGACCCCATGGATTGCAGCACACCAGGCTTCCCTGTCCATCACTAACTCCCGGAGCTTGCTCAAACTCACATGCATCGAGTCGGTGATGCCATCCAAATATCTTGTCCTCTGTCATCCCCTTCTCCTCCTGCCTTCAATCTTTCCCAGAATCAGGGTCTTTTCTAATGAGTTGGCTCTTCGCATCGGTGGCCAAAGTATTGGAGCTTCAACTTCAGCATCAGTCCTTCCAATGAATATACAAGACTTATTTCTTTTAGGATTGACTGGTTTGATCTCCTTGCTATCCAAGGGACTCTTAAGAGTCTTCTCCAGCACCCCAGTTCAAAGGCATCAATTCTTCAGCATTCAGCCTTTTTTATTGTCCAGCTCTCAGAGCCATACATGACTACTGAAAAAGCCAGGCTTTGACTAGATGGACATTTGTAGACAAAGTAATATCTCTGCTTTTTAATATACTATCTAGGTTTGCCATAGCTTTTCTTCCAAGGAGTAAACATTTTTAAATTTCATGGCTGTAGTCACAGTCTGCAGTGATTTTGAAGCCCAGGGAAATAAAGTCTGGCATTGTTTCCATTGTTTCCCCATCTATTTGCCATGATGTGATGGGACCAGATGCCATGATCTTCATTTTTTTGAAAGTTGAGTTTTAAGGTAACTTTTTCACTCTCCCCTTTCACCTTCATCAGGAGGCTCTTTAATTCCTCTTCACTTTCTGCCATTAGGATGGTGTCATCTACATATCTGAGGTTATTGATATTTCTCCTGGAAATCTTGATTTCAGCTTGTGCTTCATCCAGCCCAGCATTTCTCATGATATAATCTGGATATAAGTTAAATAAACAGCATGGCAATATACAGCCTTGATGTATTCCTTTCCCAATTTGGAACCAATCCCTTGTTCCATGTCCAGTTCTAACTGTTGTTTATTGACCTGCATATAGGTTTCACAGGAGGTAAGGTGGTCTGATATTCCCATCTCTTCAAGAATTTTCCACAGTGTGTTGTGCTCTACACAGTCAAAAGTTTTAACATAGTCAATAAAGCAGAAGTAGATGTTTTTCTGGAATTCTCTTGTTTTTTCTATGATCCAATGGAAGTTGGTAATGATCTCTGGTTCCTCTGTCTTTTCTAAATCCAGCTTGCACATCTGGAAGTTCTTAGTTCACATACTGTTTAAGTCTAGCTTGAAAGATTTTGACCTAGCTTGTGAAATGACTGCAATTATGCACTTGTTTGAACATTCTTTGTCATTGCCTTTCTTTGAGATTGAAATGAAAATTGACCTTTTCTAGTCCTGTGGCCACTGCTGAATTTTCCAAATTTGCTGGCATAATGAGTGCAGCACTTTCACAGCATCATCTTTTAGGATTTGAAATACTCAAATGGAATTCCATCACCTCCACTAGCTTCATAGTGATATCTTCTAAGGCCCAGTTGACTTTACACTCCAGGATGTCTGGCTCTAGGTGAGTGATCACATCATCATGGTTATCTGGGTCATGAAGATCTTTTTTGTATAGTTCTTCTATGTATTCTTGCCATGTCTTCTTAATATCTTCTGTTTCTGTTAGGTCCATACCATTTCTGTCCTTTATTGTGCCCATCTTTACATGAAATAGTCTCTTGATATCTCTAAATTTCTTGAAGAGATCTCTAGTCTTTCTCATTCTATTGTTTTCCTCTATATCTTTGCATTGTTCATTTAAAAAGACTTTCTTATCTCTCCTTGCCATTCTTTGGAACTCTGCCTTCAGATGGCTATATCTTCCTTTTCTCCTTTACTTTTCACTTCTCTTCTTTTTTCAGCTTCTCCCAAACTGTGAGAAACTAGTATCTGTTGTTTTAAGCCACTCAGCTTGTGGTAAAAATCTAGGAAACTAATACACTGACCTTTGTCAGAAATATTGCCAAACCTTGCTTCAATTTGTATTTTTATATAGTATTTTGTTATGTTCATTCAAATTTAGTTTTCTCCTAAATGGAGTAAAGAGATAACACAATGCAAGGATACATTGCATTTCTATTCATTTGATTAAGAAAATAAGAAAACCTTTGTATGTCCACAAGGTGATGCTGATGCCTTTCTTTCCTTGTGGGAATGGGAGTGGGCACTGAGCGTTCCATCCATCTCTCCAAAGAACTCATCTCTCCAATGCATATCAGCCACTGCCTGGGATCACTGGTGACTGGAACAGAAGCTGGAAGGGATTTTCTCCCCAGATTGTATTCAACTTTGCACTAGTGGTAGGATGGGGCTTGGAAAAGTATTGAGGAGGAAAATGAATGAATAAGGATGCTAACTTGGAAAGACTGGTAGCTGAGACTTGGAGGAAGATTAGACCCCCACTCTACCAAGTCTGAACAAATCATCTTTCCTTCCATTTTCCTTTGTACCACCTGCCCACTGTAGTTTCCTCATCCATTTATGGCAGTAAATGCCACCTGGCTACCCACATTTCTCTCCTTTACACTCCCAACAGAGAGGAGTCAGACAGCATAAGGACCTGCAAAGACAAGTGTTTGACTTAGTGGGCTTGGAGAAGGTATGGGTAAGAGCTGAGGAAGAAGGTTACATTCACCTGGTTCCCCACATGTTCACGTATGATGTACCATAAAAGGGAAGAAAAGTAGACCAGGCAAGCTCCCAAAGAGCCCTGTGCCAGGATCATGGCAAATGACATCAGTCGGAACCCCAAGGCAGAGGCTGGGCACAGGGATGCGCTGCCTGAACTCCTAGGGGAACTGTCCTTCCAAAACAAAAAGCGAGACAGAAAAATATACAACTGTGTGTTATTCAGGAAGAGATAAGTAATTTAAGAAGTGAATAATTTAAATATTTCATTCTGTTCTTTCAGTTCTGGTTACTGGCCATCATCAGGAAGATGTGGGAAGGAGCCTGAATGAAAATTGTCTTACTATTGAGAGAGAATTCACAACAGTGGAGCAATTTATGGTGTTTCTACCTCGAGACAGGGAAACAGGAGCTTTCTGAGTCCAAGTTCCCATGAAAATAAGCCGTAGTTCAAAACTGGTTTCTCAGAGAACTTGGACAGACATACAGACATATGTTAGGATTAAACTTTATTTTATGTATGAGAAAATGGAGGCCTAGCTAAGCGAATTTATCTAAGATGACAGAGATAGTTGAGGACAGAGATAATAAAAGGTTTTATGACCCAAGTTGGTTCTTCAATACTCCTCACTGTTTTGGGATCTAATTCACTTCAGGTTAATGTCTCAGAGATCTTCAAGTGGGTGAAGACCTAGGGATTTGTGGGGGAAACCATTATTCCAGTTAATTACCTAATCAGCATAATTTTGATTAGAGATAGTTGGACAAGGAAAGATTTCCAAGGTTTCCTAACTTTCCTTTATTCTCTGCCTTTTTCCTGGGTAGAGCAGGCATATTGTGTATTTTTAGGGTCTGACTTAATAAAAGGGATTACTATAAGGGGCTGCATCAACACAGTTATTATCCAAGATAAAATACATATTTAAATAGATAAATGGAAATGTTCTTAGGGTGAGTCTCTATCCCAAGCTTCAAATAAAGCTCTAACCTTAGAATCTGTTAATTTTTATTAACACGGGTAAACGTTGTTTTTGTCAGCTTTGGGTAATTGTCATATCTTTTCATCAATTAATTTTTGTTGAAATGTCTGCTGAGTATGTGCTGTAGCACAGGGAGACAGCTGACTGTTTGCAACATAATCTAATTTGGCAGCTGAGCCCTGAAAGCTGAGTATTCCTTAAATTAACATGCTAGAGAATGGCAGAACTAAAAAAAGGAACCGGTGCTCTGGGAGTTGCTTGCTGGCTATTCAGTGAGATTTGAGCCTCTGCTCTGAATTCAGATGGTCCCATGTCCAAGCCCAGGCTCTGCCTCTGACCAACTTTGTGGCTTGCAGCAAGTTGTCAATCTCTGAGCATCTGTTACTGCATTTGTAGAAGAGAGATAACACCTCTAAGGGTGTTGCACTAAGTGCTTTAGATATAGTTTCTCATACAGGTTTTAAAAGAGCTGATAAAAAGACTTTTTATTGGTACTTTTTTTTTTCCTGAGGGATAAGTAAAGCAGCTAATTTGGTAGGAAAGGCCAAGGAATAGGAGACATGATTTCTAGTCCAGTTTGGCTATTAACGAATTCTTTCATTTTTCACTTCCATGCGTTGGAGAAGGAAATGGCAACCCACTCCAGTGTTCTTGCCTGGAGAATCCCAGGGACGCGGGAGCCTGGTGGGCTGCCATCTATGGGGTTGCACAGAGTTGGACACGACTGAAGCGACTTAGCAGCAGCAGCAGCAGACCTGTAAGCTTTCAGAAAGCAGATCCCAACCATATGCCTTCCTAAGTTACATCATTGAAAGTATTAAGTAGTTGGACCAGCTAAGACACAAATCAAAGTAAAGAATTCAAATGAGGAAGTTGTGTTATGAAAGTATAGAAGTAAATATAGAACTCAGTTAAATCTAAATAATTATTAATTTTTGTGTTATCTTTTAAATCTAACAAATTATGGGTTTTTTCTCCTCCAACTTCAACAAACTAGTTTTATTAAAGCTGGAAACTATTAATATTCCTTGAGTATATGCCAAGAAACAAAGACTTTCCATTAACCAAAGTTCTGAGAAAACTTACAGGCCTGAAAAAAGAAAATGGTGGCAGGACATTTATCATACCTACAGATTTGGAATATAGCCATGAAATTAAAAGCTTACAAAATCAGATTTATAAAGATCAGAGTCATCCCCAAATCATGTTTTCATGACCCAGTCTAGCCATATCTTTAAGAAAAATTACAGCATTTTACAGAAATGTGGTAACGGCACCCAGTGTAGCATGCATGAACTAATTCAGGTCAGTGGCCCACAGTTCTGGATCTACTAATAATAGCAAAAGACCACGCTCGATACTAAGACCCACCTCTACCAAACTGCCTGGAAACTCCACTGCTAGAACCCTAAGGCCAAACAACTAGTAAGACAGGACACAGTCCCACTCGACAAAAACAAAAAACAAAAAAAAAGAAGAAAGAAAGAAATGATAGCAAATATGTTACAGACAAAGGAGCAATGTAAAAACCTACAAGACCAAATAAATGAAGAGGAAATAGGCAACATATCTGAAAAAGAATTTAAAGTAATGACAACAAAGAAATTTCAAGATATGAAAAACAGATGGAGAAAATACAAGAAACATTTAACAAAGACCTAGAAGAAATAAAGAATAAACAAACAGTGATGAACAGAAAAATTACTGAAATTAAAAATGCTCTAGAAGAAATCAATAGCAGAATAACTAAGGCAGAAGAAAAGATAAATGAACTGGAAGATAGAAATAACTGCTGAGGAGCAGAAGAAAGAAAAAAGAATGAAAAAAAGTGAGGACAGTCTCAGAGACCTCTTGGACAACATTAAATGCACCAACATTCAAATTATAGGAGTCCCAGAAGAAGAAGAGAAAAAGAAAGGGTGTGAGAAAATATTTGAAGAGACTGCAGTTGAAAAGTTCCTTAATATGGGAAAAGAAGCCTCCACCTATGTTCAGGAAGCCCAGAGAAAAATCCAAAATAAATACATACAGGAAAAACCTAAGCAAACAATAGATAATGGAAGGGAGGTGGAGAAAAGGAAACTGACTCGCACTTCTGATGGTAATGTAAATTGATATAGCCACTGTGGAGGACAGTATGGACATTCCTTTAAAGGCTATAGTTAAAAGTACCATATGACCTAGCAATAAGGAGCTCACTATTTGACCCACAGTCAGTTCCAGGTCTTGTTTTTGCTGACTGTGTAGAGCTTCTCCATCTTTGTCTGCAAAGAATATAATTAATCTGATTTCAATATTGACCATCTGAGGATGTCCAAGTGTAGAGTAGTCTCTTGTGTTGTTGGAAGAGGGTGATTGCTGTGACCAGTGCGTTCTCTCGGCTCTGTTCGCCTTTGCCCTGCTTCATTTTGTACTCCAAGGCCAAACTTGCCTGTTACTCCAGTTATCTCTTGACTTCCTACTTTTGTGTTCCAGTGCCGTGTGATGAAAAGGACATCTTTTTTTTGGTGTTAGTTCTAGAAGGTCTTGCAGGTCTTCAGAGAACCACTTAATGTCATCTTCAGAATTAGTGAGTGGGACATGGACTTGGATTACTGTGATACTGAATGGTTTGCCTTGGAAACAAACTGAGATCATTCTGTTGTTTTTGAGATTGCACCCAAGTATTGCATTTCGGACTCTGTTGTGAAATGCAAAACTATGAGGGTTACTTCATTTTTTCTAATGAATTTTTGCCCAGAGTAGTAGATATAATATATAATGATCATCTGAATTAAATTCCTCCATTCCCATCCATTTTAGTTCACTGATTCCCAAAATGTCAATGTTTACTCTTGCCATCTCTTGTTTGACCACACCCAATTTATCTTGATTCATAGACTTAACACATTAGATCAACAAACAAACATTAATATCATATATCAACTTAATATGGAATATTTTTCCAGTTCACATAAACCTAAAAGTCATCTTGACCAGAAGAAGGTATGATAAACGGAATTACATTTTACTGAGGAAAAAGAAAGAGTGAACTGGTTAATTCTATTTGGATGGAAAATGAGAGAAGGGCTGGGTATGGAAAGTAATGAGAGATTGTGGAAAAGGAACCCTGGAGAGTGAGAAAATGTCATGCATAGTCAAGATTAACTAAATTTAGATTGAAGTTAATTAAATGGGTTGTATTAAATAAGCTACTGCAAGATGAAATTTAATTTCTCTTTCTGTTAGAAGTTTTTGGTAACAAAACTTCTTTTTGATAACAAATTGTGTCTTTCTGTGGCCTTAAGTGATATATATTTGTTTTCTTTTAATTGTTTTGTGACTTTGGTTGAACAAGTATTGTTTTGGTGACCTATGGTTCTGTTGTGTTTTCAAACCTTTTTTGATATTTCTAAGAAACTTTTAAAATATCAAAATCTAAGCTCCCTTAGCTCCTTTAGCCTCCAGCTGACTCTGGGACAGGTGCTAAGAAGAAACACCCCTGAGACATCTCAGAGAGGAATGTTAAACTAAGTTTTGTTGATATTTTTAATTCAGAAATTTTGGCAAATGATTAGAGGTAGACTTTAGGTTGTAATGTATGGATTGATGTCATTAATACTGATATCCCCAAGTTTCATATGGAATCTCTAACATCCAATATGTCCTGATTCAATTTTATAGTGTTATCAGTCATAATTCTAGTGATTATACTAAAATGTTACATGTTGCAGAAATATCCAAGTTTTCTAACTGCATTGTACTCAAATCTTTAACCATGCTATTTTAAATTTTTTCCTCTGTAGATTATCATAATTTTATATTGCCTTTTAAAAAATGAAAGTTTTCAAGAAGACTCAAAAAGTNTGTCTTTCTGTGGCCTTAAGTGATATATATTTGTTTTCTTTTAATTGTTTTGTGACTTTGGTTGAACAAGTATTGTTTTGGTGACCTATGGTTCTGTTGTGTTTTCAAACCTTTTTTGATATTTCTAAGAAACTTTTAAAATATCAAAATCTAAGCTCCCTTAGCTCCTTTAGCCTCCAGCTGACTCTGGGACAGGTGCTAAGAAGAAACACCCCTGAGACATCTCAGAGAGGAATGTTAAACTAAGTTTTGTTGATATTTTTAATTCAGAAATTTTGGCAAATGATTAGAGGTAGACTTTAGGTTGTAATGTATGGATTGATGTCATTAATACTGATATCCCCAAGTTTCATATGGAATCTCTAACATCCAATATGTCCTGATTCAATTTTATAGTGTTATCAGTCATAATTCTAGTGATTATACTAAAATGTTACATGTTGCAGAAATATCCAAGTTTTCTAACTGCATTGTACTCAAATCTTTAACCATGCTATTTTAAATTTTTTCCTCTGTAGATTATCATAATTTTATATTGCCTTTTAAAAAATGAAAGTTTTCAAGAAGACTCAAAAAGTATTTTTATGTTATTTTTTTAGTAAATGTGTGTAGTTTTTTTAATACAAATTTATTTATTTTAATTGGAGGTTAATTACTTTACAATATTGTATTGGTTTTGTCATACATCAACATGAATCCGCCACAGGTATACACGTGTTCCCCATCCTGAACCCCCCTCCCTCCTCACTCCCCGTACCATCCCTCTGGGTCATCCCATGTCCATCAGCAGATGAATGAATAAGAAAGCTGTGGTACATATACACAATGGAGTATTACTCAGCCATTAAAAAGAATACATTTGAATCAGTTCTAATACGGTGGATGAAACTGGAGCCTATTATACAGAATGAAGTAAGCCAGAAAAGTACTTTTAAATAGATATAAGTTTCTGATAGCCTTTTAGTAAAAGGCCACTGAGTGAGTGAAAGTGAAAGTCACTCAGCTGTGTCTGACTCTCTGCAACCCCATGGACTATACAGTCCATGGAATTCTCCAGGCCAGGATACTGGAGTGGGTAGACTTTCCCTTCTCCAGGGGATCTTCCCAACCCAGAGATAGAACCCAGGTCTCCAACACTGCAGGCCTATTCTTTACCAGCTGAGCCACAAGGGAAGCCCAGAGGCCACTGAACTGGGCAACAAATGACAAGCTGTAATGAAAAACCTGATTACTTCATGTGGATCAACTGGAATCAGATATATGGGACTGAATGAACTGATAAATAGGATTTATAATTTTGACTTTAGAAAACATACTAGAAACTTGAAACTGTTTCCTAGTTAACAATTTTTTCTCTTATGCTGTGACCTCCAACAAGTTGATAAAGTATGCCTTTATAAACAGAGATGAAACATTTGTCTTTTCTCTCTACCTGATCCTGCCAAAATTTGGCTTCTCCAGCTGGCTCTTCTATGGACTTGATGGTTTACTGCAACTGGATTACAACTAGCTATAATAACAGTTGTTTTAATTTGTTCTTTGTTTCCAAGTTGTTTATGCCTTTGTCTCTCCACTGCAATATAAGTTTGTCATGTAATGTTACTAACTCCATTACTTATATCTATTTAATAAGTTTGTTGGCTGTTAAACAATGTGTAACCAGACCTCCAATAAATGTATTGGTGACTAGGCAACTTAAAGAAATTGATCAGATATATAGTTCTGTATACAACTAATAATTCCAATAGTGTGATTCTAGGTATGAGAAGAAGCAACAAAGAAAATACCTCCTGGATCATAATAGGTTAGAAGATAGAGGATCCAGGGAATCTTTTATTATCTATCAATGGGCCTAAGCCAGAAATTAACACCTGGAGTGACATATCAACAAAAATTTTTGCCTGATCTGGGATGAGACTCCTGCACCAGGGGACAAAAAAAAAAAAAAAAAAAAAAGGTTCTNAAAAAAAAAAAAAAAAAGGTCCTGAAATGTCTCCAAAATATTGTTTGAATTTCTTACCATGGAGAGGGACTGTGAAATGGTGTATTTACTGCCATAACAATAAACAAAGATGTCACAGTCATCAGGGATTCTGACCCTCCAAATGTGAATTTCTGAGCCCAGGAAGAACAATGCCTGCTATCTTTCAGCCACCAAGCTGCTGCCCCAGTCTTCTCCCAGCTGCCACTCTCTATGGTGGGCAAGGAACTAAGTACCTGAATAATCAAATTGCAGGATGCTGGCCCCAGATAGCTGAGATGCACATGAAAACAAAAAAAAAAAATTGTTTCCCTAAGCCTAGACTCTTACATCTTCCCATACACACACACAAAAAAGCACTAAATTCCTTAACTTGATGTATCTGATTTTCCTTAATTCTTGACAATCTTTTGATGTTCAGACTAACTGCACCTTGTTGCAAGCTTCTATATAACCTGACTCCTTCCCTTGCCTCCTCAGAACAGTTCTCTCAGGGTCACTTGAAATTTTGTTTCCTGGGCTTGAAGTTCTAAAAATTCCCACCAAAGAAAACATAAATCTTAACTTCTAGATTGTGACTATTTTTAAAGTCAACAGTAGTATGGATAAAAACAATGTTTTCTGTCATTTCAGTAAACAATAAATGTTGCCCCACCATCAAGGCATCAACCCCTGTAACCACTCCCAATGTTGCGTTTTGTAGGAAATTCAGAATAGAGGAACACGAGAAACTGGCCCTAGATAGTTAAAATGCATATCAAAGAAATAATTTCATTGCACCCAGACTTTTGCATCTTCCCGTATATAGAAAAGCACTAAGATAATTTACTTGAGATGTCTACTTTTTGTGATCATCATTAATCTTTTGATGTTCAGCTATGTGTGTTTCTTTTAAATATGAACTCCTGTATATCCCGACTCCTCCCTTTTCTCTTTGGAACAGTTCCGCAGAGTTATCTGAGAGGATGTATACTGGACTACAGACCTCAATGAAAGTGAAAGTCGCTCAGTCGACCCCATGGACCATATAAACACACTAGAGTATGCCCTCCTCCAGGGGATCATCCTGGCCCAGGAATCAAACCCCTGTCTCAGGCATCTCCTGCATTGTCAGGTGGGTTTTTGTTTGTTTGTTTATTTTTTACCACTAGTGCCACCTGGGAAGCCCTTTTGTTTTTTAGCAGTTCATGCAAAAAAATAATAATTTTGATATGTCAAGAGAAACCCAATTTGCCTATTTTTAGGATAAGATTTCCTTTAATTCCTGATTAGGCAAGTATTTGCAAATGTAAATTCTGTGTGTATATATATATATAATAAAAATTCTCAATGTCTTTCCAATGAGAATAACCCCAATACCTCTTCTTGAAACTGTTCAAAGGTAAACTTACTCCTTCAGAGAGAGGAGCTAAACACCACTGAATCAAACTTAGAATCATCTGACAATAGGAGAAGATCCAAGACCCAGGAAAGACTTACACAAATTCATCCAGACTCTCCAAGTAAGCAGACAGACACAAGAGGCCTATGCTAGTACCAAGGGCCTGGTTCCTCATAGAGTTCAGGTGAAGGAGAGAAGTCTGCTATGGTTTTCACCTTTGATTCCAAAACTATTGACTGAAAAATATTCACAACCTAAAAGTTGAGAATTATGGTTCGTTTAGTGACCTATTGAGGTCTGTGACTTCCCTTATAACTCAGTTGGTAAAGAATCCGCCTGCAATGCAGGAGACCCCAGTTCGATTCCTGGGTGGGGAAGATCCCCTGGAGAAGGGATAGGCTACCCACTCCAGTGTTCTTGGGCTTCCCTTGTGGCTCAGATGGTAAAGAATCTGCCTGTAATGCAGGAGACCTGGGTTCAATCCTTGGGTTGGAAAGATCCCCTGAAGAAGGGAAAGTCTACCCACTCCAGTATCCTGGCCTGGAGAATTCCATGGACAGAGGAGCCTGGTGGTCTACAGTCCATAGGGTCACAAAGAGCTGGACAAGGTTAAAGTGACTTTGCATACATGCATGCTGAAAACACTGCTTGATAAACTGGGAATTCTGACCTTAAAGGAAAAGAAGCCCTCCTAGGGGGAACTGGTGTTTTCTCCCCCTGTCTTTGAAATGTAATTGTTCTACTTGAACTTCATAGGCTTTTTCCTCCTTTGTTTTCAGAGCTCAGTTTCTGCCATCCAGAAGGTACATAAATGGTGTACATTTGGCACCCAATCAAATAGAGTGGAATTCCCAACAATCTTTTTGTCTGGTCGAGCCAACTCTTGGGAGCCTTTGTCGTCTTAACCTTCATTGTGTCCACCTGTGCAATGAAGGCCCTTCACTTTCTTAGACTGTTTTTAGGAATAAACTTCCTAAATATTGTGAAGGCTCTATTTTTGCCTTCTGTCATGAGGACTCTCTTTGAGTCATACTAATTTAAATCATTGTTAAGCTATATCTCATCTTAACTGAAGGATGAATGCTGAAGGATGAATCTTTCAAATTGGAGAAACTTCTAAGTTGGTAAATTTTTAGACAGTTTTCATTATAAACAACTTTTATTAGAACCTATGAAAAAAACCTAGAAGATGGATTATTGTTGTTTAGTCGCGAAGTAGTATCTAACTCTTTTTGACATCATGGATTGTAGCCCATCAGGCTCCTCTGTCCATGGAGTTTCCCAGGCAAGAATATTGGAGTGGGTTTCCATTTCCTCCTCTAGGGGATATTCCCGACCCAGGGATCAAACCTGCATCTCCTGTGTCTCCTCCACTGGCAGGCAGATTCTTTACCACGAGCCACCTGGGAAGCCCTAGAAGGTGGATAAATATATATGCAATATATATATACAAATGCACACTTGTATACACATATATAACAGCTAACCTAAAAACTCTCAGTTTGAAACAAACAAAATATTATTTAAGAAGCCTTATTTTTGGTCTCCACTTCACCTCAATAAGTCTTGCAGGTGCTAGTATAACTTAGGTTGATGAGAAGGTTGATTTTCCTGAGGTCAGATCACCAGGGGCTACCCGCAGTAGGGCTGTGCTCCACCTGCCAACTGGGCCGCAGAACTCGGAGGCTGTGGGGGAAAAGGAGGGAAGGCTGTCCAAGGATCTGCCAAGGTTTCTTTTGCCTTGAGTATGCCTTCTCTTCCCTTGTCCATTCTGACCTGGACCTCTTCTCCAAAAACACATTAACTCTTTCGGAGGATCAGAAAGAGGGCATTTGGTACATTGTGACACACTGGCCACCATTTTGGCAAGTTCCCAAGGTGCACTTGGAGACCTCTTGATGTTTCCTGTTTAGGAAACTGCTGCATTCCACTTTGGGAAATCCCTTTTGCAAAGCACCTCTTTGGACAAATTCACAGGTTTAGTGGGACTTGGGAGTGACCTTTGGGGCATTCCTGTCATTTAGCTTTTTCATTTCTGGGTATCTCTTGCCATCCTTTTGAGGCACATCCTGCCCCTTTACTTTTGATTTCTGGGCATCTCTTTGCCATTTGCTTTGTTTTTAGTGACTTCCCAGTGGTGCTGTTTCGTTTAGTTTTTTTTACTTTGGTTTGAGTGCACAGATATCTGGCACTAAATGCTCAAGCTAGAATGGGAAGTGCTTTCTCTAAGGTTCCATCTCAGAGTCCCCTAGGAAAATTCTGACTGATCAACCTATTTACTTAACTAAAGGGAATCACATCCTAAAAACTGAGGGGGCTCTTTTATTGCATACCCAATTAAGTTAAATTAATGTTAAAAACCTTATTAAAAGACACTTACTCCTTGGAAGGAAAGTTATGACCAACCTAGACAGCATATTAAACAGCAGAGACATTACTTTGCCAATAAAGGTCCATCTATTTAAGGCTATGGTTTTTCCAGTAGTCACATATGGATGTGAGAGTTGGACTCTAAAGAAAGCTGATGCTTTTGAACTATGGTGTTGGAGAAGACTCTTGATAGACACTTGGACTGCAAGGAGATCCAACCAGTCCATTCTAAAGGAGATCAGTCCTGAGTGTTCATTGGAAGGACTGATGTTGAAGCTGAAACTCCAATACTTTGGCCACCTGATGCGAAGAACTGACTCATTTGCAAAGACCCTGATGCTGGGAAAGATTGAAGGTGGGAGGAGAAGGGGAGGACAGAGGATGAGATGGTTGGATGGCATCATCTACTGAATGGACATGAGTTTGAGTAAACTCTGGGAGTTGATGATGGATAGGGAGGCCTGGTGTGCTGCAGTCCATGGGATCACAAACAGTCGGACAAGACTGAGTGACTGAACTAAAATGAACTGAATGTTGAAAAGCTGTCTTTATAATAATAATACCTGTTCAGAATTCTGACTTTAAACAAAGGCTTTCTGGAGTGGGGACTTACACTTCACTTCCTGTGTTTTTGAGATGTAACTGTTTTACTTGATCCTAGGACATTCTATGGAGAAGGCAATGGAAACTCACTCCAGCACTCTTGCCTGGAGAATCCCATGGATGGAGGAGCCTGGTAGGCTGCATTCCATGGGGTCGCTAAGAGTTGGACACAACTCAGTGACTTCACTTTCACTTTTCACTTTCATGCATTGGAGAAGGAAATGGCAACCCACTCCAGTGTTCTTGCCTGGAGAATTCCAGGGACGGGGGAGCCTGGTGGGCTGCTGTCTATGGGGTCGCACAGAGTCAGACACGACTGAACCGATTTAGCAGCAGCAGGACATTCTATGTGTAAAGAATGTGTATGTGTTTTGAAAACATGAGCTTTGCCATGGTATTTTGAGAGTAAACTCTCCAGATTTAGGTTATATCACTCACCAGTCTCTTTTGGGGAGGCCTCTTAGTGGTTTGAATCACTATCCATCTATCTGTCTACATGCTAAGTCACTTCAGTTCTGTCTGACTGTAACCCACCAGGCTCCTCTGTCCATCACATTCTCCAGGCAAGAATACTGGAGTGGGTTTTCATGCCTTCTCCAGGGATCTATATATATATGTGTGTGTATGCACATGTATGTATAAATATATACGTATATACATATAAGTTAGGTATACATATACATATAATTGATTTCA
>SJYQ01003952.1:651033-684090 GCA_006410935.1 Redunca redunca
AAAGGATGAATACTTTTAAAATTTGAGAAACTAACAATTTAGTGAATCTAGAGGACTCATCATAAACAACTGTTTTATTGGCACCTGTAACCAAAAAAAAAAAAAAATCAAATTAAAGGTGAGAAAAAAATCTAATCATTAGCCCAAGAAAGTCTGTTGTTTAAAACAAGTAAGAATAATACTTTGGGAAGCTTCATTTGTGGTCTTTCTTCCCCTCACAGAGTTTTACAGATGCTAATAAGAGCATTAGGATAATTAATGTTAACTTTTAAAATAACTTGGAAAGTTTAGCTACTATTTCCAGCAAGGTAAAAAATTTAAAGGAATTATTTCAAATGGATAAAGTAATCTTTGAGTGCTTCCCTGATAGCTCAGCTGGTAAAGAATCTGCCTGCAATGCAGGAGACCCTGGTTCAATTCGTGGGTTGGGAAGATCCGCTGGAGAAGGGATAAGCTACCCACTCCAGTATTCTTGGGCTTTTCTTGTGGCTCAGCTGATAAAGCAATTATTTCAAATGGATAAAGAAATCTTTACATATATAATTATTTAGAATGGGATAAATAAAATGGACATTTATGTGATTAAAGTAAGATTTGATATTACTACACTTGCAGTATGTACTACGCTACACTACTGTCTGAGCTACCAGGGCTTTCCTGGCAGCTCAGATTGTAAAGAATCTGCCTCCAATGCAGGAGACCAGGGTTCGATCCCTGGGATAGGAAGATCCCCTGGAGAAGGAAATGGCAACCCAACCCACTCCAGTATTCTTCCCTGGAGAATTCCATGGACAGAGGAGCCTTGCAGGCTACAGTCTATGGGATTGCAAAGAGTCAGACACAACTGAGCAACTAACACACACACTTCCAACAAGGGCTTCCCTCGTGGCTCAGACAGTAAAGAATCCATCTGGAATGCGAGAGACCCAGGTTCAGTCCCTGGGTTGGGAAGATTCCCTGGAGAAGGAATTGGCTTCCCACTCCAATATTTTTGCCTGGGAAATCCCATGAACAGAGGAGCCTGGCAGGCTACTGTCCATGGGCTCACAACTGGTCAGACACAACTGAGCAACTAAGCACACACACAAACATGACCAATTAACTGGTTCAAAATTGGGAAAGGAGTACATCAAGGCTGTATATTGTCACCCTGCTTATTTAACTTATATGCAGAGTACATCATGTGAAACACTGGACTGGTTGAATCACATGCTGGAATAAAGATTGCCAGGAGAAATATCAATAACCTCAGATATGCAGATGATACCACACTAATGACAGAAAGCAAAGAGGAACTAAAGAGCTTCTTGATGAAGGTGAAAGGGGAGAGTTAAAAAGCTGGCTTAAAACTCAACATTTAAAAAATGAAGATCATGGCATCTGGTCCCATCACTTCATGGCAAATAGATGGGGAAACAATGGAAACAGAGACAGACTTTATTTTCTTGGGCTCCAAAATCTCTGCAGATGGTGACTGCAGCCATGAAATTAAAAGACGCTTGCTCCTTGGAAGGAAAGCTATGACAAACCTAGATAGTATATTAAAAAACAGAGAAATCACTCTGCTGACAAAGGTCCATATAGTCAAAGCTATGGTTTTTCCAGTAGTCACATATGGATGTGAGAGTTGGACCATAAATAAGGGTGAGAACCAAAGAATTGATTGATGCTTTCAGACTGTGGTGTTGGAGAAGACTCTTGAAAGCCCCCTGGACTGCAAGGAGACCAAACCAGTCAACCCTAAAGGAAATCAAGCCTGAATATTCATTGGAAGGACTGATGTTGACGTTAAAGTTCCAATCTTTTGGCCACTTGATGGGAAGAGCGGACTCATTGGAAAAGACCATGATGCTGGGAAAGATTGAGGTCAGGAGGAGAAGGGGATGACAGAGGATGAGATGGTTGGATGACATAATTGACTCAATGGACTTCAGTTTGAGCATACTCTGGGAGATAGTAAAGGACAGGGAAGCCTGGCACACTGCAGTCCATGGCGTCTCGAAGAGTTGGACACAACTGAGCAACTGAACAACAATACAATCTAAGGTTAAATGGAAAGAAAGGGACCCCCTACTACTCCCCAGCATTAAAAGCCAAATAAGTCTGTTCTGTTTATCCCAGTTTTAAATTTATATTTGAGGAGCTAAAAAAATTTACACTGAAGTATTTGATCAGCAATTATTTGGGGCAACAGTTAGGCCAAAGGGCCTGATTTCCTCAGCTCAAGCCCACTCTCAATCCCAGAGCCTTCTACGTACAAATAGATAATATGGACAGGGAACAAAAAATAAAATTTAAAAAAGACTTCTAAAACTCCTCCTGTAAGACCAAAGCTTGTTGATTAAATCCTAATGAAAACTAATGTTGAAGATAAAAAGTTGACAAATTTGAGATGGAAGTATATAAAATCGGTATATTTAAGTGGGTTTTAAAAGATAGTTCTATAAAGCTGTCTATAAAGAAAGCTGAGCACTGAAGAACTGATGCTTTTGAACCGTGGTGTTGGAGAAGACTTTTGAGAGTCCCTTGGACTGCAAGGAGATCCAACCAGTCCTTCCTAAAGGAGATCAGTCCTGAGTGCTCATTGGAAGGACTGATGTTGAAGCTGAAACTCCAATACTTTGGCCACCTGATTCGAAGAACTGACTCATTTGCAAAGACCCTGATGCTGGGAAAGATTGAAGGCAGGGGGAGAAGGGGAGGACAGAGGATTAGATGGTTGGATTGCATCACCGACTCAATGGACATGAGTTTGAGTAAACTCTGGGAGTTGGCAATGGACAGGGAGGCCTGGTGTGCTGCAGTCCATGGGGTTGCAAAGAGCAGGACACGACTGAGCGACTGAACTGAGCTGAACTGAACTTAAAGAGAGTTACATCTCTTTTGTTTAACTATATTATGGGATAAACATGTTTCACAGGGGTATTCTCCCCCTGCTTGGTATTATTAAGGGAAACACGCCCTGAAACCGCCCACCTTGGCCAGGCACCCTAATAACCATTTGCATGAGTTACATTATGACAGGAAGTCCTGGTAAAGAACTCGGAACTAATAAGCCACCACCAACCAGAAGAGTTCAGGAAAGGTCAAAAGGAGACACCACGTGTCTGACCACCTCCCAGAACCCTTGCTGGCATCCCCCTTGGCTGAGCAATGCGTGCACCACCAGGGATGACTCTCAGTCAGGGTGACAAGCCAACAACCACCTGGAAACTAATCCCATCACCATAAAACCTGCGAGCCACACGGCAGAGCAGTTCTCCTGGGTTCTCTTACCCTACTGTTCTATGCCTGGACGCCCTTTCCAATAAAATCTCTTGCCTTGTCAGCTCATGTCTTCTTCGACAATTCATTTCCGAGTGCTAGACAAGAGCTCGCTCTCGGGTCCTGGAAGGGATTCCCGTTCTTGCAACAAATGGAGACTCTGGTGGGGCCTCTTCTTCACTGCAATTGACATCCTGACCACTCAGGGCACTCAGGGGCCAGCTAACCTGCTGATGGACTAGACCCAATAGCTGCAACAGGGCCTCTTACTCCCTTGAAATCCTTCCATTGTGGACAACTGACCAGATGCCCCAACTGGCTAAAGAAACAAGAGACTTTACTGAAGTCTCTCCCCTTCCTTCTCTCTTTTAGTTGTGTCCGACTCTGCTACCCCATAGACGGCAGCCCACCAGGCTCCCCCGTTCCTGGGATTCTCCAGGCAAGAACACTGGAGTGGGTTGCCATTTCCTTCTCCAATGCATGAAAGTGAAAAGTGAAAGTGAACTTACCCATTTTTCTAGCCCCACCCCCACCCCGACCTGCCCGGTCCTGGAGTCCTGGATGCAAGAATCTGGTTGAAGGGCCTCAGCCTGAGCTGAGGATAGGAGGCTGATCATTTCTGCTTGGCAGATCACAGATTCTAGCTCTGTTCTGGTCTAGTTTCTGGTTTGAATTCTGATTCTGTTCTGGTCTGGGGTTTGGTGGGGCTGAATTCCAGTCTTCTGTTCCAGGGAGGCCCAAGGTAAGGTCCTGTAGTGCCTGGATATCTGTAGATGGCAAGAGACGTCTGTAAGGCCACCCCCTTTACCCCACTCTCTCACCTCCTTCCCCCTCTTCTTTCAACCTGGCTTCCTTTCCTCCCTTTGAAATCTTTGAAGACCTGAGATACTTTCATTTCCTCTGTTAGTACTTAGGTCTGAAGTTCTGTGTCTCTATAGGAGGTTTACTGAGAGGCCATAATCTTGCAGTGAAGGGAGTGCATGATTAGGACGGCTGGGTCTACGTGTGTGCTTTATACTCTGTGTTCTGTTGTGATTTGTGATGGCCACTTTGCTTTATGTGGCTGCCATTTTGTTTAGACCTGCCACCACTTGTTTATGACTCAGAGAAAGTAAGTTTAAGCAAAAGTCTTCAAAATTGATTCCAAAACTGTGTTTTTTTCTGCATATGCAATTAGTAAAAGCAAGCTTGATCAAACAGCTTTTTAGAATTCTGACCCTGAGGTCAGAAACTAAGTAGAACTTAATTTTCTCTCCCCTTGCCTTGAAACCAGGGCTCTCAGGAATACTTACCTAGACCATCTGTAACTCCTGACACTGAGGGAAAAACGGGTAGAAGCCTCTAAAAAATGTACTTATTCCAATTGTTATAAAATAGTAAATTTTACATTGTAATATCTGATTCATGACTAAGAATGATGAAGCTAAATCTCATGTAGCTGTATGGATATGTGTGTGTCTCAGTATATGTCTTTATCTCTAGATAATATTGTTGAGATTAATTTATAAATGAACTCTATTTAACTGGCCTAAAGAAAAATAAGTGCTTACAACTCAAACAATTCCAAATTAAGCCAAATGAATTTCAGGTTCATGGGAACTAGGAAATATTATACACATGTCTTTAAAATCATCAGAAACTATAATACTTCTGTTGTACCTAGGTGTACAAGAGTTCAAATAAGACTGTATTCTGTTACAAATTTGTCAACAAGAAAAGGAACTCACTGTGGGGGAAAAAAAAAAAAACGTAACGGAAGTGTTTTCAGGAAATGAAGGCATGAGAAATGAAAAAGTACTAAAATGAGTGAGTTATGCAATCCAAAATTGGATTACAATTAGTTGGGTAAATGGATTTTGTTAGGAATGACACAGCCATAGGAAAACTGGTTAGAGCCAACTAGATGCAAGATGGAGGAGTCAACTTTCATTAGACCTTGAGCCTCAGTATATACGCCCATGTGACATACCAGCAGGGTAAGGGATACACCGACCAGCACAGGCTGAATCTGATGGGGTGTTCTAAACCCTTAGAATTTTTTTTTTTATAATTTTTATTTTTGGTTTACTTTACATTACTGTATTGGTTTTGCCAAATATTGATATTAATTCACCACGAGTGTACATGCGTTCCCAAACACGAATCCCCTCCCATCTCCCACCCCATACCATCCCTCTGGGTCCTCTCCTTGCACCAGTCCCAAGCATCCTGCATCCTGATACCCTTAGACTTTTTGACAAAACTTCCTAAATCAAATTCTACTGAGGTTCTTTTGACCTCTGGCTACCTTTGGGATGCTTCCAAGGGCCCCTGAAACATCCCAAAGACACATTAAACTAACTGAGTTTACTTGGCTGGTTAAACTGCATGGGAATACTATCAAATGAGTAATCCTCTCAGGTTACATTGTATGGTAAACATTACTTATATAGATATCTTAGAAATTATACGGAGTTCCTAAACTTCTGATATGTCCTGGTATTCTAATAGGAAACCTGATGATTTCACAAAGGTTAGCAAAAGGACTGAATGAACTGGCAAATATACTTATAACTTTTATGGTTTCTATCTGAAAAATTATGGGTTTGAATCTGTGTTTCCCATGAGTAAAGAAAACTTTCCCCTCAAACTAATTATGACAGTAATTTGGTAAAATTATACTTTGTAAGAAAATTGAAACATTTATCTTTCCTCTCTACCTGACCTCTCCAGAGACTGGAAGCACTTAGGTTTCCAGTAACTTTATCAGATAAGTTAGGAAGGTTGTCTCATTCACAGCTACAGAAATCTCGATGAATTTTTGAGAACTTGAGAAGGGAGGAATTCATCGATCTGTTAGATGAAATCTGTGATAAGCCTTTGGTGTGACTTTCCTAGCCCTGAAAGGTTTTATTTTAAAAGTTCAATCTGAGACTTTTTAAAAGTTTCAGCAAAGCAAAAAAATTCTATGATTATTATGGTTATATAAATTAGAGACCAGAACTATTTTGCAAACAAACTAGTCTTAATTTGGTTATATTTGATTACAAAATCAGGGTGATTTTAGGGAGAAAAAGATATTTCAATGAATATTAAATTCCAGTTTGCTGTTGGAGGTCTGTCTACTAAGACTCCTATTCTGGGTAGTTCTTTGCTATTATGTGATATTAATGTAAAATTTAACTGAATTCTTAAAGAATACCCTAAGTTTGCTTCTGAAGCTTATCTCAGTACTCTTTCTTTGAATGAAGATCAGATGCTTCACAACCTGCAACCAGGACTGGGAAAAGACATAATTTAAAGGCCTGTCTACAACCTGGATAGACAGATCTTTTTATCAGGTACTCTTAACTAGCTCATGCAATGTGAAATTGAAGGGAAATTGACTCTTAAATGAACTCCCACTTCCTGCAGCTATGAAATTAAGAGATGCTTGCTCCTTGGAAGAAAAGTTATGACCAACCTAGATAGCATATTAAAAAGCAGAGACGTTACTTTTCCAACAAAGGTCCATCTAGTCAAAGCTATGGTTTTTCCAGTGGTCATGTATGGATGTGAGAGTTGGACTATAAAGAAAGCTGAGTGCCAAATAATTGATGCTTTTGAATTGTGGTGTTGGAGGAGACTCTTGAGAGTCCCTTGGACAGCAAGGAGATCCAACCAGTCCTTCCTAAAGGAGATCAGTCCTGAGTGTTCATTGGAAGGACTGATGCTGAAGCTGAAATTCCAATACTTCGGCCACCTGATGTGAAGAACTGACTTATTTGCAAAGACCCTGATGCTGGGGAAAATTGAAGGCAGGAGGAGAAGGGGAGGACAGAGGATGAGATGGTTGGGTGGAATCACCGGCTCAATGGACATGAGTTTGAGTAAACTCTGGAAGTTGGTGATGGACAGGAAGGCCTGGTGTGCTGCAATTCATGGGATCACAAAGAGTCAGATGCGACTGAGCGACTGAACTGAACTGAACGACCCCTACACTGAACTAATCTATCGAGAGGACTGCCGACCTGAATTCACCTTAAAACAATGCTCAAATGGAGGAAACTGCACTATACTAGGACAGGAAGATGATATCAGAAGTAGACAGCTTGCCCAAGATCCTTGCCATGACTCATGTGATCATTTATAATGTTTTCTTGACTTCTTGGATCATTGCACATGAATAAAATGCTTTTCTATTATAGGCACATTCCTATGCTAGTTTTAGAAATCAAACAATTGTTGGGTTTGTGGCCAATTACCTGTGTCTAGTTCTGTGTTATCTTGGTGAATTTCTCTATTCAAAGGCTCTAATTGATTGGCCCTAAGGAAATTTACTTTAGAATGAAAATTATAGTCATGTTCAGGTCACTATTGTTATTCCTCTCACCTGGCAAATTCATAATACCTGCTCTGACCCTGGGCATAGATTTAGTTTTCTCTTAGGGTCATTCAAACTCAGTGACAAGCTAAGTCTCAATCAAAAACTGTAAACTCTCATCTATTAAATGGAAAACTGCCGCAACTATGGGATGGATTTATGTAGATAACACCAAACTATGGTAATTTAAGTTTAAAGCCTCCTCTATGTTGGGAACAATTAAATCATACTAAAGATAATCAGTCTAACAACACTAGGAAACTGGGCTATGTGCCTTAGAGACAGTGCCAATATATAATTGCCCTGGAATATAAGGATTGGTACAGAATAGACTAAGTCAGATGGCTTGGGATATTACTGGACTGCACCTAAGGAAGTTTTGGCTTAACTGTTACTTAAGACTTTACTAATACTGCTAGCCTATGTTATTTGTAGTTCATCTGTTTCACAGATTGCTGTTTCTTACACTGCCAAGTGTGTGACTGAGTCTCCAACAAAATGATATATAGCTCCATATGAGATGGATGATGGTAACAGCGTAACTCTAGATATGGGAAGAAGAGGAAATGCTTTCCTGGACTAAGAGGCTAGTAAGACAGGTGGTCCAAAGAATTTTGGATACTGTTTTATTGCTTAATCCGGTAACAGCACATTGAGTGGCCTATTAGCAAAATCTTTGCCAGACCTGAGAATGAGCATTCTCAGCTCCATGGGATGAAATAGTCATGAAATGCCACCCTTCCTCCCCCCAGAAAAATTCATGGTCAAGTTTATGACCAAGAGGGGGCTCTGCTGACTGGAAATTGGCACTTGCCACTGACCTCTACCAAGATAAATTCATGGCCACTGCAGCTGCTGACCTTCAGCACACCTGCAAGGAGCTCAGGACAGAATTCAGGAATGAGGCATTCTGTGCTCTGGGAAAAGCTGGCAGGACAGGCCTTCAGATAGGTATTTTGAGGAAAAAAATTTTAGAAGTCCCAATACTTGCATCTTTTCATACCTAGAAGAACACTAACATTGTTAACTGTGACATCTGCTTTGGCTATTAAGAAGAATATTACAATTAAAAGTCAAAATAGAGTAGCTATGGTTCAGACATCCAAGAAAATAATTAGGTGACACTATAGATGCAATGTCAGACTAGTTCTTGTAGTTTTCTAAGTTATACCAACTTGGATGCTACCAGACATTCTCAAAACAATGTCTGTGCTGGCAGCTAGTAACTACAACCTTACTTTTTATAAAACTAGGCAACTGGTTACCCAGCTACCAACTGCCTGGACCTGAAATGGCAGGTCCACATTGGATTTCAGGCTTATTCTGAATGAGATATATTTTGTCTATTAAAATTCCAGTTGTCTCTCCTCTATCTACGTCTCATTGGGTCTCTTAACACCAAAATGGCAGACCAAGAGACTCAGATTTTGATCATACAAGATTCAGATCTAGGACTTGGAACTCAGAAGTACTTTGGATTCAGTGTCTGTTCTCCAAATTGAGGCAGCACTATGTCCCATTTTGAAAGGAAGTTACTGGAGCCATAGTGGCCTAGTTCCCTGAATTAAAACTAAGCAGGACTCTGTGGGGCTTTGAAGTACAGATCCTTTCTGTTTCTTGTCTGTAGGATATAAGCTTCATTTAGCCTCCTTGACCTTCCCTGAGTTCCAAAGGGAAAATTCAAACACTTGCTGATCAGGAAAGGGAAGGAATACAGAAACATACAGAAGAGGAGTCAAGTGATGGTACAGGCTTGGGGCAGGGTCTTGGTTTCTGTTCAAGAAATACACATAACAAAATCTTTGAATTCTTCTGCAGGACTATGGCACCCCGCTCCAGTACTCTTGCCTGGAAAATCCCATGGACGGAGGAGCCTGGTAGGCTGCAGTCCATGGAGTCGCTAAGAGTCGGACACGACTGAGTGACTTCACTTTCACTTGTCACTTTCATGCATTGGGGAAGGAAATGGTAACCCACTCCAGTGTTTTTGCCTGGAGAATCCCAGGGATGGTGGGGCCTGGTGGGCTGCCATCTACGGGGTCGCACAGAGTCGGACACGACTGAAGTGACTTGGCAGCAGCAGAACTAGGACCCCCACCCAGGTGAAGGATGGTAACTTCAGGCCAAGCGCAAGATCCCTGGAGCAGCACCCTGTTGCCTCACCACCAATCATTCATAAGAAACTCACACACCTTGCAGCCCTCACCACAAATTTTGCCTTCCTTTTCTGGGGACCAGTGATGACCATCCTGTTAGGTCTCCTGTTTGGCCCCTGTTAGGGTCCAACAGTTTCAGGCTAAATTGCTGTTACTACAGGGGTGGAAGCTGGTTTCAGATACAGAATACCTTAACTTAGATCAAGTAAAGAGAGACTTCTACTCCGCTAGGCAGGACTACGCCCATGAACAGCAGGAAGAAGTTACAGAAGAAAGAGACCTCTGCCCCGATTCCCAAGAAGTATCTTGAGTATGACGTCTCTTGGGAGGAGTTGTTAGGGGAAGCACACTGACTACCCACCCTGGCCAGGCACCATGGTAAACATTTGCATGAGTTGTTTTATGACAGGAGGTCCTGCAATAGCATTATATGAATAAAACAAGGCATATAAATCTGTGTCTCAGAAAATATTAACCAAACATGCTAAAGGAAATCAATAGTTACCTGAACCATATGAAGTAAATAAAAACTAGGAACTAACATGCAAAGACTAATAAAATAGTGCTTGTGCTCTAGGCTTAATATGTAGACAAAGAAGGTCTTTGCTGAATGCCTTATACAAACCTTTGAAGGCATGACAAATTAAACTCTAAAACTGTAGAACATAGAACTTACAAAATTAATTTCAGTTTAGTTACAAATCTTGTCACTGATAAAATCTTTTAGTATCTTTCGGGTGACAGAGCTGTTCTTTGGAGAACTAAAAGTAACTGACTTTCTCTTGCAAATCTCTACAAACCAGAGTGATAACAGGCCACAGGGACCTGAGATTAAGCCTAATTAGCTCAAACAGATAAGACCTAAAAGCAAAGAAAGAAAATACCAGTTTAAAATTCAAACTTCCGGGATGCTCCCTGAGCCAATCCTTACAGATAGTAAGCCTTAGTCATCTGAGCAAGCAACTTTAATGTACTCCAACTGTCTGTAAACTTCTACTGTATAATTGTAAAATCCCTTACAATTATACAATAGACATGACAGATCCAAGGGATTAGATCTGATAGAGTACCTGAAGAACTGTGGACAGATGTTTGTAATACTGTACAGGAGATGGTGATTAAAACCATCCCCAAGAAAAAGAAATGCAAAAAGGCAAAATGGTTGTCTCGGGAGGCCTTACAAACAGCTGAGAAAAGAAGAGAAAATAAAAAGTGAAAGTCGCTCAGTCGTGTCCGACTCTTTGTGACCACGTGGACTATACAGTCCATGGAATCCTCCAGGCCAGAATACTAGAGTGGGTAGAGTCTTCCCCTTCTCCAGGGGATCTTCCCAACCCAGGGATCGAACCCAGGCCTCTCACATTGTAGGTGGATTCTTCACCAGCTGAGTCACAAGGGAAACCCAAGAATATTGGAATAGGTAGCCTGACCCTTCTCCAGGGGATCTTCATGACCCAGAAATTGAACCGGGGTCTTCTGCATTGCAGGTGGATTCTTTGCCAACTGAGCTAAGAAAAGAAGAGAAGAAAAAGGGAAAGATATACCCATCTGAATGCAGAGTTCTAAAGAATAGCAAGGAAAGATAAGAAAGACTTCCTAAGGGAACAATGCAAGAAATAGAGGAAAACGATAGAATGGGGAAGACTAGGAATCTCTTCAAGTTTATAATACCTAATTCATAACTCTTTCTTTTTTAAGTGAAGTCATGAGATCTCTAGTTTTGCCTGTTGGTGTCTGTGTACACATTATACATATGCAATAACTCTACCCTTGAAAAGTATTATCAAAACTGAATTTATAAAAGGCTCTTTTCAATTAAAAAGTAAATGCTCACAAATTAAACGTAAAGAAACCTGCCTAAAGAAATTTCAGGTTCACGTGAACTCAGAAATTCTCAAAATTAACTTGATACCTGGTATTAATGTTTAAGTTTGTGAATCCAATTGATATAGTCATCTTTAAAGTCATCAAAACTAGGTATACTACTTTACTGTACCTAGATTTAATAAATAATACCTTATTATATCTGTTGCAAGAAAAATAACTTGCTTTGATAAAACTTCAAATGTAAATGAGATAAGAGATTTGGGGTAAATCATTAAATAATTGTATTTTAGAAATGTCTGCTTAAGATGATCTTTCCAGGTACTTTGTAACCTTAAGTTCTAGAGTTATGTTAATTTAAGTGATGGAAGTTTATTAACTAGCTAGAGGATACTGATATATCAATTACTAAACAGAGAAATTAACCTATTTAGGAATATAAATAAAAATATTTGGTGTTAGCCTGAGTTGTTCTTTTCTATCAGAAAGCGTTTTAAGAAATTATCACTGATATTTGTGCTTACCAATCTATAGAATGCAAATGTAAAAGAGTTTATAATTGCTTACTTCTTAGCTTTCATTAAAAATTATGGTCTTAAGAGTAGAAGATTCTAATTTAAACATATAATTAAAGCTAATGGAATAACAGACATTGCAGTGTACAGTAAGAAACTGAAAGTGTTTACTGAAAGTGTATATTTTCAGTAAAGAAGGTATGAGGAATGAATAGATATTTTAGTGAGAAAAAAGAATGAGCTGGTTGATTTTATTTAGATGGAAAATGAGAGACAGCCTGGATACAGAAAATGAGGAGGAGGAGAAAATTTCATACATGGTCAGGATTAACTAAATTTAGATTGGAGTTAACTAAGTTAATGGATTTTGTTAAGTAAGCTAATGCAAGACTGGAATTTGATTTCTCTGTGTTAGAAGTGTTCCTCTTTGATAAGATATTGCGTGAATTTCTATGCCCTTGAATGATTCACAGTTGTTTTCTTTTAAACATTTTGTGGCTTTGGTTAAAAAAGTATTGTTTCAGTGACCTATGACCCTGTTTTGTTTTAAAACCTTTTTTATAGTCCCAAGTATCAAAATCCAGAGAAGGTGATGGCACCCTCACTCCAGTACTCTTGCCTGAAAAATCCCGTGGACGGAGGACCCTGGTAGGCTGCAGTCCATGGGGTCATGAAGAGTCGGACACGACTGAGCAACTTCACTTTCACTTTTCACTTTCATGCATTGGAGAAGGAAATGGCAACCCACTCCAGTGTTCTTGCCTGGAGAATCCCAGGAACAGGGGAGCCGGGTGGGCTGCTGTCTATGGGGTCGCACAGAGTTGGACATGACTGAAGCGACTTAGCAGCAGCAGCAGTATCAAAATCTAACTAAAGCTATTTTAACCTCCAGCTGACTCTGGGATGCTTCAAGGAAACATGTCTGAGACATCTCAGAGAGAAATGTTTAAGTTTATTTGGTATTTTAAATTCATAAACATTGCCAAATGATTGGAGGTGAACTTTAGGCTATAGTGTATGGATAAATGTCATTAATATAGACATTTCAGAATTTATATATAATATATGTTATCAGTCCTAATTCTAGTTGTTAACATAAAAATGTTAACTGTTGCTGTTATTTAGTTGCTAAGTCATGTTCAACTCTTTGCCACCCTCTGAACTGAAGCACACTAGACTCCTTTGTCCCCCACTATCTCCCAGAGTTTGCTCGAATTCATGTCCATTGAGTCAGTGATGCTATCTATTCATCTCATCCTCTGCCACTCCCTTCACCTTTTGCCTTCAGTCTTTCCCAGCATCAGGATCTTTTCCAGTAAGTTGGCTCTTCCCATCAGGTGGCCAAAATATTGAAGCTTTAGCTTCAACATCAGTGCTTCCAATGAATATTCAGGGTTGATTTCCTTTAGCAGTGACTGGTTTGATCTCCTTGAAGCTTAAGGGACTCTCAGGAGTTTTCTCCAGCACCATAATTTGAAAGCACCAATTCCTCAGTGCTCAGCCTTCTTTATGGTCCAACTCTCACATCCAGACATGACTACTAGAAAAACCATAGCCTTGACTATACAGACATTTGTCAGCAAAGTGAAGTCTTTGCTTTTTAATACACTGTCTAGATTTGTCATAGCTTTCCTCCCAAGCAGCAGACGTCTTTTAATTTCACGGCTGCGGTCACCATCTGCAGTGATTTGGGAACCCAAGAAAATAAATCTGTCACTATTTCCACTTTTTTCCCTGTCTATTTGCCATGAAGTGATGGGACTGGTTGCCATGATCTTAGTTTTTTGTTTTTTTTTTTTTAATGTTGAGTTTTAAGCCAGCTTTTTCACTCTTTGCTACATGTTATAGAAATATCCAAATTTCCTGCTCATCAAATCTCTAGCCATGCTATTTTAAATTTTGTCCTTTATAGACAATTATTTTATACTGATGCTGTTACAAAAATGAAGATTTTCAAGAAGACTCATAAAAAGGACTTTCTAAGCAAATATAAGTTTCTGATAGTCTCTAGAAAATACCACTGAACTGACACAAATACCACTGACAAAATTCTGATAGAAAACTTGATTACTTCATCTAGATCAACAGGATCAACATGCAACTGAATGAACTGATGAATATGATTTATAAATTTGTGACTTTGGAAAATATACTAGCTTGAATCTTTGTTTTTCAGAAAAACCTTTTCTCTTATGCTATAACTTACAACAAATTGATAAAGTATGCCTTTGTAAACAAAGATGAAAATTTTATCTTTTTCTCTCTACCTGTTCCTGCCAGAATTTGGCTTCTCCAACTGGCTGTCCTATGGACTTGATGGTTTATTACAACTGGATTAGTTAGTCATTCTAGTCATTGTTATAACTTGTTCTTTATTTTCAAGTTGTTTATGCTTTTGTCTCCCTGCTACACTATAACTTTGCCAATGTTACTAGCTACATTACTTATATCCTGCCTATTTTATAAAATTATTACCCAATGCATAAGCAGGATAATAATGATAACTAGGTGACTTGAAGCAGTTGATTAGATATGTAATTCTGTATGAGATCAATGAGTGTAACAGTGTAACTCTAGATATGGGAAGAAGCAACAAAAATGAATATTTTCCTGGAATTAATAAGGACAAGCAGCCCAGAGAATTTTGAATACTGTTTTATGGACTAAACCAGTAACAGAGCATTGAGTGCCCTGTCAATGAAATCACCAGATTTGGGAATGAGCATTCCTAGCACCATGGGACAAAATTGTCATGAAATGGTCCCCAAACTATGGTCAAATTTATGACCCAGAAGAGGCTCTTCCAACTGGAAATTGGCATTCACCATCTACCTCCACAAAGGTTAAATCATGGTCACTATCACTACATCTACCGACCATGAATACCCCCTGAAAGGATTTCTGAGTGGAGATCATGAATGAGGCCCACTGTGCTCTGGAAAAGCTGGTAGAACAGGCCTTCAGAAAGATACTTTTAAGAGAAGATTTTATGGGCTCTGGTTCTTACATCTTCTCATACCTAGAGAAATACTAGCATCAATGACAGTGATGGCTGCTTTGGCTATTAAGGGGAAAATTACTATTAAAAGTCAAAATAGAGTGCTGTTCCGACATCTAAGGAAATAAATAGGTGACACTATGGTGAGATTTCAGACAAGCCCTTGTATCATTAAGAACCTGAGTTTTCCGCGCTGTGTCAGACTTGGAATGCCATCAGGCATTCTCAAAGCAATGTCTGCTAGCAGCTGGTGACTACAATCTTACCTTTGAAAGGTTTTCCCATGTAAATCTTATATGTTTAGATGATGAAGTTGCTTTAGATCATATGTTAGCAAACACACACACACACACATATGTAGTGACCAATAGACACATTAAAGGTTAAAACCTACTTGGATAAACCTAGACAACTGGCTACGTCTCCCCAAAGTGTTAAGTCTAGATCAGGAATCAGGCCTATTTTCCTAAAAAGAAATAAGATCTATTTTGTCTATTAATATCTGGTTGTCACTCCTCCAACTACTGATCCCAAATGTCTCCACCTGTTTGTACAGGATAACCCAAATACTGACTCTATTGTGACAATAATCAAAATTGTTATCAAATATAACTCCTTCTCTGACCCATAACTAGTTGCAATAATTCTTTTACTGATCATTGGCCTCTGTCTCTTTTTAAACGACTTGTTAAGTTTTGTCTCCTCCAGACTACAACAGATTCAATTCAAGACAACAGTGATGCAGACATTACAGCCACTCCTCAGAACAGATCCTGCAGGAATAACTACGAAACCCACCCTGCAGCCCCTTAATGAACAGGGCAAGAATTCCATGCCCCCACCTAGGTAGGGTCTATGAATCATGTGCCAGCCTGAAGAAGCTACAGAAGACAGACTATTGTCCCTCATCCTCCCAATAAAGATTTCTTGGGATTCAAATAGGGAAATTTGAAGTAAGAGATAGATGAGCCCTGGGTCCAAGAGCTAGTGATCATCAAATCGAGCAAAACTAAGGTTCTGTCCTCAGCCAAGCAAGAATGATACCTATTTCCCCTCCTGCATTGATATGGAGGGAATAAACTAACAGAGGGAATTTGTTGCAGTGAAATAGAAAAGAAGAGGAATGAGTTTTTCTTTGTTTCTTTCCCTTTCCTGAGAACAAAGACGATATAGAGAACAGTGAGCAGGCCTGATCCCTTCTTGTTTTTACTTTAACTGTTCCTAATCTGTAGTATGTAACTAAGTTTGCTTTTCGCAAAACCAACCTGCTGCTATATAAACTACTACCAGCACCTATCACCTCCCTAACTCTGCAAAAGTTATATCCTGCACCTATTACCCTTTACCTCCACGCTAATTACATCCTGTACCTGGTGCTTACCTTTACGGCAGCTTTCCCTTGTAGTTTTCTTTCTTTTTTCATTTCAGAAAGAAAGACATAGTACAATACACCAGAGGAAGACAAACCCAATTACTGGGTTACCTGATGCCAGCTATGACTTTTGAAACAAAGAATGCAAGACTTTCATTACGTTGAGCTTATCATTTACTCTAAGACCATGAGGCCCAGGCTATATACCATCTCTCAGCTCTCAGAGGAGGCAGGGCACAGTTCCTGAGGCACTAGCCTACTGTGTTCTCTCCCCTACTGGTTGAAGATTTAAGTCATCTTTCTATTTCTTCCAAATTCTGTCTCTGTAATTTTTATTCAACTTTAGAGGCAGAGAAAGCCAAGGTTTTGGTGGCAACAACACTACAGTTGAATGAACCAAAAGGAAACCTCCCATTAGTCCCCAACATTAAAGGGCACCGGTCAAGTACATTCCATATATATACGTAGATATGTATGTTCCATGGGCTTCCCTGGTGGCTCAGTGGTACAGAATCTGCCTGCCGATGCAGGAGATGCAGTTTCAGTCCCTGGGTAGAGAAGATCCCCTGGAGAAGGGAATGGCTACTCACTTCAGTATTCTTGCCTGGAGAATTCCATGAACAGAGGAACTTGGCAGGCTACAGGCCATGGGATGGCAAAAGAGTCAGACATGACTTAGCAAGTAAACAACAAAATATGTCACATGTATATGTATATATATAAACACATACATCTTTTAAGACTGGAAAAAAACTTGCTGATGGGATTCTAATGGAAACAAAAGTTGAAGGTATAATAATTGGCACAAATAAAATGAAAATTTATATAAACTGGTATATTTAAATGGATTTATATAAGATGGTTACATCTCTTGTGCCTAATTATAATGTAAGATAAATATTATGAATCTCATTGGGGAATGCTTCCCTTGCCTGATATTATAAGACAGGGCATATAAATCTACCCCTTAACAACATGAATTAAACTACCAAAAGAAACCAACAGTGTTACCTGAACCTTCCTAATATGAAGTTAAAATTGAAAGCTCATACTCGGGGGCTAATAAAGATAATATTAGTGATTTTAGCTCTGGGTTTAAGAAGGTCTTTGTTGAATGTCTTGTGCTAACTTTTGAAGTCTGAAGAATCTAAGCTACTCTATTTTGTTAAAAGAAAAACTCCATTTTGTAAGGTTCCAGGAAAAGAGCCTTTGGAAATCCCCTGACCTCACCCCACCGCCCACGAGCCAATCGGACCCCAGACCAAAATCTCCTGACTTAACGCTCAGGAACTTGTGGTCTACCTAGACAATAGGGACCAATCAAGAACCAACACACAACCCTTCCAAAGAAAGTGACCAATCAGATGTTCCCCTACCTAGAAATCTTTTTTTTCCATGTATACTCCCTATATAAGCAATGTAATCCAAAACCCTGGGCTCCTCCCTATAGCCGCTGCGTCGGTATTGGTGGGAGCCCCAGCTCGAGCTTGGTAATAAAAACTCTCTTGCTTTTGCATCGGATATCGGCTCCCTGGTGGTCATTGGGAGATTTCGAGACTTGGGCATAACAAAGTCATGATAAATTGAACCCTAACTTTGTAAGCAAATAGAACCCTCGGTTTGTAGTTTAGTTGAAAATTTTCTCACGGATATAAAAAAAATTTTTTTTTAATATTGTTGGGCAACTCATTCTTTTAATATCATTTAGGTGACAGACCAGTTCTTAAGGGGAAATAAAACAACTGTCTTCATCTTTGTCTTGCAAATCTCTGTAAATCAGAAATGCAAATACAGCGCACAATAACCTGAGACTGAGCCAAACGAGCTCAATCAGGTAAAACCTGAAACTGAAGGAAATAAAAGCAGCAGAAAGTCTTTTAAAACTCAAACTACTGGAAAGGTTTCATCACCCCAAATCTAATTCTCAGCTTCCTTAGGATCTATCAAGGACAAATATAAATCTTAAAAGTCTTACCACAAATAGTAAAGCCTTAATTATCTGAGCAAGTGAATTTAACTATCACAACTATTGTTTATAAACTTGTAAGTTTATCTTGTAATACCTGATTCATAACATTTTAATTTTTTAACATGAAACCATAGGATATCTAGTATTTCTGTTTATATGTCTGTGTACATTGAACATATAATAATTTCTGCTTAATGATATACCCAATTGAAGCAGAATTCCAGAGAATAGCAAGGAGAGATAAGAAAGCTTTCTTAAGTGAATAATGCAGGGAAATAGAGGAAAACAGTAGAATGGGAAAGACTAGAGATCTCTTTAAGAAAACTGGAGACAGCAAGGAAATATTTCATATAAAGATAGACACAAAAAAGGACAAAAACGGCAAGGACCTAGCAGAAGCACAAGAGGTTAAGAAGAGATGGAAAGAATACACAGAACAACTGTACGAAAAAGCTCTTAATGGCTCAGATAACCATGATGATGTGGTCACTCACTTAGAGCCAGACATCCTGGAGTGTGAAGTCAAGTGGGCTTTAAGGAGCATTACTATGAATAAGTTAGTGAAAGTGATGAAATTCCAGCTGAACTATATCAACTCCTAAAAAACAATGCTGTGAAAGTGCTGCACTCAATATGCCAGCAAATGTGGAAAACTCAGCAGTGGCCACAGGACTGGGGAAGGTCAGTTTTCATTCCAATTCCAAAGAAGGGCAATGCCAAAGGATGTTCAAATTACCATACAATTGCACTCATTTCACATACTAGCAAGATTATGCTCAAAATCCTTCAAGCTAGGGTTCAGCAGTATGTGAACTGAGAACTTGAAGATGTAGAAACCAGAGATCAAATTGCTAACATCTGTGAGATCATAGAAAAAGCAAGGGAATTCCAAAAAACATCTGCTTCATTGACTACACTAAAGCCTTTGACTGTGTGAATCACAACAAACTATGGAATATTCATAGAGGAGGCAGGAATACTCATAATGTGGAGGCAGACCACATTACCTGCCTCCTAAGGAGCCTGTATGCTGGACAAGAAGCAACAGTTAGAACGGGATGTGCAACAACAGACTGGTTTCAAATTGGGAAAGGAGTACATCAAGGCTGTTAATTGTCACCCTGCTTATTTAACTTATATGCAGAGTACATCATATGAAATGCTGGGCTGGGGGAATTAAGCTTGCTGCTGGAATTAAGATTGCCTGTAGAAATACCAACAACCTCGTATATGCAGACGCTACCACTTTAGTGGCAGAAAGTGATGAGGAACTAAGGAGCCTCTTGACGAAGGTGAAAGAAGAGAGGGAAAAGCTGGCTTAAAACTTAGCAGTTAAAAATGAAGACCATGGCATCTGGTCCTACCACTTCATAGCAAATAGATAGGGAGAAAGTGGAAACAGTGTCAGATTTCACATTCTTGGCCTCCAAAATCAATGTGGATGGTGACTACAGCCACAAAATTAAAAGACGCTGGCTCCTTAAAAGAAAAACTATGACCAACCTAGACAGCATATTAAAAAGCAGAGATATTACTTTGTCAAAAAACATTCCATATAGTCAAAGCTATGGTTTTACCAGTTGTCATGTACAGATATGAAAGGTGGACCAGAAGGAAGGCTAAGTGCTGAAGAATTGATGCTTTCCAACTGTGATACTAGAGAAGACGAGACTCCCTTGTACAGCAAGGAGATTAAATCAATCTATCCTAAAGGAAATTAGCCCTGAATATTCACTGCAAGAATATTCATTGGAGCTGAAGCTCCAATACTTTGGCCACCTGATGTGAAGAACCGACTCATTGGAAAAGACCCTAATGCTGAGAAAGACTGGGGACAAAAGGAGAAGGGATGACAGAGAATGAGATGGTTGGATGGTGTCACTGATTCAATGGACATGAGTTTGAGCAAACTCCAGGAGAAAGACCAGGAATCCTGACTTGCTGCAGTTCATGCGGTCGCAGAGAGTCAAACATGACTTAGCAAAAGAAAAACACCACCAAATGGAGCACTGGTCACAGGACAAGAGAAAGTTGATATTTAACACATGCCAACTAGATTTATAAGAAAACTCCCAAGACTGGCAAGTGTTCAAAGGCAAAAGAAACACAACTTTACCAAATTGAATATCAGTGAAACACAGGCAGCAAGTTAATGTTTTTTGCTATGACCAAGTTCTCCCTCAAACATATAACACACAAAGGAAGCTTACTGTGAAGGTGGTGTCTTTGGGACATGTAGGATGTGGGATGTGACATGTAATTTTGGAGATGGTATAAAAGAAAATGATTTGGTTTTTCTGGGCTATAACATAGTTGACTCTTGAACAACGCAGGGATTAAAGGCACCAACCCTTGAAAATCCACAGTATTATTTATAGCCTGCCCTTTATGCCTCCATATTTGTGGATTCAACCAACCCCTGACGGTGTAGAACTATATTATTTACTATTAAAAAAATTTGGGTATAAATGGACTCATGCAATTCAAACTCCTGTCGTTTAAGAGTCAGCTGTATATAATATCCAAATACTCGGCTTCTGGTAAAGAGTATGTGCATCTCCACAGATGGGAAGGATGCTGGAGTATTCCTCAGCCATTAAAAAGAATACATTTGAATCATTCCTAATGAGGTGGATGAAACTGGAGCCTATTATACAGAGTGAAGTAAGCCAGAAAGAAAAACACCAGTACAGTATACTAATGTATATATATGGAATTTAGAAAGATGGTAACAATAACCCTGTATGTGAGACAGCAAAAGACACAGATGTACAGAACAGTCTTTTGGACTCTGTGGGAGAGGGAGAGGGTGGGATGATTTGGGAGAATGGCATTGAAACATGTATAATATCATATAAGAAACGAATTGCCAGTCTAGGTTCAATGCAGGCTTATCAGATGCTTGGGGCTGGTGCACTGGGATGACCCAGAGAGATGGTATGGGGAGGGAGGTGGGAGGGGGTTTCAGGATTGGGAACATGTGTACACCCGTGGCAGATTCATGTTGATGTATGGCAAAACCAATACAGTATTGTAAAGTAAAATAAAATAATAAATTTTTTAAAAAGTCAAATGTAAGGTTATTGAAAGACATTCATATGCGAAAGACATGAAATGCACTCCACGGAGAGTCCCAAATATCAAACGGGCAGTTCACACATTAACATTCACACTGAGGTTTATGTCACATGGCTGTCGTTAAAGCATCTTTTCATCCCTGGGTTTCCTTATCCATAGAGCTTCATAGTTCTCCTTCCAAAAGTTAGAAACACAGCTTCTAAAGGTGGTGAATCAGTGTCTAAAGTAAGTCAGTTTCCCAGTCTGTCCTCAAGGTCTATGACTTTCTCAGGCCACTTTGCTGAAATTTTCCTGTGTGTGTGAAATTTAATATGGTATTTTAATATGGTACAGTGTAGTTGTTCAACAAATACTGTAGATATAGCACTTGGAGGGCTGAATGGAGGACAGATTTTGCTGGTCCCGCCTCAGGAAAGACAAGTAAAGCAGAAACAAGTAAAACACCCTCTTGCTAGCTAGGGTGTTGAAGAAAAAGCCAGTGGGATGGCAATAGTTGGACCACAAAAGGGTCCATGAAATATCTCAGAGTTTCCAGTATGCCTTGATAGATTGGAGCTAAAGGAGAAAGGATAAACACCTCTCTCAACCAAAGGTATTCTTCTGGGGTATAATACCTGTTGGGTATAGGGTGTGGGGTGGGAATCCAGTGGGGACCAGTCGAGTGAAGTCTGGAAGAGACAGGTGAATTAGAACACGTAATTATTCTTGAACAGGGGTTTGAAACCAAAAGTTTTCTATTTTGTAGCAAAACATCATGATAGACAGAAATTTGGTCTGATTTTTCTTTTGCTTCAAGGCATAGGATCATAGGTGTGCTTTGAAGTCTGTCTGATGTCTGGTTTTCAGATTTTGGTTGGTGTGTGCAGAAAAGTACAGTCATATCAACCACTATATACACACTTTAATAAGTTCCTATTCTGTGCCAGGTAACAGGAAACCAGATAAAGCATTCCTATTTTCATGGTGCTTGCAATTTAGTGGGTGGGAGGGTGTGGGAAAGATCAGCCAGTTACAGAGAGTTGCATAAACGATATATGAATATCCTGCATGAATGACAGGAATACACAGGAAGGACACCTCACTAGAACTGCAGATTAAGGTCAGCTTCTTAGTGGAGATAGCACCTGAACTGAGTATAAGAAGACAAAGTCAAGAGGTAGTACACCAGCCCTATAGCAGGTGGATCTGGACAAGGTAATGGTAATAGGGTGATGCTCAGTTCTGGGCATCATTTAAACTCTCAGTTAAAAGGACCACTGGGCTTCCCTGGTGCTTCAACCGGTAAAGAATCCACCTGCAATGCGGGAGACCTGGGTTTGATCCTTGGGTTGGGAAGATCCCCTGGAGAAGGGAAAGGCTACCTATTCCAGTATTCTGGCCTGGAGAATTCCACGGACTGTATAGTCCATGGGGTCACAAAGAGTTGGACACGACTGAGCGACTGTGACTTGAGCAAATGGGAACAGCAAGTAGAGACTAATGAGGATGGAAAGATGAAGGAACTAGGGACAGTTAACCAAAATAGAGAAGCTTCAGGATGGATCTACCAGAGAGATGGCCCCAGGGAAGAGGCATCATATTAGAAAGTGTAGCCCCAAATCAGGGTCATTATTCCTTCAACAAAAGGAATGATTTTATAATGCTTCAAGATGGAATGAATTTAACAAATGAGACAACTTGAGTGAAATATTTAAGCAGAATTTGATCTTCTTACAATGATGCTGTCTAGACAGTTGTGGGGTTGAATTACTATTTGAGTGAAAATTTGTTAAAAGGGCTCTAACATCCTCTCTGAAACAGTAGGACCCTTATATCACTTTCCTTAGACTAAACAGAATTCAAAAGCCACCTTGAGCAGGAGCATACAGGCAGATGTCTAAGGCACATTAATGCAAACTGCATGGGTCTCCAAGTTACTAGGGAGTGGCGAGTATGAGGATGATGCTAAAAGAAATTGTTTTTAATAATCTATCCCAAGTGGAAACAAAATCCCCATTGGTATCGAGGCTTAGATGAGAAAGTATGTTGGAGAACATGCACCATAAGGTATCATTATAAATTGTATTAATATAAAATCCTCTTTCTAGTTCCCAGGTGACAAACATGAATAAATCATTATGATAATCCCCAATCCAATGCTCTTGAAGTTTATTTAAAAAAACCCAAACTTCACACTCCTTTCTCTGTACTTTGCTGTTTATTTCCTCTTCCCCTCTTCTTCCTTTTCTTTATTTTACTCTAAGCCTTTCCCACTTTCCCAAGGGTATTCCAAAGGGTATCCCTTTGTCTCCGAGCTCCCTCTGCATGGTACTAATTGCATTGGGTTATAATGGTGTTCATAACTTTGTTGATAGTTGAAGATTGAGAGCAGACGGGCAAAGGCAATATTTTAATGCATTAGCATCTGGTACATAGTTAGTGCTCAATAAAGCTTTGCTGAATGGACAAATGGATGAATAAGAGGCCATTTCCCTCACTGCATCTAATTTTATCCACACCCCACCCCACCCCCACTTCATATTGTGCTGACACTGTCTCCAGCAGCTCACCCATGTTCTCTAATTGCCAAAACTAATGTCATCATCCTTGAATTCTAAAGACACTATAATTAATATAACCCATCATAACTCATCTCTTAATTTTTGTCACTCCATATATTCTGATTATTCCACTAACTCTCTGTTTTTTTATTTTTTCCCTTCTAATACCTGGTAGAACATTTCCATGGATCTTTGGCTTCTTTTCTGGAAACACATATACAGGTAAAAGAGATATTCTCTACTTTCAAATTTCCAGTAAGCCATCTGTTTAGAAAATTCCTAAATATAGATTTTGTTTCCCTAGGTTCTTATTCTCTAGCCCCACCTCGCAAATTGCTTGTTGGGCATTTCAAACTAATCATTATATTTTCACATAAAATCCAACAAAAACTATACTCATTTTCTTCTGACCAACTCTTCCATCCATTTCTTGATTCACTTGTGAATTCACTCAAATTGAGTCAGCCTGTCATTCTCCCCAAATACTTTGCAACTTTTTATTTCCATATTGCTATGGTGCAGTTTGTTTTACCTAGAATACCACCTTTCTTTAACATCTTCTTTAAAAATCTTATCCAATCTTCAAGGCCCAAATCAGTTATCACCTTTTGAAGCCTTCCTTGATCATCACTGCTGGATTACCTCTTGCCTCTTCACTCCTATAGAATTTGTACAATACTTATGAAACCTATCATATAACACCTTACGTTATAGTTACTTTTAAATCATTATTTATCATAAGCCCTTTGAGGGAAAGCATGAGGCCCTGATTCAGGAACCACATACCTGGTGACACCATCCCCTGATGGACTGGAGATCTTTGTCCAGTTTAACAGTGAGTGTTTCTCCCTTACAATCTTTATTCTACTACTTTCTAATTGAACAACAGTAATAGTAGTGAAGTCTTGTGCTCCTATGACATGCTTTTATATTGAAAATTACTCCTTATTTCCCCCAGGTTGAACCCATATATGTTTCTGACAGCCAACCCCCCACCCCCACCAAAACAAGGGCTTTAACCATTCAGGACCCTGGGGGCTCCTATGAGTTGGGAGAGGATGTGGCAAGGGCAGTGGGGCAACTCCAGAATAGGTGGGCAGTAGACCTCTCCAGGAAAGGTCCTGCAGCCAAAATGATTCATCCAAGATTTAAAAAACTCAAGAAGGTCTGTATCAACCCTTACATTCAAGATTCATGATTTGAAAAGACAGGGTCAGTTACCACAGATGAACTTCTTGTGAATGAACATTCTCAGCAACACCTGGGTGCTTAGTCGTGGACTGTAAGATCTGTCTAAATTAGAGGAAAGGATCTTGGGATCTAAGACTTGCCTCTGGGTGTGATGGAGAAGGACTGCCCTGAGATATACAATGGGATCCAAGTCTGTCAACAAGGTGAGGTTCAAAGACAGACTGCAGGTCTAGCAGAGACTTGGGAAGCAGGCTCTTTAAACTTGTAGTTGAGTATGACTGGGACAGAGTGGGATGGATACCAGGGAATCAGTAAGCAGAGTTTTGCTGTTTATGCATGCCTTGGTTCTTCTTTTAATCTCTCAGAGTTCATTCCCCCTTTTACCTTCAGTCATTACCCCTATATGAGGAATGATTTTTTGGTCCTGAACAAATTTCATATTGTCCAGAGACCATCATCATTTGGATGTTTTCTTTTACTCAAATACAATATATCTATTTAGACCCAGTCTGAGAAGTAAGCAACATTTATTTACCTCTCATTCGCTGAAATTATAACAGCCCCTGCCAGGTAAAGAAACAGTGTTATCAGACCAGCACTTTTCTGAGCCTCTGGCTGCTGTGAGCTAGGTTCCAAGTCAGGTTCCCATTTGCTTCTATTGCCCCTCTTGTGGGGCTTAAGGATTGGTTCCCCCCTCTTCTCTTCTTGGATGCTGCTCCACAAAACTGGAACCAGTCATCATTACTGGCTCCTGAAGAGTGAAGGTGCCCCTCTCACAGTCTTCCAACTTCCAATTTCATGAAACATCACACACATACCTTTTAGTTTTTAAAATATGAAGGAATTTTAAAATTTTGTTTTGAGTGGGAGAAGTTACAGAGTTTTAAAAAGAAAAATCCTTGGTATTTTTTGGAGTTTAATTAGTAAACCTAATATTATTTAGTATATTTGTCTCTGCAACCTTAAAAAATTCTAGGTAGCCATTGCCTTCAGTAAATGGGTATTCCTTCTGAAGGGACTCTCATTATCTTTCTCTGTCTCTCTCCCTTCACTCTATGGAAAGTTTACAGGAAAGATTCAAATCAGTTCTACAATCTGCAGCTGAAGTCTTTTTCTCTGCCTACACTTTGTTTCTAGAAGGAAATTTGGCAAAGTTTACCAAGACAGTATGACCCAGCTATTCAATTTTAGGGAGTTTATTCTATGAAAAGAACAAGGGATGCTCTCAGATTTCTGTCAAGGATATTAATTTCACAGTTACCTGTAATCATTAAAAATGGAAACAATATACATCTAAAAATAGAGGAATGATTAAATAAATGATTATAGCTATGCAATATAATGCATCCTTTAAAAATCTTATTTTGGAAACTATTTCATGATTTGGAAAATGAAACAAAACAAAACACACACACAAAAAAAACAACCATTGAAACTGTTTTTATTACGATCCAAAATGTATATTGAATATGAGTGACTTTATGTGGAATAAGTAACACAGAAAAAGTAAGTATAAGCTAGCGTTCCAGACCTTTATCTAGTTTTCTGTATTGGAATGGTAGATTTTTTACACTTTTTAAAATGGAGGTCTTGGAAATACAGCCTTGAGGCCTTATTCCTAACTCTACCTTGAACATAGTTATAAACCCTGAGCGTGCCACTGATAATGTTCTTCCAAATGGTTTTATAGGAGCATGTATTATTTTATTTGTTCATTCATTTAATCAATAAGCATATAGTGACTGTTAAGTACCAAGCACTCTTCTTCGTTCTGAGGAAACAAAGTAAACAAAACAGAAAAGACACGCTCCTTGCTCTGCCCAGGGTTTAGAATCCTTTAAAATTAGGAAGAAGCATTCTTTAAAATTTCATTTCATTTGGCCCAGTAATTTTATTTCTTGGAATCTACCCTAAGGAAACAATCAAGAAAACAAAATAAAATTATCATACAGAATTAGTAGATTCTCAACAGTAGGGAGATGGTTAAAGTAATAATAGTATATTCATATAATGGAATAATATTAAGAGGAAGCCACTACCGTTAATGTTACTGAAGAGTGTTAATAACACGAGAAAATATTATTAATGTTTTCCATTAATATCAATGGAAAAAAATAACCTACCAAATTACCTAGAATCTTACTTCAATAATGTAGTGAAATAGTCATAAAAAGAGAAATTCAAATGTTAACAGGTGTTACTTTCGCATGGTGGAGTCGTGAGTGATTTGTATTTTTGTGTCTATGTTCTTCAAGAAAGAGGTTTAATTTTACAATCAGGAAAACCATGTTGCTTTTATTTTTTAAGATAACTCAAAGGTTATCTGTTAAAAATTCAAGGAGCATACAGAAAGGTAATTTAACATTTTCTCCAAGTCTGCATTGCCATGGCGGAGTTAAAGGAGAGATCATTCATATGGAGCCCTCTTCCTTTCTAAAACATTCTAGGGAAAGAATGGATGACCATGCCTGTAGGGGAGCTAGATTCATTGGAGGGCCTAAGGGGATTAATTCACTCTGCTCAAGAAGCTGAGCAAGGAAAAACAGGAGCATTGGAGAACCTAGAGACACAGCCTTGAGGCAGCATCCCTAACTCTACTTGAACTCTAACCCTGAGCATGCCGTTCATAACCTGAACATCAGGCACAAGTGGCATTTCTTATTGTCATTTCCCTCAACTCTGACACCAGAGATCTTCTGATCTTACTGAGGGTGTCACAGAGTGTCAGGGTCCTATGTGTGGTTTTCCTAGAGAAAAACAGTGGAGCCTGAGATGTCAGAGTCAAGGCAGCCAAAATCTGGCTCCTTTCACAACCCACTGTGAAGACTTTGACCCTGAGTCCTACTGCTCATCTTCTAAGTGCAAAGAGAAAGAGAAGTGCTATGGAACATGTCATTCCTGTATAAGCCAAAGAGGAGAGCTGTCCATTGCGGCTTCATCAGCTACTGAATGCTTGGGCTCACACTGACTGTCGGGTCTCCCTTGAGCTCACAAGTACCCTGTGAAGTAAAAATATCAACTTTCCCTCTAAGTTAGGGATAATGAAGATAGCATGTGTAAAGCTGAAATGGCATCAGGCTTCACTGCACATAAAATCAGTTATACATCATGCTGTGAGTTTTCTAAGTTTAAGGGGGCTGAGAAGTTAAAGGAGCAAGTCACTGCAGAAAGACAGGTATACCTGACATCCAGCAAAACAAATATCTAAAAACCAGAGTAGCATAAGAGAGAGATTCTCCAAAAAAATTCATTTCAGTACCACTGTGAGTAATTGGTTTCTCTTCTATATTTAAAATATAAATTGACTCACCAAACTTATTTTACACATTACGTGTTATAAGCACAAAAGAGTTGCATAAAGGGAACTTAAAAATCAGCATTTGGATATCACTGCAAAAGAAACATAGTTTTCTCTGATTTAAAAAGAGATTTGGCTATAGAATCCACTCAAATCAATTACAAATTTTATGCAAAAGCGTTCAATAATTTTGGGAAAAAAATTTTTGAATCTTTTCTCGTAGCTTCTTCTTTGAGTTTCTCATATTTATGTATCTCAGCAAGGCCATCAGAAGGACCCATTTCAAAATCACAGTGGCAGGTGTTTCAAACATACCTCCACATCGTAGGTAAACATTTAACGCTTGTAAACCTATAGAAATACACATTAGAGACCTAGGCACTCACAAAAAGTCAATACAAACAGAGCTATGCTCTAATAATTAGTTTTCCATCATGCCACCTAGGGACCCACTTGAAAATGCCAACATTTTCACTATTAATCAGCTTCTGGAACCCTAGCCTGTCGGATGCAGGAAAGAGCTCTTAATTGCCTTAGACTGCCTTTGCCAAGCATGTTTCTCTATGGATACAGACAGTCTAAAAACATTGACCTTACATGGCAAGAGAAATTTTGAAAAACTCCTGGATCCCTATATGTGGAGTTCCTTAAGAACAACATAGCTGCCTCTCATTCCTGAATGAGAACTCCTAGCAGCATAGACAGAGCTTAATTAGGATTCTGCATTTTATGATTCTAATGGAATGCTCTTAATATCCAAATAATTTTAGAGGGGTGAGATGGGAGCAGAAAGCCCCCGAATCTTCAGGAAAAAGTGAAAATGAGGAATTTTGCCTACATGTACTCAGAACTGGAAAGCATCCAAAGGTTGAACAGCAGAAGAGCAGCGCTGCAAGGATTCACAGCACCCCAGTCAGGGGCCAGACCCTTGGCTACACCCTAGGTATCCCCTTTAGGCTGTGAAGGCAGACGAGAGAAGGAATATATGGAAAGAAGCAAAGCAGGAGTTGAAAGGGAAAATGTCAGGGAGATGAGTGGAGAAGGGGAAAAAAAAGAGTTAAATGAAGAAAAAAAAAAGGGGGGGATGTTTCTAGGCGGCTCAGTGGTAAAGAATCCACCTGCCAATGCAGGAGATGCAAGTTCACTCCCTATGTGGAAAAGATGCACTGGAGAAGAGAATGGCAACCCACTCCAGGATTCTTGCCTGGAAAATCCCAAGGACAGAGGGGCCTGGCGGGCTACAATCCGTGGGGTTGCAGACTCGGACACGACTGAGTGATTGTACACACATAGGTACATGTAATAGGAGACAGAAAAATGGAAAGGAGTAGAAAAGGAAAAAGAGATAGAAAAGAAAAGCATCAGATAAGATTAAAATCCCCCATCAACAACTGACTCGGCTAGCTGTCAGTACAAATCCAGGGGTACAAGTGGTCAATCTCCACCTTGAACCATGCACTATTCCACCCTGAAGCTCCATAGCAATGCTATCTTCCTTTAAAGATACTTTTCCCTTTTTCCACAAAGGTCAAGCTCACCTATCGAAGGCCACAGCCGTCATGGAGTAAATACTGGCAAAGACAGCAGCAATGGGGAAGAAGTTGTGGAATTTGCAGTAGAACAGGCCATAGTACCACTCATTGTGGACCGCGTAGGTGAAGTTCACCACTGTATTGAATGCAGCCATGGAGGCCTCTGCGAAGGCCAGGTTCACCAGGAAGTAGTTAGTAACTGTCCTCATTCTCTTGTGGGCCAGGATGATCCACATCACCACCACGTTGCCCACCACGGAGGTCACCACGATGACTGTGTAGGCAGCTGCCCAAAGGACAATTTGCCAGGCCGGCTGCACAAACTGATTAGGCTCCGAGATGTTGGTGGAGATGTTTGGGAAGAGGTCTGAGTCCACTGGGAGGACGGTATCCATTCTTCTGCTAAGCGATTAAGCCCTCCTCTCTATACACACACAGCCCCTTTTGCAGCAGGGTCCTGAGCCAGCGCCTGAGGGCAAAAAGCCCTGTTTAACCCAGACGGGAGGGCTCGTAGGCTTTCTGGACAGAACCCCTTCCTTACAAGAAGACTTGACGCTCAAATAAAATCTTCTAGATGTGCTGTATATCCTTGGCTTTGAATTCCTCCACTTTTAAGCTTCAGGAAGCACTTGAATTCTGTAATCTGCAAACAGCGTTTCTCCTGCGTTGAGCTGGAACAGAGAAAGAAATTCCACGGGTCACGGAAGCAAGAGACACCCCCCCCACCTTACTGCACCTGCTGCTGCTTGCAAGTGCTGTTCTTCCTGCCTGCAGCGAGAAAGGCAAAGCCCTATGCTGCGTGAGTACTTGGGGGGCGAAGATAAGGCTGGGAGGTATTAGTCACAGCACGACCTGTAAAAGTCAGAGTCTATGGCCGAGATTCTGGGGCCCTGGGTCCAGCTGGAGATTTTTCCCTCTGCTTTCATTACCGCCGCCGCCGCTGCCGCCGCCGCCGCCTGCAGCTTTGCAGGCGCCTCTTGGCTCAAGTCCTGCTCAGCCTGGGAGTTAGCAGAACCTTGGCAGGCTGCGCCCGAGGTCTTTATAACAGGCTGTAGCGACGTCACCGAGAAGGGGCAGTACCTGGGCCGCGTACCCGCCAGCCCTCTTTCACAGGGCCCCAGCTGCACTATCTGTTGACAACCGGCTCACTGCACCATCCCAGCCACCAAGCCTTTTGCTGCTACCTGCTGTGGGAGTCTGCAAACCGTGCGTGCTCCCAACACAATCCTGGAGGGGGCGCTAGCTAGGTCGCCTTGGAGTAACTGCGCCAGATGGGGTCCGCAGCTGCAAGCACAGATGAACCAAAGGGGAAAAGGATTTGGGAAAGAGCTGCAGGGATGGACACCGAACATCCAAAGAGGGCGCGAATGCAGTCGTAACTCTGCAGAGGGCCCTGCCTCTGGCGATTGGAGTTGGCGATGTGTGGGGGTAACGTGCCAACGCTGCGCTCCTCACCTCGCTCCAGCCCGAAACACTCCCCAAATACTTAGTTCCTTTCACTAGTAGACCGAATCCCTGGGAGGCAGTGATGGGTTCTAAGCTTTGGAGAACATCTTCCTCAGCTCCCCTGGGAGCTTGGCCCCTTGCTCCGTGAAAAGCCCCAGCTAAGCTCTCCAGATGAGGCTCCTGCGCAGACAGTGGGGACTGGGCTGAGCTCTCTGCTAACCAGTGTGTCTCCCAGACGCGCAGCTCTGGGCTCTCTGCCAGCAACCCCTGTCTCGCATTCGCAGTCCGGCAACCTGCAGCCTCTGCCTCTGAGCCTCCCTGGACTGTGGGCCAGAGCCCACCCCCGGGTAGCGTAGCGTCGGGGATTCGTCTTCCTCTCCCCTACCCGCTGCCAAATTTGCATAAGCACTGGAGGAGAGGTCTGCCAGTCTTCGCTCCCCACTCCATACCCGGCCCTGGCGGGCTTTAAGACCTTGTCTCCTACTCCAAGGCCATGTCAAATGGCCAAGCTGGAACAGGATCCAGAGAGGCAGTAGGAGGGGCTCCCCAGTAGTTCAGTTCACTCGCTCAGTCGTGTCCGACTCTTTGCGACCCCATGAACCGCAGCAAGCCAGGCCTCCCTGTCCTTCACCAACTCCCGGAGTTTATCCAAACCCATGTCCATTGAGGCGGTGATGCCATCCAACAATCTCTTCCTCTGTTGTGCCTTCTGCTCCTGCCTTCAATCTTTCCCAACATCAGGGTCTTTTCAAATGAGTCAGCACTTTGCATCAGGTGGCCAAAATATTGGAGTTTCAGCTTCAACATCAGCCCTTCCAATGAACACCCAGGACTGATTTCCTTTAGGATGGACTGCTTTGATCTCTTTGCAGTCCCGGGGACTCTCAAGAGTCTTCTCTGAAACCATAGTTCAAAAGCATCAATTCAATGGCGCTCAGCTTTCTTTATAGTCCAAATCTCATATCCATACATGACTCCTGGAAAAACCATAGCCTTGACTAGATGGACCTTTGTTGACAAAGTAATGTCTCTACTTTTCAATATGCTGCTAGGTTGGTCATAACTGTACTTTCAAGGAGTAAGTGTCTTTTAATTTCATGACTGCAATCACCATCTGCAGTGATTTTGGAGCCCAGAAAAATTAAGTCAGCCACTGTTTCCCCATCTATTTGCCATGAAGTGATGGGACCAGGTGCCATGATCTTGGTTTTCTGAATGTTGAGCTTTAAGCCAACTTTTTCACTCTCCTCTTTCACTTTCATCAAGAGGCTCTTTAGTTCTTCTTCACTTTCTGCCATAAGGGTGGTGTCATCTGCATAGCTGAGGTTATTGATATTTCTCCCAGCAATCTTGATTCCAGCTTGTGCTTCTTCCAGCCTGGCGTTTCTCATGATGTACTCTGCATAGAAATTAAATAAGCAGGGTGACAATATGCAGCCTTGACGTACTCCTTTTCCTATTTGGAACCAGTCTGTTGTTCCATGTCCAGTTCTAACTGTTGCTTCCTGACCTGCATACAGATTTCTCAAGAG
>SJYQ01003952.1:697974-771358 GCA_006410935.1 Redunca redunca
TGCTGGCATATTGAGTGCAGCACTTTCACAGCATCATCTTTCAGGATTTGAAATAGCTCAACTGGAATTCCACCTCCTCCACTAGCTTTGTTCATAGTGATGCTTTCTAAGACCCACTTGACTTCACATTCCAAGATGTCTGGCTCTAGGTGAGTGATCACACCATCATGATTATCTGGGTCGTGAAGATCTTTTTTGTACAGTTCTTCTGCGTATTCTTTTCACTTCTTCTTAATATCTTCTGCTTCTGTTAGGTCCATACCATTTCTGTTCTTTATTGAGCCTATCTTTGCATGAAATGTTCCCTCGGTATCTCTAATTTTCTTGAAGAGATCTCTAGTCTTTCTCATTCTGTTGTTTTCTCTATTTCTTTGCATTGATCACTGAAGAAGGCTTTCTTATTTCTCCTTGCTGTTCTTTGGAATTCTGCATTCAGATGCTTATATCTTTCTTTTTCTCCTTCACTTCATGGCAAATGGATGGGGAAAAAATGAAAGCAGTGAGATACTTTATTTTTTGGGTTCCAAAATCACTGCAGATGGTGACTGCAACCATGAAATTAAAAGACACTTGCTCCTTGTAAGAAAGCTATGACCAGCCTAGACAGCATATTAAAAAGCAGAGACATTACTTTGCCGGCAAAGGTCTGTCTAGTCAAAGCTATGGTTTTTCCAGTAGTCATGTATGGGTTTAAGAGTTGGACTGTGAGAAAGGCTGAGCACTGAAGAGTTGATGATTTTGAACTGTGATGTTGGAGAAGACTCTTGAGAGTCCCTTGGACTGCTAGAAGATCCAACCAGTCAATCCTAAGGGAAATCAACCCTAAATATTCATTGGAAAGACTAACACTGAATCTGATGCTCCAATACTTTGGCCACCTGATGTCAAGAGCCAACTCATTAGAAAAGCCCTGATGCTGTGAAAAATTGAAGGCAGGAGGAGAAGGGGATGACAGAGGATGAGATGGTTGGATGGCATTGCCAAGTCAATGGTTATGAGTTTGAACAAGCTCTGAAAGATGGTGAAGGACAGCGGAGCCTGGCATGCTGCAGTCCATGGGGTCGCACATGACTGTGTGACTGAACAACAGCAGCAGCTGCCCCTAAGGTCTGAAGCCACTTAGATAATGAGAGAGGGCACTGGAATCGGCTGAGAAAGGGAGGGCAGTTGCCTTCAGGCCCCCATAACGCTGATCCCCTGAAACCACCAGGATGGAAGTGCCTCCTCCCCTGCTTCAAGTGTTGATTTTTTTTTTTAATTATAATACTATATTCTTTTTTTTTTAATTTTTATTTTAACTTTAGTTTACTTTACATTACTGTATTGGTTTTGCCAAACATTGACATGAATTCACCAAGTGTTGATTAGTTACAGTTAGCCATTGGCTCCCTTCTTCAGCCATCCTTTCACAAGACAAACTGGTGTGCATTATACTTCTTTCAAATGAGATTGTTAGCTCTCAGAAGGCAGGAAAAATATTGTTTAACTATGTATTTGTTAGTGCTCCCTTCCATACAGTGTTCTGCCCACAGTGGATGATCTATGTCTGTTGTTCAGCCACTAAGTCAAGCCTGACTGTTTGTGACCCATGGACTGCAGCATGCCAGGCTTCTCTGTCCTTCACTTTATATATATATATATATATATATTTAATTGGATTGAATTATACAAAAATGGTTGAATTTAAAAATGCAGGGAGGCAACAACAGATCAGAAATCATTAAACTATAAATCTTCTCACCACAAAATAACAATAAACAGTAACAGGAGGCAGGGAGAAGAAGAGGAGGCTCCCCGGCGTTTAACCAGTAATTTCTATATTCCAGGCAATGTCCTACGTGCTGCACAGATAGTCACTTCATTTGATCTTGTGTCAGCGCTTCTTACATGACAACACTAGTACTATGATTATAACTGTTTGTGGATGTTATTCCTCTCCTACTTCTCCAGGCATAAGAAACATTTTTCTCAGTGCAACTGTTTTCCACACAGACCCTTGATCCTCATGGTGTTCTGAGTTATGAGATGCCTCTGAATTGAATTGCAGGTAGTGGGAGTGGGCAATGTGGTCTGCTCAAGCCATAGCAGGAACAGACTCTGGCCTGCAAAGCCTTTGTTTCTCAAAGGGAGGCAGACACAGTTCTGCACTTAAACCTCATGAGGCGTTATGAACTCCTTTTCTCTCTTTCTCTCTGTCTCTCACACACATATGCATGCACACACACTCTGCTAACCACATTAAAATGAGCCCACACTAACCACTTCGTAGATAAAAGGCCGTATACAGGAGATCCCAGTCATACTAAGACCATCCTGGACCAGATCACAGCCAGTCAATTTCCAGACATAGAAAGCAAACTTAGGATTACCAAAGGGGAAAGGGAAAAGGAGAAGGATAAATCAGGAACTTGTGATTAACAAATACTGCTATATATAAAATCAGTTCAGTTCAGTTCAGTTCAGTCGCTCAGTCGTGTCCGACTCTTTGCGACCCCATGAGTCGCAGCACGCCAGGCCTCCCTGTTCATCACCAACTCCCAGATTTCACTCAGACTCACATCCATCGAGTCAGTGATGCCATCCAGCCATCTCATCATCTGTCGTCCCCTTCTCCGCCTGCCCCCAATCCCTCCCAGCATCAGAGTCTTTTCCAATGAGTCAACTCTTCGCATGAGGTGACCAAAGTACTGGAGTTTCAGCTTTAGCATCATTCCTTCCAAAGAAATCCCAGGGCTCATCTCCTTCAGAATGGACTGGTTGGATCTCCATGCAGTCCAAGGGACTCTCAAGAGTCTTCTCCAACACCACAGTTCAAAAGCATCAATTCTTCGGCGCTCAGCCTTCTTCATAGTCCAACTCTCACATCCATACATGACCACAGGAAAAACCATAGCCTTGACTAGATTGACTTTTGTTGGAAAAGTAATGTCTCTGCTTTTCAACATGCTATCTAAGTTGGTCATAACTTTTCTTCCAAGGAGTAAGTGTCTTTTAATTTCATGGCTACAGTCACCATCTGCAGTGATTTTGGAGCCCCCAAAAATAAACTCTGACACTGTTTCCCCATCTATTTCCCATGAAGTGATGGGACCAGATGCTATGATCTTCGTTTTCTGAATGTTGAGCTTTAAGCCAACTTTTCACTCTCCTCTTTCACTTTCATCAAGAGGCTTTTTAGTTCCTCTTCACTTTCTGCCATAAGGGTGGTGTCATCTGCATATCTGACGTTGTTGATATTTTCTCCTGGCAATCTTGATTCCAGCTTGTGCTTCTTCCAGCCCAGTGTTTCTCATGATATATAAAATAGATAAGCAGTAAGGATTATTGTATAGCATAGGGAACTATATTCAATATATTATAGTAATGTATATGGAATAAATGGAAAAGGAACGTGAAATCTGTGAAAAAGAAAAAAAAAGTGTGTGTAACTGAATCACTTCACTGTACACCAGAAACTAACACAACATTATAAAGCTTCTATACTTCAATAAAAATAATTTTTTTGGCTTTGTAATCAGTATATTAATGAGACATTCATACATTTCAAGAATTGCTTAAATTCTGATACCAGATTTAAGCTTGTGAACATATGACTTTAAACATACAATTAAAGCTATTCATCATAATTTGCTATACTACCAACATTAAATTACAGTTACTCTGGAGGGTAAGTTAAATGGTTTAAAGTAAGCCTGTAACATACCTACAAAAACACCTTCCTATCTCATACATGCAAATTACTTCTCCATGTAAAGGTCTCATCACTCTAACCTCTAAGTTTCCCTGCTCCAGAAGTCACTACTCTAAGGCTTACTGTGGTCCAAAGTTGGGGGGGGGGGGGGCAGCAAAAAAAATAACCAGGACCAATAGCTATATATTAATAAAAGATGGCACAGCAGAAGAAGGGAATGCAATTCTACAAGTGCAAGCCCTCAAGAAGCAGCAAGTTATGATAAACCCCTTGTTTACAAAGGTATCATCTCTATCACTGATACCACAGGCTAAATTAAATTATACAGCATGCCATCGTCAAGTAACAGTTGAGCCAATAGAATAAATGCAGAAGCATCACAATGAATCCCACTTACTACAACTATACAGACCAACACTTCTCTACATTAATTTCTTTGTCTGACTGCCAGTTAAACACAGTTTTAATTTCATAGCTTAACAATTAAGGGTCATACACTGAAGTCAATACATATACCTAGCATTTCAGTCTAAGCTATTCCATGTACATAGCTGAAATCAATCACAAAGTATGGCCTAACAAATGCTAGGGGAAATTTTTTAAAGTCGTTTTTACAAGTATTAAACTTATCTTGCACGCTGAAGTCATCATACATACAGGGCAAAGTCAGAGCTTTTATATTCCAGTTTATTCTTCATTTAACTTTTAAACACTACTATAGTTGAATATTAAAAGCAAGTAGTGAGCATATTATGATTACAGTCCTTCACTCAATCACTACTGCAAATAAAACACCAGCAGTGAGTGTTATTCACAGGCCCTACTAAGAGGTCTGACACTGAACACCACCCCAAGGATGATGTTCATCATCCTCATATGCTTCTCCATTGTAATGGTGCCGTCTTTCCTGATTTGGATCAAAGTCCACTAATTCTACCTGGTCCATTTCATCAGTCTCTTCTTCTTCCTTCCTCTCAGGCAGAAGTTTTTCCAGCAAAGAGAGTTTATCAGGAGAGAGAAAGCCATTTTCAGGAAAGTTTACCTTAAATTCAATGATTAGGCGACCCTTTTCATATGGCCTACCGTAAATTGGCGTGCCTTCATTTAGCACACACTTGATATCTCCATGCTTGACAATCTGACCTGGATGAGAAGTAATGATTATGGTTCGGTTGTCAAGAGTAGATATTGGCTTCTGGAAGCCACACAATGCCTCAACCAGCTGTATGTCCATACACATGAAAAGGTCTTCTCCTCGTCGAGTAAAAACAGCATGGTCCTGATCTAAAACAATAATAGTATCTCCTGGCTCCAGTCCTGGTTCTTGGTCTCCTTCACCGTGGAATGTTATCTTCTGGCCATCTTTCATGCCTTTGTCAATATGAACTTCTAGAATTTTCTTTTCTCGAACTATCTTCCTTCCATTGCCGCTTTTACATCTATCTTTAGGACTGATCCGCTCCCCATGGCCCTGGCACTCCATGCAGACAGGCTGAATTTGCTGAACCATTCCAGGTCCTAGCTGATGAATTCTTATTTGCATTCCAGTACCTCGGCAATTGGGACAGCATTCTACTGCTCCTTTCTTACCACCTCGGCCTTCACATTTGTCACAAATCACATTCTTTTGCAGAGTTAGTTTTCTTGTTGCACCATTATATAAATCTTCTAAAGTTACTGTAAGTTGATGCACGTTTTTACCTCTCCTCTCTCTCTGCATCCTGCCTCCTCCTCCGAAAAACATATCAAAGATGTCCATGGGGAAGCCAAAACCACCACCTGCTCCACCTTCTTTAATTGCCTGTTCTCCTTTGTCATATAATTCCCTTTTCTTTGCATCAGAGAGCACTTTGTAAGCTTGAGAAATCTGTTTAAACTTCTCGCCTTCATTTGGATTCTTATCAGGGTGGTACTTCAAGGCCAGTTTCCTGTAAGCCTTTTTCAATTCTTCTTGGGTGGCATTGGGTTTGACCCCCCAAAACATCATAGTAAGTGGTTTCTTTCACCATTTTCTACAGCCGGTGAGCGGACCAATGGCGGTGTATGGGAGCGGGAAGGAGCGCGTTGCTGTGCGCAGCTCAGGCAGCCGCTGCTCCTCCGCATTTCACCGAGCGTTCTGGAAAGTTCCCTCAATAAAAATTTAAATAAAATTATAAAGTTGATAAAGCTGAGTTTATGTGGGAAATAATGGATTATTTTTTCTTTTTACACTTCATCTGAACTTTTTTAATATTTCCATAAAAAGCACATGCTAATTTTATGACCATAAAAAAAAAGTATGTGAACAAAATAAAATTCATAACTGGATACAGTCATGGGTTTATACTATACCCTACTATATATCTGGATCTTATAAACTGGTTCATCTGTACCAGATTGCTGGGACTGAGGAATTTTCCAGAAGGTGGGATTTTCAGTGCTCAGATGAGAAATGGCTCCAACAAACCAGGATATGTTGGTCACTCCTGCTGGAAGTCACACTTGCTGGAGGCCATTATTAGAGAAGAAGAGGAGTGAATTGATAGGCATCTCTGCTAGGCAGGCAAGGGCTGACTTGGGAACACCTTTGGTCCCCTTGGCCTTTTCCACAGAAACAGTGACTAGAAGACAGGAAATTCACTGTAAGACTGTGAGATCATATCCCCTTGGATGAGTTGTGAAGAAGTCAGCATATGTGAAAGGCAGCTTTTAAATATTATGTGTAAATCCAAAAGCACAAAGGGACTGGTAGGTAAAGCAGTACCTGAGGAATGTAGATGTGGCAGATGGAGAAGCTTCTGTCAGAGACAGCTGGTTCCTTAGCTCCAACTGTGGTTATCAGACAGAGTTAGGGTTCAATGTGGTCAGATATTCCCATTTTCCAGGGAAAACCAGAAACCCAGATTTTTATGTGAAATCACAGTGTTTCAGTGTGATCAGTTAATTCCAGAAACATGGAAACACTGTTGTCTTTCAAAATTCGTGTCTGTGTATGATGCATGTTCTCTGCAAAAGTAAGAACACTTGTCTTTGTGACTCTAATCAAGCATTCACCATGTGGTACAAAAGATGTTTGGGAGGAATCAGAGAACTTTTATAGGATTTACCATTTAGCCTCAATGGCTTTGTAATTCTGGATTACTCCCCCTTTTTTTTTCTTCAGATTTACAGGTGACCCCATCCTTCACCCAGGTGCTAGACACAGGCACTGGGGCAGCTCTCCCTGATTTGTTTCTTTGCCCTCTGTTACCTCCACATTCTCCCAACAAGCTTTGAATGTTGAAATGGTCATTCTTCTGTAAGGTGGCACATGGCTTTACAGCAATTATTAAGGCCCAAACTTATGACTTAGTTATCAGCATCTTGTATTTTAGAAATTTCTTCTGCAACGTCAAATTCCCTAGGTTCCTCTTTGGCTTTTAAAACCAATACCCATGCAGACACTCTGGAAAGGCAATCTGGCCTGAGCTTACTAATTAGAAGAGTAGATCCCTACAGCTGTTGGTGTCTGAAGGCAGGATTCAGTTCAGTTTAGTTCAGTTGCTCAGTTGTGTCTGACTCTTTGCAACCCCATGAATAGCAGCACACCAGGCCTCCCTGTCCATCACCAACTCCCGGAGTTCAGACTCATGTCCATTAAGTCAGTGATGCCATCCAGCCATCTCATCCTCTGTCATCCCCTTCCCCTCCTGCCCCCAATCCCCCCCAGCATCAGAGCCTTTTCCAATGAGCCAACTCTTTGCATGAGGTGGCCAAAGTACTGGAGTTTCAGCTTTAGCATCAGTCCTTCCAAAGAAATCCCAGGGCTCATCTCCTTCAGAATGGACTGGTTGGATCTCCTTGCAGTCCAAGGGACTCTCAAGAGTCTTCTCCAACACCACAGTTCAAAAGCATCAATTCTTTGGGGCTCAGCTTTCTTCACAGTCCAAATCTTGCATCCATACATGACCACTGGAAAAAACATAGCCTTGACTAGACAGACCTTTGTTGGCAAAATAATGTCTCTGCTTTTCAATATGCTATCCAATATAACACCCTTAATTAGCTTTCAGAGATTCATTTTCTTTTGCAGATTAAGATTATCATTGTAAATTAACAAATGTAAGTCATCTGAGATACTAGTGAAGGAAAAAATCAACCCACACTGAACTACCAAGCTTTAGCACTCCTGAAATCCCCAAATAGTGGGAGAAATTGGGTCCTCTGGAGAGTGCTGCTCAAAGTGTCATCTGAAGACCACTTATATCAAAAACTCCTGACTGTGCTCTAAAATACAGATTTCAGGATCCAACTCTCAACATAAAAAATTAGCTTCTATAGTGGGGAGGCCCACAGGTCTGAACTTTAACAAGCTTTCTCGGTGATTCTTACACAGAAAATTATAACACCCATGCCCACAGGGTCTTCATTCCTGCTTTCTAAGCAGCCACCAAAGTCTCAAACTTCAGGCTGGCAAAGTGGGAAGGTGGTTAGCCTTATCTCACCTTTTGATTAGATAAAAGAGCCTAAAGAATATGAAAGAAGAATTCAAGGGAGGAGGAGCCACTCATATGTGTCATGTTCTGTACGTGGGTTAGAAAATAATTTCCAGACATGAGGCAGAATGAGAGGAGAATAAAGCTTGTTAGAGTGGGAGATGCTGTTAGAACAGTGGGCTGGCTCACGGCAGAGCTGACATCTTTTGTGAGCTGTTGCTGCTCATTCACTCAGTCATGTCTGACTCTTTGAGACCCCATGGACTGTGACATTGCAGGCTTCCCTGTCCTTCAGCATCTCCTGGAGCTTGCTCAAACCCATGTCCATTGAGTTGGTGATGCCATCCAACCATCTCATCATCTGTCACCCCCTTCTCTTCCTGCCTTCAATCTTTCCCAGCATCAGGGTCTTTTCCAATGAGTCAGCTATTTTCATAAGGTGGCCAAAGTACTGGAGCTTCAGCTTCAGCAACAGTCCTTCCAATGAATATTCAGGATTGATTTCCTTTAGGATTAACTGGTTTGGTCTCCTTGAAGTTCAAGGGACTCTCAAGACTCTTCTCCAGCACCACAGTTCAAAAGCATCAATTCTTCAGCACTCAGCTTTCTTTATAGTCCAACTCTCACATGCATACATGACTACTGGAAAAACCATAGCTTTGACTAGATGGAACTTTGTTGGCAAAGTAACATCTGTACTTTTTAACATGCTGTCCAGGTTGGTCACAGCTTTCCTTCCAAGGAGCAAGCGCCTTTTAATTTCATGGCTGCAGCACCATCTACAGTGATTCTGGAGCCCGAGAAAATAAAGTCTGTCTCTGTTTCCCTATCTATTTGCCATGAAGTGATGGGACCATCACATTTATGATGTTTTTTTGAATGTTGAATTTTAAGCCAGCTTTTTCACTCTCCTCTTTCACTTTCATCAAGAGGCTCTTTAGTTCTTCACTTTCTGCCATAAGGGTGGTATCATCTGCATATCTGAGGTCATTGATATTTCTCCCGGCAACCTTGATTCCAGATTGTGCTTCATCCAGCCCAGCATTTCTCATGATGTACTATGCATGATGTACTAAGTTAGCAGGAAGACAATATACAGCCTTGCCTTGATGTATTCCTTTCCCAACTGGAAAAAAAAAAGTGAAGTCGCTCAGTCGTGTCCAACTCTTTGCAACCCTGTGGACTGCAGCCTACCAGGCTCCTCCACCCATGGGATTTTCCAGGCAAGAACAGTGGAGTGGGTTGCCATTTCCTTCTCCAGGGGACCTTCCCAACAAAGGGATCGAACCCTGGTCTCCCACACCGCAGGCAGACTCTTGGGATCAGTTTGTTATTCCATGTCCTTTTCTAACTGTTGCTTCTTTACCTACATACAGGATTTGTGGGCTACTAACCAATTTTTATTAGCTCAAGAGAGAAAATTCCTACTGGAAGGGTGGCATTAGGTGACTGATTAGAATGCTAGAGGGTGGGTATTTTACCTAAGAGGGGGCTAGGGAACTAACTGGCCAGTTTAAATCTGGATTCTCATGCCAACAGTTGCTATGGGGCTCAGTCAGTTCCAGAGATTTTCGTCCTGTGACTTTGGTACAGGGTTCCACACTTGTGACCTCAGTTCAAGATTCCACACCTGTGACCTCAGTACAAAGTTCCGCACCTGTGATCTTGGTATAGGACTCCAAAATATGAAGATTAGGAAATGACATTCAAAATGAAGGAGCTTTTCAAAGAGTCTATTGTGAAGGGAGACAGCCCACTCTTGTAACAGAAAGCACTCTTGAAATGTTTTTGTTTAGTCATTAAGTCATGTCTGACTCTTTATGATTTTGTAGTAGCCCACTAGACTCTTTGTGTAGCCCACCAAGCTCCTTCTGTCCCTGGGATTTCCCAGACAAGAACATGAGTAGGCTGCCATTTTTTTCTCCAGGGGATCTTCCTGACTCAGGGATCAAACCTGCTTCAGGGATCAAATCTTCTTCATTGTCTGGTGGACTCTTTACCAATGAGCCACCTGGAAAGTCTATGGGTAGGGTTTGTTTCTAAAGTACCTCACACTCAGAACTTGGCTAGACACTGTCATTCATTTCTTCAACAACATTTACAATACACACACACACAGATACACACAAATTCAAGCTCAGACACATAAAATGGAATACATAAGATTGTTTAATAATTGATGATATGTATAGGGCATCAAGGTGTTGCATTCAATATGTCAGCAAATCTGGAAGACCCAGCGGTGGCCTCAGGACTGCTAAAGGCAATCCTCATCCAATTCCCAAGACAGGTAGTACTAAAGCATGTGCTAGCCACCGGACAATTGCACTCATCTCTCATGCTACTAAGGTCATGCTTAAAATCTTGCATGCTAGTTTTCAGCAATAAGCAAACCAAGAACTTCCAGATGTCCAAGATGGGTTTAGAAAAAGTGAGAGGAACCGGAGGTCAAATTGCCAATATTTGTTGGATAATAGAGAAAGCAAGGGAATTGCAGAAAAATAGCTACTTCAATTTCAATGACTACAGCAAAGCCTTTGACTGTGTGGATCATAATAAACTGTGGAAGCCTCTTAAAGAGATGGGAATATTAGGCCATCTTACCTGTCTCCTGAGAAACCTGAATGCCGATCAAGAAGTAACAGTAAGAATCCTGTATGGAACAACTGATTTGTTCAAGACTGAGAAAGGAGTATGACAGGGCTGTCTGCTATCACCCTGTTTGCTTAACCTATATGCTGAGCACATCATGAGACATGCCAGGCTGGATGAGTTACAAGCTGGAATCAAGATAGGTGGGAGAAATATCAAAACCTCAGATATGCAGATGATACCGCTGGGCAGAAAGTAAAGAGGAACTAAAGAGCCTCTTGATGAGGGTGAAGGAGGACAGTGAAAGAGCCAGCTTAAAACTGAATATTAAAAAAGAAAAAACTAAGATCATGACATCTGGCCTCATTACTTCATGGCAAGTAGAAAGGAAACAGGTGGAAGTAGTGACAGATTTCCTCTCATGGGCTCTAAAATCACTATGGATGGTGACTGAAGCCATGAAATCAGAAGATGTTTGCTTCTTGGCAGGAAAGCTGTGACAAGCCTAGACAGTGTGTTGGAAAGCAGAGACGTTACTCTGCTGACAAAGGTCTGTATAGTCAAGGCTGTGGTCTTCCCAGTGGTCACGTACGGTTGTGAGAGCTGGACTGTAAAGAAGGCGGAGCACTGAATAATTGATGCCTTCAAATGGTGGTGCTGGAGAAGACTCCTGAAAGTCCCTTGGACAGTAAGATCAAGCCAGTCAATCTTAAGGGAAATCAACCCTGAATACTTGTTGGAAGGACTGATGCTGAAGCTGAAACTCCAGCATTTTGGTCATCTGATGCAAACAGTTAGCTCATTCAAAAAGTCCCTGATGCTGGGAAAGATTGAGGGCAGAAGGAAAACAGGGTATCAGAGGATGAGATGACTAGATGGCATCACTGAAACCATGGACATGAACTTGGGCAAACTTGGGGCGATGGTGAGGGACAGAGAGGCCTGGAATGCTGCAGTCTATGGGGTCGCGAAGATTCGGACACAATTCAGTGACTAAACAACAACAATAGGTCACATGAAGTTATAAAAATAATTCTGTGCAAATAGTGTACATTATTAGTAAGATAAACATAAGATGAAAGAAAGTAGCCAGTTTGACATGCCACCAATCAATCTGGTAAACCAATCTTAGAGAATTTTAATAATGCAACCAATAAATTTAAGTTAATTGAGATGTCTGTTCAGTTCAGTTCAGTCGCTCATTTGTGTCCAACTGTTTGAAACCCCATGGACTGCAGCGCGCCAGGCTTCCCTGTCCATCATCAACTCCCGGAGCTTGCTCAAATTCATGTCCATTGAGTTGGTGATGCCATCCAACCATCTCATCCTCTGTCATCCCTTCTCCTCCCGCCTTCAATCTTTCCCAGCATCAGGGTCTTTTCAAATGAGTCAGTTTTTCATATCAGGTGACCAAAGAATCGGAGTTCCAGCTTCAGCATCAGTCCTTCCAATGAATATTCAGGACTGATTTTCTTTAGGATGGACTGGTTGGATCTCTTTTCAGTTCAAAGGACTCTCTCAAGAGTCTTCTCCAACAACACAGTTCAAAAGCATCAGTTCTTTGGCATTCAGCTTTCTTTATAGTCCAACTCTCACATCCATACATGACTACTGGAAAAACCATAGCTTTGACTAGATAGACTTTTGTTGGCAAAGTAATGTCTCTGCTTTTTAATAAGCTGTCTAGGTTCATCATAGCTTTTCTTCCAAGGAGTAAGTATCTTTTAATTTCATGGCTGCTGTCACCATCTGCAGCGATTTTCGAGCCCCCCAAAATAAAGTCTGCCACTGTTTCCACTGTTTACCCATCTATTTCCCATGAAGTGATGGGACTAGATGCCATGATCTTAGTTTTCTGAATGTTGAGCTTTAAGCCAACTTTCTCACTCTCGTCTTTCACTTTCATCAAGAGGCTTTTTAGCTCCTCTTCACTTTCTGCCATAAGGGTGGTATCATCTGCATAGCTGAGGTTATTGATATTCCTCCTGGCAATCTTGATTCCATAATTGATATGTAGCAAAAGGCATAACCTAAACCAAATAATCAATCTGTGGATGCCCTTAAACATTGACGTGTGTGCATAGGCACAATTTTTACAGAGGGTAATTTGGTAATATGTACAAAATTTTTTGAAATATGTATCTTCTTTAATCCTGATATTTTATATCTAGGAATTTATACTGTGGAGTAATCTGTATGTACAGAAATATATGCATATGCAAAAATGGAAGTTAAATAGCTCAGTTTCTTTGGCATATATTTTTTAAATCAAAGCCACTGTTCTTCAGATGGAAATGCAAAGCACAGTTTGTGAAACTTTGGTTGAATCAGAGAGGATGCCTCCCGGAGCATCTGGAGCATCCTCAAAAGGGATTTTTGGTTTTCAAAGAGGTTTGAAAGGGAGCCCTGAGTCCTAGAGAAGTTCACGGCCAGCAGAGGGCACAGTGACAACTGTCAAGGGTTTGGTAGGATATATAGGTATCAACGTTCTCCTGTTAGAAAGTGGACAGGTGTGAGGATCTGGTGAGATACCCTAGATATCAGGTTTTCAGTTGTAATTCAAGACCATATCTCCCCCTTTTTCCTGATGTTATGCAGGTCCATGCTGAAACCAGATACTGGGGCAAAGGAGCGCCAAGGAATATTCAGTTTAACTGAATTATTAGAAATAAATAGACCAAAATGCATAGGAAAAGTTAAGAAATATGTGTCACTAAAATCAGAATAGCTGTCAGGGAGAGGAAATTTTCATCAGGAAGTATACAGGAGTCTTCAAATGTATTGATAATATTTTACATCTTAAGGCAGATAGATGGTAGGTACTTGGCCATTTGTTATACCTCTCTGTGTGTCAGGGTAACTTAAAAAAAAATACATACAGCCTAAAAGTTGAGGGTTAGACTTATTCGGCAGAAATCATGAGGACTTCAAGCCTAGAAGACAGTATCTCAGAGGCCCTCTAGAGAACTGTTTCCAAAATGGCTGGGGGAGGAGTCAGACTATATAGAACTTTTGCAGTAAGGGGCAGGTGGAAACAATGTCAGACTTTTTTTGGGGGGTGGGGGGGCTTCAAAATCACTGCAGATGAAATTAAAAGACGCTTACTCCTTGGAAGAAAAGTTATGACCAACCTAGATAGCATATTCAAAAGCAGAGACATTACTTTGCCGACTAAGGTCCATCTAGTCAAGGCTATGGTTTTTCCTGTGGTCATGTATGGATGTGAGAGTTGGACTGTGAAGAAGGCTGAGCACTGAAGAATTGATACTTTTGAACTGTGGTGTTGGAGAAGCCTCTTGAGAGTCCCTTGGACAACAAGGAGATCCAACCCATCCATTCTAAAGGAGATCAGCCCTGGGTGTTCTTTGGAAGGAATGATGCTAAAGCTGAAACTCTAGTGTTTTGGCCACCTCATGCAAAGAGATGACTCACTGGAAAAGACTCTGATGCTGGGAGAGATTGGGGGCAGGAGGAGAAGGGGACGACAGAGGATGAGATGGCTGGATGGCATCCCTGACTCGATGGACGTGAGTCTGAATGAACTCCGGGAGTTGGTGATGAACAGGGAGGCCTGGCGTGCTGCGATTCATGGGGTCGCAAAGAGTCGGACACGACTGAGCGACTGAACTGAACTGAATATGAATATTAAAAGATTATTGTTAATTAAGGAAAACTAGATATCTTGCCTTAAGGGATTTAACACACTTCTATATATGGGAGGATATAAGTATCTGGGCTTACTGGAATCATTTCTTTCATAGGCATCTCATCTATTTGGGGCCAACTCCTGCTTTTTGATTGTTCATATCCTTAATTCCTTATTCACTGTAAGCAGTGGCAGTTGTGGCAGATGGCTGCCTCCTGTGCTTTCCTGCATCCCTACCCCCACACTCAGCTCCTCGCGCTTACTGGGAAGGCAGGTGATGGCTACCTGATAGCTGGTATCACTTCCTGGCCTCAGAAACTTACACTTGAAAGGCTAGAATCTCTCATGACTATAATGTCCTTGTTTACCAATATGGTAAGAAATGTTTCATTTCACACTGGAATATTTCATAATTTTTGAAAAGACATATTACTCTGCTTTTCCGACTTTACTTTCACCAACAGACACATCCACAATGAGCATTATTTCTGCTTTCGCCCAGCCTCTACATTCTTTCAGGTATCAGTGAACTAAAATGGATGGCAATGGGAGAATTTAATACAGATGACTATTATATCTACCAGTATGGGCAAGAATCCCTTAGAAGAAATGGAGTAGCCCTCATAGTCAACAAAAAAATCCAAAATGCTGTACTTGGGTGCAATCTCAAAAACAACAGAATAATCTCAGTTCGTTTCTAAGGGAACCATTCAGCATCACAGTAATCCAAGACTATAATCCAACCAATAATGCCAAAGAAGCTAAAGTTGAACAATTCTATGAAGACCTTTAAGAACTAACACAAACAAAAGATGCCCTTTTCATCATAGGGGATTGTGATGCAAAAGTAGGAAGTCAAGGGATACCTGGGATAACAGGCAAGTTTGGGCTTGGAGTACAGTATGAAGCAGGGCAAAGGCTAACAGAGTTTTGCCTAGAGAACGCACTGGTCATAGCAAACACCCTTTTCCAACAGCACGAGACATCTCTACACATGGACATCACCAGATGGTCAATACTGAATTCAGATTGATTGCATTCTTTGCAGTCAAAGATGGAGAAGCTTTATACAGTCAGCAAAAAGAAAACCTGAAGCTGATTGTGACTCAGATCATCAGCTGTTTATTGCAAAATTGAGGCTTACATTGAAGAAAGCAGGGAAAACCACTAGACCATTTAGGTATGACCTAAATGAAATCCCTTATGATTACACAGTGGAGGCAACAAACAGATTTCAGGCATTACATCTGGTAGACAGCGTGCCTGAAGAACTAGGGACAGAGGTTGATGACATTGTACAGGAGGCAGTGACCAAAACCACCCCAAAGAAAAAGAAATGCAAGAAGGCAAAGTGGTTGTTTGAAGAGGCCTTACAAATAGTTGAGAAAAGAAATGAAAGGCAAAGGAGAAAAGGAAAGATATACTCATCTGAATGCAGAGTTCCAGGGAATAAAAAGGAGAGATAAGAAGGCCTTCTTCAATAACAGTGCAAAGAAATGGAGAAAAACAAGCGAATGGGAAAGACTAGAGATCTCTTCAAGAAAATTAGAGATACCAAGGGAACATTTCATGCAAAAATGGGCACAATAAAGGACAGAAACAACAAGAACCTAACAGAAGCAGAAGAGATTAAGAAGTGGTGGCAAGAAGACACAGAAGTTTTGTACAAAAAAGGTACTAATGACCCGGATAACCACAATGGTGTGATCATTCACTTACCGCTACACATCCTGGATTGTTAAGTCAAGTGGGACTTAGGAAGCATTACTAGGGCAGACAAAGTTAGTGGGGGTGATGGAATTCCAGCTGAGGTATTTCAGATCCTAAAAGATGATGCTGATAAAGTACTGCACTCAATATGCCAGCAAATTTGGAACTCAACAATAGCCACAGGGCTCAAAAAGGTCAGTTTTCATTCCAAAGCAGAGAAAGGCAATTCCACAGAATGTTCAAAGTACCACACAGTTGTACTCATTTCACATGCTAGCAAGGTAATGCTCAAAATCCTTCAAGCTAGGCTTTAGCAGTATGTGAATCAAGAACTTCCAGATGTACAAGCGGGACTTAGAAAAGGCAGAGGAACCAGAAATCAAATAGCCAACATCCATTGAATCACAGAAAAAAGCAAGAGAATTCCAGGAAAACATCTATTTCTATTTCATTGACTAGGTTAAAGCCTTTGACTCTATGGATCACAACAAACTGTGGAAAATTCTTAGAGAGATGGGAATACCAGACTACCCTACCTGCCTCCTGAGAAACATGTATGCATGTTAAGGAGCGACAGTTAAAACTAAACACAGAGCAATGGACTGGTTCCAAAGTGGGAAAGGAGTACATCGAGGCTGTATATTGTCACCATGTTTATTTAATATATATGCAGAGCACATCATGTGAAATGCCAGGCTGGATGAATCACAACCTGGAATCAAGGTTCCTGGGAGAAATATCAATAACCTGTTATATACAGATGATACCACTCTAATGGCAGAAGGTGAAGAGGAAATAAAGAGCCTCTTTATGAAGGTGAAAGAGGAGAGTGAAAAGCTGGCTTAAAGCTCAGCCTTCAAAAAATGAAGATTGTGGCATCTGGTTCTATCACTTCATGGCAAATAGATGGGAAAGATGTGGAACCAGTGGCAGATTTGACTTTCTTGGGCTCCAAAATCACTGTGGATTGTGACTGCAGTGGCAAAATTAAAAGACACTTTCTCCTTGAAAGGAAAGCTATGAAAAACCTACACAGCATATTAAAAAGCAGAGACATCACTTTGTTGACAAAGGTCTGGATTGTCAAATCTATGGTTTTCTCATTAGTCATGTATGGATGTGAGAATTGAACCATAAAGAAGGCTGAGTGCTGAAAAATGGGTGCTTTCAAATCATGGTGCTGGAGAAGACTCTTGAGAGAACCTTGGCCTGAGCAGATCAAACCAGTCAATCTTCATGGAAATCAACTCTGAATATTCTTTGGAAGAAGTGATCCTGAAGCTGAAGCTTCAATCCTTTGGCCACCTGATGCAAAGAGGTGACTCACTGGAAAAGACCCTGGTCCTGGAAAATGTTGAAGGCAAGAGGAGAAGGGTATAACAGAGGATGAGATGATGAGATGGCATCACTGACTCAACAGACATGAGTTTAAGCAAACTCCAAGAGATAGTGAAGGACAGGGAAGCCTGAAAAGCGTCTGCCTCCAATGCGGGAGACCCGGGTTCTATCCCCGGGTCGGGAAGATCCCCTGGAGAAGGAAAGGGTAACCCACTCTAGTATTCTTGCCTGGAGAATCCCATGGACAGAGAAGCCTGGTAGGCTACAGTCCACGGGGTCACAAAGAGTCGGACACGACTGAGCGACTTCACTTACTAACTTACTTTATGGCATTTCAAAGAGTTGGACAAGTCTTAGTGAGTGAACAGCAAAGTACTCTTCTAGGCAGAAGCAATAATCTGTGAAAGAACTGTGACATCTTGGGCTCAAGAGACAGATGTAAGAATTTAGAGATATTTCTTTTTTGTGTTGTTTTTTTTTTTTAATTTTCCATGTAAAATGAAAACAGTGCTTTAAATTAAAGCCAAGCAAAAGTAAGTTAGTAAGAGAGTAATGGTGAGGTCATACGCAAATATTAGCATACGTTGACTGAAAGCAGCAAATGGACTTTCGAAAAATAACATTTCAAGTACTATGTGATACCACTCGTGTGGAATCTAAAATATTCAACACACTAAAAATTAAAACACACACACACACACACACAGTCATACAGATATAGAGAACAAGCAGCTGGGTTAACAAAGGGAAGAGGCGATGGAGGAGGAGCAATGTAGCAGTAGGAGATTATGAGGTACAAGCTATTATGTATGAAACAAGCTATAAGAATAAATATATCTTTATAACACAGGAAATATAGCCAATATTTTATAATAACTATAAATGGAGTATAACCTTTAAAAATTGTGCATCACTATATTGTATACTTGTAACTTATGTAATATTGTACATCAATTATACCTCAATAAAAAAAATAGCAAGTTTGTCTGTGCAGAGGTAGCAGCTCCCACTGTCACCCAGTAACTCTGCTCTGGTATATGAGATTTCAAAATTATCTATTCTCATAGCTTATGGAGCTGTGTGAGTGTGTGTATATGTGTGTATTCAGAAGTAGGTGGTGTGAAATGAAATATTTCTGAGAAATGAAATATTTTCTGCTATCCCAGTAAACAAGCCATGTCACTGCCATCTGGGATTCTAGCCTTTCAAATGTAAATTTATGAGCCCAGGTAAAAAAAAACAAACACCAGCTATTCGGCAGCCAGCAACCACTTCCTCCGTGGTAAGTACTGAGGAGCTGGGGAGATGTGAGACGCACAAGAGGAAGTCATCTGCCACACCTGCCACCCCTTACAGTGAAAAAGGAATTAGGATGCGAAGAATCAAAAAGCAGGATTTGGCTTCAGATAGCCAAGATGCCTATGAAAGAAATGATTTCAGTAAGCCCAGACATTTGCATCTTCCCATACATAGAAGAACGTTAAATCTCTTAATGCAAGAAATCCAATTGTGCTGTTAGAGAAGACTCTTGAGCATCCCTTGGGCTGTGAGCAGATCAAACCAGTCAATCCTCAAGGAAATCAACCCTGAATATTCTTTGGAAGAACTAATGCTGAAGCTGAAGCTTCAATCCTTTGATCACCTGATGCAAAGAAATGACTCACTGGAAAAGATCCTGATGCTGGGAAACACTGAGGGTGAGAGGAAAAGGGTATAACAGAAGATGAGATGTTTCCCTAACTAACAGTAATCTTTTAATATTCAGATTGCCTGCCCGATGCTGCAAATTTGTATATAGCCTGGCTCTGACCTTGGCAAGGCAGCAGGGAGTGGTAGCATGAAGCAAGATCTTAATTCCCTGCCCAGGAATTGAACCTGGGTAGCCTGGATGAAAACCAGAATCCTATCCTCCAGACCAACAAGGGCTAGAGGCTAGAAGCTGTTTTTCCCTGGACCTTTGCCCCCAGTGAAAAATGCATTTATCACAGAGACCGAAACTGTAAATGCAGGTACTAAGTTTATTATTAGAGACATAGCACAGTAACACAGAGAGAGAGAGTTTGTTTAGCTGAGAGAGCGGCAAGGCAGAGATGCACGCCCAGAGAGAAAGGGTGCGGGCACCCCCTCTAGTGAGGAGGAGCACAGGAAAGAGGCCGGTGAGTCATTTACATAGGTCAATTCTTCCAGATGTTTGTCTTCCTTCAGGCCAACTATCTGGTTTCTTTTCCACACCTGACCCACCCTGGCACCCTTGCTGGGGGTGGGCATGCAACCCTCAGCCAAGATGGATCTTGACGTAAAGGCTTCTGAGAGGAGCAAGACTCCATATGGCCTGGAGTTATCCCTTGACCTTTGACTCCGAGGAGCCTCTCTGCGCATGTGTGGAGTCTCCCTTGCCCTTTACTCAGACAGGGCTTTTGCTTCTCTGTGTCCCTGCCACGATTATACCCTTGAGGTGTTTATAAGAGACAGAGACTGGCTATTTATTCTGATTCTGTTGTCACTTCCATTTCTGAGAGCAAACAGGAGACTGGTTGTAAATTCCTCAACTGGAGCCCACCTATGCCTTACCTCAGGAAATGCAAAGTGGAGGCTGCCTGATTGTAAAGGTCCAACCTGGAGTCTGTCTGTTTTCGACCTCACTGGTACAGAGACAAATCCTTTCAGCCTTTCCTTACCCAGTAACATCTCGGCTCCACGTCCGTGTTCACAGACAGGGACAGCAACACCATAGGAAATACAGCAGCAGCCATGCTCCAGCCAGAAGGCAAAAAAGTGGGCAAGAGTCCTGATCCACACAGATGTGGGATACCCTCCTTCCAAGGGACACTTACACAGTTCGTGAGGAGCACACCACCCTAGTCCATTCTCAAGAGTCAGAAGGCCCAGGGCAGAACGGCAGATTGATCTGGACAACAAAGTGCAGGAGGCAGCGGCGTGCAGCTTCCCGGCCCAGTCACAAAGGTTCCCTGCGAGCTGTAGTCAGGAGGAGGATGTGAAAGCTCTTCATGTGAGTATGGCCCTCGTACTGAGCGCCAGCTGGTAGAGGGTGATGGAAACACGGTCATGTCCCAGAGGGCGCCGAATGACGTTGCTGGCAGATCCCAGGTAAGCACATGCATTGTTGTAAACTGTGTCCCTCTCTCCTCCCACATACCCTACCAACATACTGAGCTTAATTTACTGTCATAGTGGAAGGAAGTAAAATACTACCTAGACACAAGTGAGGGACTTTTTCTAAAATTATTATGAGATTAAGATTAACATATTTCTTAGTTTTCTGTACTGACTCTAGGAATGAATTCAGTTCAGTTCAGTTCAGTCACTCAGTCACATCCGACTCTGCGACTCCATGAATCACAGCACGCCAGGCCTCCCTGTCCATCACCAACTCCCAGAGTTCACTCAAACTCACTCCACTGAGTCCGTGATGCCATCCAGCCATCTCATCCTTTGTCGTCCCCTTTTCCTCCTGCCCCCAATCCCTCCCAGCTAACAGGAGTTAAATAGTATGCCTGAACAAGACTAAATTAGGAGAAAAGCTAATTTATAGCAATCTTTATTAAATAATGAAATCTAGACATGTTATTTATGCTCAGTCACAAATAAAATGCTTTCAGTTCCTCTATGATTGAATGATGATTGTTTTTACAAACTCAGTTAATCTTGATCTGACATCATTTATTACAATAAATAATTGAAATTTAATTTATAGAATTTAATATGATCATGAGCCCACACAATATTTTATAGCCAAGATGCATGTTTATTGAGGAAAGATTCTCACAGTGTAAATAACCAATAGGATGAACCTCTCCTATTTTGTCCTCAAGAAATCAGAATTTCAATCATGGATGTTAGGACCCTTCTGTGACAGCATTTTTGGTAGCAAAATGAAGTTTTTTAAAAGCTTGTTATTTGGAAAGTAAAGCTAGATTATTTCCAGCATCAAAATGTGGTTGTAACTAAGTTGCACCCCCAAAACTAAGACAAATTGGCTGGAAGTGGAAGAACACATCTACACTCAAGGCTATCTCATGAGGATGAACAATCATAGGGCTATCTATAGAAATTCCATTAGTTGAAAAGAGACATAGGCTTACCTGAGTGAAGGGCCAAGGTGGAAAGGGTTATATGCCAAATGGAAGGGATGAGGCAAAGTTGTATCTCCCACAGGTAGGATGATATACACAGCTCTGACAGATAGATGACAGGTTGGGACACTGACATCTCTTCCAGCTTCCTCCCAATGTGCTTTTCTCTTTTCTGCTACAGAAGCTGAGAAGCTGAAAATCACATGTTCCAGGTTTCTCTGCACTAAAATGACATGATACATTCATGTGAGACCCGAGCTTAGAATCGAGTTCTTTTTTTTTTTCAGAGAATGGTTCAGTTTTCTTTATTTCATATTCAAGAAACAGAAATAATCTTAAATAGTAAAATAAAGGAGGGAAAAACAGGACAGCAGCACGTGAGACATCCATGTTACTAATGTTGGTCTAATCGGCATGTTAAGTGCCCAGGAACCAATGCCTCTGGTGGCAGTTGTTTGATCCTCAGTTAGAGATGGAATGGTGTGTGATTCTGGAGACAGCAAGGGTACAATGGCTTCCTGACTTACCAAATTTCTAATTATGGCACAAGTATAGATCATTTAGTCAGTCTTGCTCCAAAAGTCATTGCTATAGACCTATCCTAGAACCTGCTTTTTGCAGTTCAGTTCAGTTCAGTCACTCAGTCGTGTCCGACTCTTTGCAATCCCATGAATCACAGCACGACAAGCCTCCCTGTCCATCACCAACTCCCGGAGTTCACTCAGACTCATGTCCATCAAGTCAGGGATGCCATCCAGCCATCTCATCCTCCGTCGTCCCCTTCTCCTCCTGCCCCCAATCCCTTCCAGCATCAGAGCCTTTTCCAATGAGTCAACTCTTCACATGAGATGGCCAAAGTACTGGAGTTTCAGTTTTAGCATCAGTCCTTCCAATGAACACCCAGGACTGATCTCCTTAAGAATGGACTGGTTGGATCTCCTTGCAGTCCAAGGGACTCTCAAGAGTCTTCTCCAACACCACAGTTCCAAAAGCATCAGTTCTTAGGCGCTCAGCTTTCTTCACAGTCCAACTCTCACATCCATACATGACCACTGGAAAAACCTTAGCCTTGACTAGATGGACCTTAGTCGGCAAAGTAATGTCTCTGCTTTTGAATATGTTATCTAGGTTGGTCATAACTTTTCTTCCAAGGAGTAAGCATCTTTTAATTTCATGGCTGCAGTCNACTTTTCTTCCAAGGAGTAAGCGTCTTTTAATTTCATGGCTGCAGTCACCATCTGCAGTGATTTTGGAGCCCAAAAAAATAAAGTCTGACACTGTTTCCACTGTTTCCCCATCTATTTCCCATGATGGGTCCAGATTCCATGATCTTTGTTTTCTGAATGTTGAGCTTTAAGCCAACTTTTTCACTCTCCTCTTTCACTTTCAGAGAAGGCAATGGCACTCCACTCCAGTACTCTTGACTGGAAAATGCCATGGACGGAGGAGCCTGGTGGGCTGCAGTCCATGGAGTCGCGAAGAGGCTGGCACGACTAAGCAACTTCACTTTCACTTTTCACTTTCATGTATTGGAGAAGGTAGTGGCAACCCACTCCAATGTTCTTGCCTGGAGAATCCCAGGGACAGCGGAGCCTGGTGGGCTGCCGTCCATGGGGTCGCACAGAGTCGGACATGACTGAAGCGACTTAGCAGCTCTCACTTTCATCAAAAGGCTTTTTAGCTCCTCTTCACTTTCTGCCATAGGGTGGTGTCATCTGCATCTCTGAGGTTATTGATATTTCTCCCGGCAATCTTGGTCCCAGCTTGTGCTTCTTCCAGCCCAGCGTTTCTCACGATGTACTCTGCATAGAAGTTAAAATAAGCAGGGTGACAATATACAGCCTTGACATACTCCTTTTCCTATTTGGAACCAGTCTGTTGTTCCATGTCCAGTTCTAACTGTTGCTTCCTGACCTGCATACAGATTTCTGAAGAGGCAGGTTAAGTTGTCTGGTATTCCCATCTCTCTCAGAATTTTCCACAGTTTATTGTAATCTACACAGTCAAAGGNGTTAGGTCCATACCATTTCTGTCCTTTATCGAGCCCATCTTTGCATGAAATGTTCCCTCGGTATCTCTAATTTTTTAAACCATTCCAAAAACACATATACACTTAAATCCCTTTCTATTGGGGTCTAACGAGATCCTTACTGATGATATCTGACAGTTTACTTACTGATAGCTCCCCCATTGATAAATTGTGATTTATCACAATTATTCTAGTTAGTCTCTGTGGTACCTAGAATTCTAAATCAGTAGTTTCTAGAACAGAAACATATGTTGAGATATTGATAGATTGCTTTTTCCTGTCCCATAACTTTAGGCTTCAGAAGTAGCATTTTTCTGTTTTCTTTCTTTCTTTTTTTTTTTCTGAAGAGCATTCCGAGGAAGCAAACACTTGACAATGAAAAGTGATTTTCTTAACTTTTGGGTTCTCAAACAGACTTTCAAATCTTTGGTTAAGAGAATAGTCTTGAAAATCAAAGTACTATTGATTATAAGAACTAGATTTTTTAGAGAGAATAGGTTTTATTTTGAATTCTTAAAAAAGTGGTCTAGTATAGAAGGAACAAGAACTGAGCTGGAAAAGATGTGACATTTATACAATATACAGAGTCAGAAAAAGAAAAGATGTAGTGTTATGTTTTTTCTTCTTTGAATAAGGGAAGAGTTCCAGTCATCAATAAGGGAAAATTGGAGGCAAATTAATGAGAATTTTGAGGCTGCTGAGATATCCAAGAATAGACTCAGACCTTCACCTCAAATTTCAGGTGCTGTATATGTGATGGGAACTTAAGATTTATTTTAGGGCCAATATGAGAGCAAAAGATATATCCTTGGGATTTGTTTGTTAGAGCATAGCCTGGGAGACTCAAACCTCATCCTGCCTGCTCTTCAGTGGTGGAGTGGCAGTGTCCAGGGAAGGGTTTGGATATAGTCATCCTAGTATATAAATAGCTTCCAGGAAGATTCATTACCTTAAACTCTGCCATCCACTCTGCCATCATGAAGGAAAGACAAAGGGTCAAAGAACATTTTATAATATGACTATACCTTAGAGTGCCCAGAACTACTGGAAAATGCGAGTCGTGGAGAAGAAACCATATCTGAAATGTATGGCACCAGAAGCTAATCTGTGGGAAATTCTTCTAAACAGCAGTGTGTAAAACAGTAAGCCAAGAATCTGATTCTCATTGCTGTCAACTTTCTTTTTTAAAGTGAGAAAAACAGAAAATAGAATTTACCAGAATTTCTTAGTATTTAATTATTTCTTGTATTAATACTTTCAAGAAAACATATGTTTGCATGTGAAGCCACATGTTTTATCAACCATTCTAAAGGAAACACTGAATTATCTTTCTATTCTACTTATTAAAAAATAATCTAAAATTGTTTTCACTTAGGTAATGGAAGAACATGCCAGAAAATGGGACAAAAGTACTACTAAGCTAAAAGAGTAAATTAAGTAAAAGTATTTTTCTAGATTTTACAATGTTTGTGGCATCTCAGCTTTTCAAAATGTGAAAGTTGTTGTGATTTCTTTTCTCATTCTAAGTAAAAATTCACATTTTTCCTAATTTCATATGCTTTTTTTCTTTAAAAAGCCCCCATCCCCAAATTACATAAAGTATGAAGTGAAGTGAAATCACTCAGTCGTGTCCGACTCTTTGCGACCCATAGACTGTAGCCTACCAGGCTCCTCAGTCCATGGGGTTTTCCAGGCAAGAGTCCTGGAGTGGGTTGCCATTTCCTTCTCCAGGGGATCTTCCCAACCCAGGGATCGAACCCGGGTCTCCCACATTGTAGGCAGATGCTTTACCATCTGAGCTACCTATAGGCTACATAAAACCAGAATACATCCATAACTTTCAGCCTAGACTTCCTGAGCCATGCAAAGGTATTGCAGGAAGTTCTGAGAGGCAGTGTCCCAAAGAGGTCTGTGCTTGGAATGAGGAAGGAGAAACATATGTGGTGTTTTTGGCCCGAAGTCAAGGCAGGAGTATGGATATGACAAGAGAAGCTTAGCAGGGCCAATAAGGAGAGAGGATGGCTCACAGAGCAGAAGTTCCCTTCGTAAAGACAAGAAGATAGCTTGGCCTTCCCAACTCCCATCTTGTCCTAAAGAGAAGGACAAAAATGAAAGGAGGTATAAAATCTTGAATTGCCATAAAGCCAGACTATCTGAGCTATCTTGAACTGATAAGATTAAGTTTTAAACCATTAGTGGAAATGTAGTCTTAACGGCTAAATTAAGTTCAGTTATAGGAAAACAAAATATGCATTTGAATTCTGGACTCAATGACTTGAATAATTTGTTAGACTCTGAGAATACTTTGGCTTCATTTCACAACCATCAAGGCAAGCTACAGGGATAAAGATTGCACAGTATTGTCCCTTTCAGTGAGATATCACCAAGAGCTGCGCCAAGTATTTCAGTAGGCCAGGAACCTGTCCTCTTTAATGCAGGGTTACTCATTCATTCAGCAAACATTTGCTGGGCGCCTCCTATGAGCCAGGGGCTGAAAATATAGCAGTGACACAACCAAGTTTCTGCTTTAGTGAAGCTGGCCCTATTTTTGCTGACTGTACAGAGTGAGATCTCCATCTTCAACAACAAAGAATATAACCAATCTGATTTCAGTATTAACCATCTGGTGAAGTCCATGTGTAGAGTTGTCTCTTGTGTTGTTGGAAGGGGATGTTTGCTATGACCAGTGCATTCTCTTGGCAATTCACTCCAGCATAGGAAAGAGAGACAATAACCAAGTAAACGAAAACCTCACATTTTAGGCAGTGAAGCATGCAATGCAGAAAAACAAGGCAGAGATGAAAGAGACAGTAAGATGACAGGGAGAGGATGTTATTTCACACAGGGGAGTTAGGAAAGTTCTTCCTGAGAAGATGAAAAATGTCATCATATAAAGCAATGAAAAAGTCGGCCATTCGAGACCTGCTGGAAGAACTTCCCAACAGGTGGAAAAGCAAGTGCAAAAGCCTAAGATAAGAGTCTGGCCAACTGTCTGAGGAATGGGAAGGAAACTATCGAGGGTGGGAAGGAATGGGAATGAATTTGTAGACATGACCAGAAGCTGGTCTTTGTGGGCCTGGCAAGGACCTTGGATTTTACTCTGTGAAATGAGAAGACACTGGAAGGTTTGGAGCAGAGGAGCAACTTGGACTTTGTTTTTAGATTAATTCCTCAAGAAATTATGTGAAAGGCTGAGATGAAGGCAAGGGTGAAAGCAAGGAGGCCAGTCAAGAGATTACTGCATAATCTAACAAATGACAATGCTTGAGCCGCCACGTAGAGATAAGGAGAAATGGGCTTATGCTGGGTATATTTTGAATAAAGCACCAACTGAATTTACCAATAGCTTGGATATACGCATGGGAGAAAGAGTTAATGATAACTTCATTTTTTTTTTAATCCTAAGCATTCCTTAAAATCCTGTACACTGTTATAAACCTCCATTCATAGTCCCTCAGGCACTCTGTCTATCAGATCTCATCCCTTGAATCTATATGTCACGTCCAGTGAATAATCATAAGGGATTTAAGTTATACCTGAATGGCCTAGTGGTTTCCTCTAATTTCTTCAACTAAAGGCTGAATTTTGCAATGAGGAGTTCATGATGAGAGCCACAGTCAGCTCCTGGCCCTATTTTTGCCGACTGTACAGAGTGAGATCTCCATCTTCAACAACAAAGAATATAACCAATCTGATTTCAGTATTAACCATCTGGTGAAGTCCATGTGTAGAGTTGTTTCTTGTGTTGTTGGAAGGGGATGTTTGCTATGACCAGTGCATTCTCTTGGCAAAACACTGTTAGCTTTTTCCCTGCTTCGTTTTGTACTCCAAAGCCAAACTTGCCTGTTACTCCAGGTATCTCTTGATTTCTGACTTTTGCATTCCAGTCCCCTATGAGGAACAGGACATTTTTTTTTCGGTATTAGTTCTAGAAGGTCTTGTAGGTCTCCACAGAAACATTCAACTTTAGCTTCTTCAGCATTAGTGATTGGGGTATAGAATTGGATTGTGTCAATATAGAATGGTTTGCCTTGGAAATGACCAAGATCATTCTGTCTGTGTTTGAGATTGCACCCAAGAACTGCATTTTGGACTCAGAAAACTAAGATCATGGCATCCAGTCCCATCACTTCCTAGAAAATAGGGGAAAAACAATGGAAACAGTTGGAGAAGGGAATGACAACCCACTCCAGTATTCTTGACTAGAGAATTCCATGGACAGAGGAGGCTGGCAGGCTACAGTCCATGGGGTCATAAAGAGTTGGACATGACTGAGTGAGTTTCACTTCACTTCAATGGAAATAATTGCAAATTTTATTTTCCTGGGCTCCACAATCACTGCAGATAGTGATTGCAGCCATGAAATTAAAGACACTTGCTCCTTGGAAGAAAAGCTATGACAAACCTAGATTTGTGAAATTAAAAAGCAAAGACATTACCTTGCCTACAAAGGTCTGTATAGTCAAAGCTATGATCTTTTCTAGTAGTCATATATGGATGTGAGTGTTGGACCATAAAGAAGGCTGAGCAGCAAAGAACTGATGCTTTTGAACTGTGGTGTTAAAAAAGACTCTTGAGAGTCCCTTGGACTGCAAGAAAATCAAACCAGTCAATCCTAAAGGAAATCAATCCTGAATACTCATTGGGGGGATAAATGCTGAAGATGAAGCTCAAATACTTTGCCCACCTGCTGTGAAGAGCTGACTCATTGGAAAAGACCCTAAGGCTGGGAAAGATTGAAGGCAGGAGGAGAAGGGATCAACAGAGGACAAGATTGTTGGATGGTATCACCAACTCGATACACAAGAGTTTGACCAAGCTCTGGGAGACTGTGAAGGACAGGGAAGCCTGGCATGCTACAGTCCCTGGGGTCCCAAAGAGTTAGACAAGACTGAATGACTGAACAAGCACTTATTTGTCTTTAGCTTCATTTGAATTAATTTTATTAGATTGTATTGTGACAGCTGCCTTATCAACATGCAATAAAAAACTAATCAAAATTGATGAATTTTTATAGCCATTTTAATATTGAAATTGGAAGAAAAAAAGCAAAATTTTAGGCAAATTATACTTTATTATTTGCAAAAAGTTAAAAGCACAATTGAAACCAACAAGAAAAAAAGATTTGTCTGTGCCTGGAGATGGTGCTGTGACTGATTAAATGTGTCAAAAGTGGTTTGTAGAGTTTTCTGCTGGGGATTTCTCACTGGATGATGCTCCATGGGTAGGTAGACCACTTTAAGTTGATAGTGATCAAGTCAAGACATTAATTGAGAACAATCAGTGTTATACAATGAGGGAGATAGCCTACATACTCAAAATATTCAAATCAAAGGTTGAAAATTACTTGTACCAGCTTGATTTCCTTAATCACTTTGATGTTTGGGTTCCACATAAGCAAAAAAAAAAAAAAAACCACCTCTTGAGTGTATTTCTGCTTGCAATTCTCTACTTAAATGTAACAAAAACATCCTGAGTAACAAGGATGTCCTGTTTTAAAACAAATTGTGATGGGCAGTGAAAAAGTGGATACTGTACAGTTCAGTTCAGTTCAGTCACTCAGTTGTGTCCCACTCTTTGCGACCCCATGGACTGCAGTACGCCAGGCCTCCCTGTCCATCACCAACTCCGTAGTTCACTCAAACTCATGTCCATCAGGTCGGTGATGCCATCTAACCATTTCATCCTCTGTCATCTCCTTCTCCTCCTGCCTTCAATCTTTCTGAGCATCAGGGTCTTTTCCAATGAATCAGCTCTTCGAATCAGGTAGCCAAAGTATTGGAGCTTCAGCTTCAGCATCAGTCCTTCCAAAGAATATTTAGGACTGATTTCCTTTAGGATGAACTGGTTGTATCCCCTTGCAGTCCAAGGGACTCTCAAGAGTCTTCTCCAAGACCATGGCTCAGAAGCATCAATTCTTCGGCACTTAGCTTTCTTTATAGTCCAACTCTCACATCCATACATGACTACTGGAAAAACCATAGCTTTGAATAGATGGACCTTTATTGGCAAAGTAATGTCTCTGCTTTTTAATATGCTATCTAGGTTGCTCATAGCTTTTCCTCCAAGGAGCAAGCATCTTTTAATATCATGGCTGCATCCGCTATCTGCAATGATTTTGGAGTCCCAAAAATAAAGTCTGTCACTGTTTCCATCGTTTCCCCATTTATTTGCCATGAAGTGATGGGATCAGATGCCATGATCTTAGTTTTCTGAATGTTGAGCTTCAAGCTGACTTTTTTACTCTCCTCTTTCACTTTCATCAAGAGGCACTTTAGTTCTTTTTCGCTTTTTGCTATAGGGTGGTGTCATCTGCATATCTGAGGTTATTGATGTTTCTCCCAGCAATCTTGATTTCAGCTTGTGCTTTATTCAGCCCAGTGTTTCTCATGATATACTCTGCATATAAGTTAAATAAGCAGGGTGACAATATACAGCCTTAATGTTCTCCTTTCCCAATTTGGAACCAGTCTGTTGTTCCATGTTCTGTTCTAACTGTTGCTTCTTGAACACTAACCATATGGCCGAGAGATCCCAGCCTGGGTTATTACCCAAGAGAAATTAAAACTACATCCACACAGAGCCTTGTAAGGGTGGTGTCATCTTCATATCTGAGATTATAATATTTCTCCCAGCAATCTTGATTCCAGCTTGTGCTTCATCCAGCCCAGAAATGGTATGTACTTAACAGAAGCAGAAGATATTAAGTAGAGGTGGCAAGAGCACACAGAAGAACTATACAAAAAAGATCTTCACGACCCAGATAATCACAATGGTGTGATCACCCACCTAGAGCCAGATATCCTGGAATGTGAAGTCAAGTGGGCCTTAGAAAGCATCACTATGAACAAAGCTAGTGGAGGTAATGGAATTCCAACTGAGCTACTTCAAATCCTAAAAGTTGATGCTGTGAAAGTGCTGCACTCAATATGCCAGCAAATTTGGAAAACAGCAGTGGCCACAGGACTGGAAAAGGTCAGGTTTCAGTCCAATCCCAAAGAAAGGTAATGCCAAAGAATGTTCAAACTACCACACAATTGCACTCATCTCACATGCTAGTAAAGTAATGCTCAAAATTCTCCAAGCCAGGCTTCAACAGTACATGAACTGTGAACTTCCAGATGTTCAAGCTGGATTTAGAAAAGGCAGAGGAACCAGAGATCAAATTACCAATATCCTCTGGATCACCAAAAAAGCAAGAGAGTTCTAGAAAAATATCTACTTCTGCTTTATTGACAATGCCAAAGCCTTTGACTTTGTGGACCACAACAAACTCTGGAAAATTCTTGAAGAGATGGGAATACCAGACCACTTGACCTGCCTCTTGAGAAATCTGTATGCAGGTCAGGACGCAACAGTTAGAACTGGACATGGAACAACAGACTGGTTCCAAATCGGGAAAGGAGTACATCAAGGCTGTATACTGTCACCCTGCTTATTTAACTTCTATGCAGAGTACATCATGAGAAACGCTGGGCTGGAAGAAGCACAAGTTGGAATCAAGATTGCCGGGATATTGTACAATAATGTAGAATGGAAGAGAGCCTGGGGCAAGCAAACTAAACTGCCACCAATCACACCAAAGTCGGGTCTTTAGCCAAAGAAGGTGTTGTTGTGTATATGGTGGGATTAGAAGGGAATCCTTTATTATGAATAGCTCCTTCTGCAAAACCAAACAATTAACTCAAACATGTACTGCTCCTAGTTCAACCAACTGAAGACAGCACTGCATGAAAAGCTTCTGGAATTGGTCAACAGAAAACGCATAATCTCCTATCAGGACAACACAAGACTGCATGTTTCTTTGATGACTGGGCAAACAGCTTGGATGGGAAATTCTGATTTATCCACTGAAATCACTAAACACTGCACCTTCAGATATCCACTTATTTTGGTCTTTACAAAATTCTCTTAATGCAAGAATTTTCAATTCCCTGGAAGACTGTAAAAGGTACCTGAAACAGTTCTTTGCTCAAAAAGATTAAAAGTTTTGGGAAGATGGAATGTTTAAATTGCCTGAAAAATGGCAGAAGATAGCGGAACAAAACTGTGAATGCCTGCATGCATGCCAAGTCGCTTCAGTCCTGTCCAACTCTCTGTGACCCCCTGGACTGTAGCCCACCAGTCTCCTCTGTCCATGGAATTCTCCAGGCGAGAATACTGGAGTGGGTTGCCATCCCCTTCTTCGGGGATCTTCCCGACCCAGGGATCAAACTCGTGTCTCCTGTAGCTCCTGCACTGCAGGCGGATTATTAACTGCTGAGTCACCAGGGAAGCCCAAGAGATAAATACATTGTCCTATAAAGTTCTTGATGAAAAATGTGTATTTTATTTTTACTTAACAGACCAAAGGAACTTTTTGGCGAACCCGATATATGATTTTAATGAAGAGTGATACATGCAATCAAGCACAGAGTTTCACAGAAAGTCTCTGCCCTCTCGTGAAGGTTACTGCTAGTCTTGAGGAGCAGAAGTCTCCCTCAATGATTTTAGTACTTTTCCATACATGAGAAGATGCAAGAGTTTGGGTTTATAAGATATTCTCCTGAAAATATGTAACTGTCTGAAGGTCTGTTCTGCCAGTTTTTCCCAGAGCACAGAGTGCCTCATTCCTGTTCTCCACCCTAAACTTTCAGGGTATGCTGAAAATCAGCAACTGTTGTGACTAGTGACCTAATCCTTGTGGAGGCAAATGGCAAAGGCCAACTTTTAGTTACCAATTCTCATCTCCCCTGAGGGAGAGGACACTTTTATAAAGCAGGAAGAGGGGATGAGCAGAGGCAACCAGGTCAGAATTTGCATCCATCGGTGGGTACATTCTCCCCAGTGGTTCTCAGAACTTATATGCTATCTAGTGGGGTCCACTTCACATGCGAACATTCAAGTTAAGCAGTGTCAGAGAAACCAATATAAGAAGCTATGAGCAAATAAGAAATCATAGAGAATTAACTTTCAATAAAATCAAAGTGTTTTCTTGATGCTGTTGAGCAGAAGTAACTTGCCTCCAAGTTTACAGCAAGTGGATTTCAAGACAGCAGATATCCTTGAAGACAACGTCCTGATTCAGAAGATTACACACACCAAGTTGGACCAAATGGATATTTATTGGAGATGAGTGCCCAGCTCTGAGGGCCAAAGACCATTAATCAGAAGGCCAACAAGGTAAGACACATTGTATATTAATTCTGTTCTAATAAGTTTTATTTTATTTTTAATTTATCATTTTAATTGGAGGATAATTACAATATTGTAATGGTTTTTCCCATACATCAATATGAATCGGCTCCCTGCCGATTCAACATGTGTCCCCTCCATCCTGAATCCCCCTCATACCTCCCTCCCCACCCTATCCCTCTAGGTTATCATCTGTTCATCGAACTCCCACTGGTTATCTATTTTACATATGGTGATGTCCATGTTTCAATACTATTCTGTCAAATCATTCTACCCTCTCCTTCTCCCACTGGGCCCCAAAGTCTGTTCTTTATGTCTGTGTCTCCTTTCTGCCCTGTACATAGGATCATTGGTACCATCTTTCTAGATTCCATATATATAGGTTAATATACAGTATTTGTCTTTCACCTTCTGACTTACTTAACTTGTATAATAGGCTCTAGGTTCATCTACCTCACTAGAACTGACTCAAACACTTTCTTTTTTATAGCTGAGTAGTATTCCATCATGTATATGTACCACAACTTCCTTATTCATTCATCTGCCAATGGACACCTAGGTTGCTTCCATGTTCTAGTTATTGTAGATAGCGCTGCAATGAACATTGAGGTACATGCATCTCTTTCAGTTCTGGTTTCCTTGGGGTGTATGCCCAGCAGTGGGATTGCTGGTTGTATGGCAATTTTCTTCCTAGTTTGTTTAAGGAATCTCCACACTGTTCTTGTATCAGTTGTATCAGTTTGCATTCCCACCAACAGTGTAAGAGGGTTCCTTTTTCTCCATACCCTCTCCAGCATTTATTGTTTATAGACTTTTTGATGATGGCCATTCTGACCAGTGTGAGATGATACCTCAGTGTGGTTTTGATTTGTATTCTCTAATAACGAGTGATGTTGAGCATCTTTTCATGTGTTTATTAGCCATCTGGATGTCTTCCTTGGAGAAATGTTTGTTCAGGTCTTTTGCCCACTTTTGGGGTTGTTTTTCTGATATTGAGCTGCATTAGCTGCTTTTATATTTTGGAGATTAATTCTTTGTCAGTTGTTTCATTTGCTATTATTTTCTCCCATTCTGAGGGTTGTCTTTTCAACTTGTTTATAGTTTCCTTCTTTGTGTAAAAACTTTTAAGTTTAATTAGGTCCCATTGGCTTACTGTTTTTTGTTTTTTCCAATTTCTCCCCTTGTCTACTTGGGTCCTCACCAGAAGGGATCATTTCACTGGACCATGAGGACTTCGGTTAGCCAGGCAATGTCTCACTGGATGCTTTGGTGACCATGGAAGCGAAGCTCTTAACAGAAGGAAAGGTTTGTTAGGCAGATAAAGGCAGCTACTGTAGGCTGTTACATGCTACCTCATGGCTGCCCAGGACTTTATTCCCACACTCACAATACAGAATCCACAATACAGTGTAACAAGTCTCACGTGAAATCACGTACACATTCACCACTATCCTCTGAAAGGGAGATCACCCCAAATCACATACAGATCCTCCTTTTGCTCTAAAGCCAAGACCTCTCGGTGATAGGTATAGTCTGGTTATGGCTTCTGTCTGTCCCTTTATGGCTAACTGATAAATCTAATCACCTCTACCTTGAATAACCAACAGTGGAGGAAAAGCAGGATAACCCCAACAGGAGCCCCCGTCTATGGAGGGGGAAACTGAAAATGCATGATCTGCGCCGCATTGGTTCATAATATATCCCCTCTTCCTGTGCCTGGTCCCTGATTCTTATCCTGGTGAAGTTTCCCGTGTATGTTTGACTTTCAGGACTGTGACTAAAAAACATGGAGGAAAGATTCCTCTTCAGGGAACTTCTTCAACAATCGCCTCCCTGATGATTTTGGAGCCTGGGAAATGTTTTAGGAATTGAGTATCATAGGCTTTTTGCCTAAGCTGGATTTTCTTTGTCAGTTTAACTCTCATCTTCAGAGATCCTGGATTACTGGTCATAGAGAAAACTCAGTTGCATTCTAATCTCTTTCTGCTCCTATCAAATATGTCAACTTAGAGAAGAGTTTTTTCTTGCAAGATCTTCTTGAAGGCCAGAAGTGAAATTCAATTAGTTTACCAAAACTATTGGTAAGGCATTCTAAGAGTTATAGCTTTAATCCTCTTTCTAGTACCTTTACTACCCTCCATCCTTCCGTGGCCCCTCCCCAGGAGCTCTCAGAGGACATCATGATCAGCAGCTAAAGGCTGATGTGTGGCTCTGCAGGGACTCAGCTCCACACCCAGCATCTATTCTGATTGATGAGCCCAGGGATATACCTGTTGTTAACCCAATTGTGAATAGCACCCTTTTTGGAAGTCACAAGAAGCAGCCAATATCCTTTAACAATGCAACATTTTCTCCCAAGGCCCCTGAAACTCTATGTGAGGTATATGATCTGAATCACAAAAATACTGTTGAATTCCAGTAAACATATAAGAGTTTAACTGTTTTCTTTCTGTAGCGCATTAAGTGAATCTGAGACAGAATATAATGGGTCACACTGCATGCTTTGAGTAATGCAAGTTTTATACTTAAGGCCATATATTAAGGTCTGTCGCTTGAACTCTTCAGTTTCAAAATTGTGTATCAATTAGTGTTTTTAATCTTAAGTAACATAAGGCAACTCTGTTTAGTTTAGGCTTAAAGGAATATTTATTGGAATGGTAAGCAGAGTTTTTTAAGTGCTGAAAGAGTAAGAAAATAAGGACATTTTTAACAACATGCCAGAAAATTTGTATTCCAAAGAACAATGCATTTTAACATGGTTACTTTGAAAGACTTTGTATTTATTCCAACCGTATCATCATTGCTCAAAGTTTATTTTTAAGCTAACTGAATTACTTTCAGAATCTGCATTGCATTCCTTTGACTATCTGAGTTATGCAAATCTTTTGTCCTTTGAAAGTGGATTTGGTTTTCTTAGAAAATCTTTTGAAATCATGTCTATTTGAGGTGACTTGTCAAAGCCACAAAAGAAATTTCCTTGAAGTTTCTTCTGTGATAGAGACTGGAAAGCAAGGGCACATTTTTTTCTCCTTGATATTACCTTAATATTCTTCATCTGATGAATTGCTATTAGGTTGATGATCAGTTCAGTTCAGTTCAGTTGCTCAGTCATGTCCAACTCTGCAACCCCATGAACTGCAGCACACCAGGCCTCCCTGTCCATCACCAACTCCCAGAGTCCAACCAAACCCATGTCCTATGAGTCGGTGATGCCATCCAACCACTTCATCCTCTCCTCCTTCAATCCTCCTTCCCCCTTCTCCTCCTGCCTTCAATCTTTGCCAGCATGAGGGTCTTTTCAAATGAGCCAGCTCTTCGCATCAGGTGGCCAAAGTATTGAAGTTTAAGCTTCAGCATCAGTCCTTCTAATGAACACCCAGGACTGGTCTCCTTTAGGATGGACTAGTTAGATCTCCTTGCAGTCCAAGGGATTCTCTCTTCTCCAACACCACAGTTCATAAGCATCAATTCTTCGGCACTCAGCTTTCTTTAGGTCCAACCCTCACATCCATACATGACCACTGGAAAAACCATAGCCTTGACTAGACGGACCTTTGTTGACAAGGTAATGTCTCTGCTTTTTAATATGCTGTCTAGGTTGGTCATAACTTTCCTTTCAAGGAGTAAGCATCTTTTAATTTCATGGCTGGAATCACCATCTGCATGATTTTGGAGCCCAGAAAAATTAAGTCAGCTACTGTTTCCACTGTTTCCCCATCTATTTCCCATGAAGTGTTGGGACCAGATGCCATGATCTTAGGTTTCTGAATGTTGAGTTTTAAGCCAACTTTTTCACTCTCCTCTTTCACTTTCATCAAGAGGCTCTTTATTTCTTCTTCACTTTCTGCCATAAAGGTGGTGTCATCTGCATAGCTGAGGTTATTGATATTTCTCCCGGCAATCTTGATTCTAGCTTGTGTTTCTTCCAGTCCAGCGTTTCTCATGATGTACTCTGCATATAAGTTAAATAAGCAGGGTGACAATATGCAGCCTTGACGTACTCCTTTTCCTATTTAGAACCAGTCTGTTATTTCGTGTCTAGTTCTAACTGTTGCTTCCTGACCTGCATACAGGTTTCTCAAGAGGCAGGTCAGGAGGTCTGGTATTCCCATCTCTTTCAGAATTTTCCAAAGTTTATTGTAATCCACACAGTCAAAGGCTTTGGTATAGTCAACAAAGCAGAAATAGATGTTTTTCTGGAACTCTCTTGCTTTTTCCATGATCCAGCGGATGTTGGCCATTTGCTCTCTGGTTCCTCTGCCTTTTCTAAAACCAGCTTGAACATCTGGAAGTTCACGGTTCACATATTGCTGAAGCCTGGCTTGGAGAATTTTGAGCACTACTTTACGAGCGTGTGAGATGAGTGCAATTGTGTGGTAGTTGGAACATTCTTTGGCCTTGCCTTTCTTTGGGATTGGAATGAAAACTGACCTTTTCCAGTCCTGTGACCACTGCCGAGTTTTCCAAATTTGTTGCTATATTAAGTGCAGCACTTTCACAGCATCATCTTTCAGGATTTGAAATAGCTCAACTGGAATCCCATCACCTCCACTAGCTTTGTTCCTAGTGATGCTTCCTAAGGCCCACTTGACTTCACATTCCAGGATGTCTGGCTCTAGGTGAGTGATCACGCCATCATGATTGTCTGGGTCATGAATCTCTTTTTTCTACAGTTCTGTGTATTCTTGCCATCTCTTCTTAATATCTTCTGCTTCTGTTAGGTCCATACCATTTCTGTCCTTTATCGAACCCATCTTTGCATGAAATGTTCCCTTGGTATCTCTAATTTTCTTGAAGAGATCTCTCATCTTTCCCATTCTATTGTTTTCCTCTATTTCTTTGCATTGATTGCTAAGGAAGGCTTTCTTATCTCTCCTTGCTATTCTTTGGAACTCTGCATTCAAATGGGAATATCTTTCCTTTTCTCCTTTGCTTTTTGCTTCCCTTGTTTTCACAGCTATTTGTAAGGCCTCCTCATACAGCCATTTTGGTTTTTTGCATTTCTTTTTCTTGGGGATGATCCTGATCCCTGTCTCCTGTACAATGTCACAAACCTCCATCCATAGTTCGTCAGGCACTCTATCAGATCTAGTCCCTTAAATCTATTTCTCATTTCCACTGTATAGTCATAATGGATTTGATTTAGGTCATACCTGAATGGTGTCATGGTTTTCACCACTTTCTTCAAATTAAATCTGTTTTTGGCAATAAGGAGTTCGTGATCTGAGCCACAGTCAGCTCCCGGCCTTGTTTTTGCTGACTGTATAGAGTTCCTATGTCTTTAGCTGTAAAGAATATAATCAATCTGATTTCGGTGCTGACCATCAGGTGATGTCCATGTGTAGAGTCTTCTCTTGTGTTGTTGGAAGAGGGTGTTTGCTATGACCAGTGCATTCTCTTGGCAGAACTCTATTAGCCTTTGCCCTGCTTCATTCTGTACTCCAAGGCCAAATTTGCCTGTTACTCCAGGTGTTTCTTGACTTCCTACTTTTGCAATCCAGTCCCCTATAATGAAAAAGACATCTTTTTTGGGTGTTAGTTCTAGAAGGTCTTGTAGGTCTTCATAGAACTGTTCAACTTCAGCTTCTTCAGCGTTACTGGTTGGGGCATAGACTTGGATTACCGTGATATTGAATGGTTGCCTTGGAAATGAACAGAGATCATTCTGTCATTTTTGAGATTGCATCCAAGTACTGCATTTCGGACTCTTGTTGACCATGATGGCTACTCCATTTCTTCTGAGGGATTCCTGCCCGCAGTAGTAGATATAATGGTCATCTGAGTTAAATTCACCCATTCCAGTCCATCTTAGTTCGCTGATTCCTAGAATGTCAACATTTACTCTTGCCATCTTCTGTTTGACCACTTCCAATTTGCCTTGATTCATGGGCCTAACATTCCAGGTTCCTATGCAATATTGCTCTTTACAGCATCGGACCTTGCTTCTATCACCCGTCACATCCACAACTGGGTGTTGCTTTTGCTTTGGCTGCATCCATTCATTCTTTCTGGAGTTATTTCTCCACTGATCTCCAGTAGCATGTTGGGCACCTACCGACCTAGAGAGTCCATCTTTTAGTTTCCTATCTTTTTGCCTTTTCATACTGTTCATGGGGTTCTCAAGGCAAGAATACTGAAGTGGTTTGCCATTCCCTCCTCCAGTGGACCACATTCTGTCAGACCTCCTCCATGACCCATCCATCTTGGGTGGCCCACACAGCATGGCTTAGTTTCATTGAGTTAGACAAGGCTGTGGTCCGTGTGATCAGATTGGCTAGTTTTCTGTGATTGTGGTTTCCGTCTGTCTGTCCTCTCATGCCCTCTCTCAGCTCCTAGCATCTCACTTGGATTTCTCTTACCTTGGACGTGGCGTGTCTCTTCACAGCTGTTACAGCAAAGCGCAGCCGCTGCTCCTTACCTTGGACGTAGGGTAGCACCTCTCAGCTACTGACCCTGACCTTGGACATGGTGTAGCTCCTCTCGGCCGCTGCTCCTGACCTTGGACATGGGGTAGCTCCTCTCGGGCACGCTTCTGTGCAGGCCACACTTCTGCAGTTGATGATAATTGGTTACTAATTGTCTGACAATCACCAGCCAATTGTGACTGTCCCTAATTAGTGAATGTGTGCCAAGGAAAAAGTGACTTTCAGAGTATAGGCTCAAATAGGAATAGCAAACTGACCCAGGAGAATTAGAAAAGGGAGCCATTAAGGGAAGTAACTAAGAACTGTAATTCTGCCTAGGAGATCAGTTTAACCAGAAGACAGATAAGTGGGATTGTGTTGTTTTGAGAGTGTGTGGCAGAAATGGCTTGTGAGTAAAGTAAGCCTGAATTCAGATCCTGATTTCTCCCTGGTTTTCCACAGCTGCATCTGATTTCTTTGACGGCTGTTGTCTTCTCTCTGTCAGCCCCTGGGTTAGACAGTTGACTCACAGGCACTAGGCAGGGGATTACTGGTTCCTTGTTGTTGTTTGGTCTCTAGGTTGTATCTGCCTCTGTGACCCCATGGACTATAGTACACCAGCTGCTCTGTCCTCCACTATCTCCCAGAGTTTGCTCAAATTCATGTCCATCGGGTCAGTGACTACCTAACCATCTCGGTGACTATCTAACCATCTCAACCTCTGCCGCCCCCTTCTCCTTTTGCCTTCAGTCTCTCCCAGTATCAGGGTCTTTGCCAATAAGTCATCTCTTCACATCAGGTGGCTAAAGAACTGGAGCTTTGGCAACAGTCCTTCCAGTGAATATTCAGGGTCAATTTCTTTTAGGATTAACTGGTTTGATCTCCTTGCAGAGTTTGTTAAATCACAGATGTTGGTAATGAGCACGGTCCTGTGGGGTTCCTGTGCACAAAGCCTTCCTGTGTCATCCATTTCTGGATTATAAGCCATAGCTTTCATTCAGCCTGCTTGACCTTCACCGAGTTCCAAAGGGCAGATTCAAGCAGTTGTTAATTAGGGAAGGGAGGGGATACAGACACGGGAGAAAGAAACAGTCAAGAGAAACAGTAATGCAGTCTTGGGGCAAGGTCCTGATTCCCCATCAATGGATACACACAACAATATCTCAGAGTTGTTTTGCAGGTACAGAAACCTCCTCCATGTGTGAGGAGTTCGTGATTGATGACGCCATGGTGTCCAGAAGCATGCAGACCCCACACCAAGTGGATGCTGGTGATGCTGATTTCTGCTTTCCTCACCACCAACCTATCAGGAGAATGCCTGCAAGCTGGTCACACCCTCTTTGAGCCATTACTATAAAACTTCTCACTACACTCTCCAAGTTGGGACACACAGTTTTGAGAGCATTAACCAGCTGTGGCCCTCTTTGCCTGGCAAAGAAATAAAGCTATTTTTTTCTACTTCAGCCAAAACTCTGTCTCCAAGATTTAATTCAGTGTTAGAGTACAGAGGGTGGAGTTGGCTTCAAATTGGCACCCAATGTGGGGCCAACTTAGGGATGGCCCCAGGAGTTTCCTCTGGCTGGATCAGACACTCCAAGGTTTTCTCCAAGCCAGTATCTCTTGAGAGTAGAGTGTAGAAGAATTCTGTTAGAGGCCAGATTGCTTGGAGCCCTTGCCTGGAAAGGCCAAGCCCTGGTCATACCTGGTCCTGGTGGTCGGAACTCCAAGGTGGGAGTGGGCAGCGAAAAAGGACCATACTGACAGCTGCCAAGGCCACTTTTGCCTTGAAGACACTCCCTTACTCCTCCTTCCCCAGCCATTCTGAACTTTCTACTCCAAGGAGTTATTTGGGGGAAGAATAAAAATAGCATCTGAAGTCATGACACCTCTGCCAGAATCTGGATAAGTCCCCTGGAGTACACTCCCAGGCTCCTTCGATCTTGTCCATCTGAAGAACTTTTGGTTCCATCCAAGGATGGTTTGTTTCCCACTTCAGGCTTCTTCGTTTTGGAACTTGCATCTGTAAAGCACCACTCAGATGAAGTTCAGTGGTTTAATGGAACTTGGAAGCAGCTTCTCTGAAATTTTTGCTGCCTGGTTTTTTTTTAATTTATTTCTTTTCGATTGGAGGATAGTTGCTTTACAGTAAGTGTTGGTTTCTGCATATATCAACATGAGTCAGCCATAGGCATACATATGGCCCCTTAGGCATACATATGGCCCCTTTGTCTTGAAACTCCTTTCCCACCCCATCCCACCTGTCTAGGTAGTCACAGGATACCAGGTTGAGCACCTTGCATTATGCAACAACTTCTTATTAGCTATCTATTTTACCTATGATGATGTATATATTTCAATACTACTCTCTCAGTTTGTCCCAACCTCTCCTCCCCTACCACTCTATGCCCCATGTCCATAAGTCTCTTCTCTATGTTTGTCTCTATTCTTGCCCTAAAAATAGGTTCATCAGTACCATTTTTCTAGTTTTCATAAATATGCATAAATATACCAATATCAGTGATATTGACCTGTAATTTTCTTTTTCATGATGTCTTTGTCTGGTTTTGGTATCAGGGTGATGGTGGCCTCATAGAATGAGTGTTGAAGTGCTCTTTCCTCTGTAATTTTTTGAAAGAGAATGAGAAGAATAGGCATTAGCTCTTCCCTATGTGTTTGATAGAATTCACCTGTGAAGCCATCTGCTCTGAGTTTTGTTTTTTGAGAGATTTTTGACCACAGTTTCAATTTCAGTGCTGTGATTGGCTTGTTCATAATTTCTATTTCTCTCTGGTTCAGTCTTGGGAGGTTGAAATTTTTTAAGAATCTGTCCTTTTCCTCCAGGTTGTCCATTTTATTGACATATAGTTGCTCATAATAGTTTCATGATCCTTCATATTTCTGAGATGTCTGTTGTAATCTCTCTTTTTTCTTTCTAATTTTGTTGGTTTGAGGCTTCTCCCTTTTTTCCTTGATGAGTCTGGCTAATGATTTGTTGATTTTGTTAATCTTCTCAAAGAACCAGCTTTTAGTTTTATTGAACTTTGCTATAATCTCCTTTATTTCTTTTTCATTTCTACTATCACCTTTGATTTCTTTCCTTCTGCTAACTTTAGGGTTTTTTTATTCTTTTTTCAGTTGCTTTAGGTGTAAAGTTACACTGTCTATGCAATGTTTTCCTTGTTTCTTGACATGGGCTTGGATTGCCATTAACTTCCTTCTTAGAACTGTTTTGCTACATCCGATAGGTTTTGAGTCATCATGTATTTGTTGTCATTTGTTTCTAGGTTTTTTTAAAATTTCCTCTCTTATTTTTTCAGTAACCTGTTGGCTATTTAGAAATGTATTTTTTTATCTCCAGGTTTTTGTGTTTTTTACAGCCTTTTTTTCTGTAATTGATATTTAGTCTCAGTGTTGTGGTCAGAAAGAGATGCTTGACATGATTTCAATTTCTTAAATTTATCAAGGCTTCATTTTTGAGGCAAGATGTGATCTACCCTGGAGAATGTTCTATGTGCACTTGAGAAGTTGAGATCACATGCCATGACCTTAGCTTTATGAATGTTGAGTTTTAAACTAGCTTCTTCAGTCTCCTCTTTCACTTTCATCAAGAGGTTCTTTAGTTCCTCTTCACTTTCTGCCATAAGGTGGTGTCATCTGCATATTTGAGGTTATTGATATTTCTCCCAGCAATCTTGAATCCAGCCTGTGCTTCATCCAGCCAGGCATTCCACATGAGGTACTATTCAGTTCAGTTCAGTCGCTCAGTCGTGTCCGACTCTTTGCGACCCCATGAATCACAGCACACCAGGCCTCCCTGTCCATCACCAACTCCCGGAGTTCACTCAGACTCACATCCATTGAGTCAGTGATGCCATCCAGCCATCTCATCCTCTGTCGTCCCCTTCTCCTCCTGCCCCCAATCCCTAACAGCATCAGAGTCTTTTCCAATGAGTCAACTCTTCGCATGAGGTGGCCAAAGTACTGGAGTTTCAGCTTTAGCATCATTCCTTCCAAAGAAATCAGCATGACAATATATAGCCTTGATGTACTCCTTTCCCAACTTGGAACCAGTCCATTGTTTATGTCCAGTTCTTACTGTTGCTTTTTGACCTGCATATAAGTTTCTCAGGAGGCAGGTAAGGTAGTCTGATATTCTCGTTGCTTTAAGAATTTTCCAGTTTGTTGTATAAATTTTCCTGTACAGTGTTATGAATCTCCACCCATAGTTCTTCAGACACTCTGTATATCAGATCTAATCCTTTGAACCTATTTGATTTAGGTCATACTTGAATGGTCTAGTGGTTTTCCCTATTTTCTTCAACTAAAGTCTGAATTTTGCGTTAAGGATCTCATAATGTGAGCCACAGTCATCTGGTCATGTTTTTGCTGACTGTATAGAGCTTCTCCATCTTTAGCTGCAAAGAATATAATCAATCTGATTTCAGTAGTGACCATCTGGTGATGTTATGGCAACAAAGGGGATTAAAATGAACACACACACCAGTAAACAAAAAAGTTAGAAAAAAATGTACCTTAGACAAACGGTTAATGCAAAATCAGACAAATAGAAAAACAAAGGAATACATACACACAAACACATACACACAAACAAAATCAAAACAGTCCAAAGAAAACAAAGTACAGGAGAGTGATTCAGTGAGCAAAGGAAAGCAAAAATGATATCAACCAATTAAAAATAAAACTGACTAAAACACAAGACAGAAAACAAGACCAAAGCAGCAAGCCAAATCAGAAATAAAGCAGGAAAACAAAACAAACATAGTGAAAAAAGAAAAAATAGAAAAGCAAATTTAAATAGAGATATATAAAAAGTATTTTTATATATTAAAGAATAACTACACCAGCAATGAACAATAAGAAAACAAAACAAGTGAAAACAACCAAAACCCCAAAACCCCACAGAATCACAAACACTCAATGCAGGGGTAGAAGCATATGAAGGAAACAGGAAATGTGATTAATAAGAAAAAAATCTCAAAAGCTTAAATAGATATAATAATAAAACCAACAACCACAGCAACAGAGGGCAAGCAAGAGCAAGGAAGTCCAGAATAAACTACAGAACAAATCAAAGTATAAGAAGAAGAATATTTTTCTCAGGTCTCAGATGTCAGCATCTTTCCCCCTTTGTGATTCATAACCCACCTCCACCTCACTAGGAGGCCCTCCAATACTGCAGGGACTGGCCTCTGGACCTGCTGTGGGGACAGCTCATACTCTAATCTGGCCTGACCTCCACATGTTCTTGCCACCAGTGTCCACAGCTGCCAGAGCTAGGGCATTTTCTTTTGTGAGAACAGTCATTGTCTTTTTGTAGGTTGTCTACCTAGTTGATCATGTGGATTTAATCTCTAGCTTGTACAGCTGCTGGAAAGCTTTTTGATTCTCTTCCATAGCCACTCCACCCCTGGAGCTCCATTGTGGTTTTATTCCTACCTCCACTGTGGGTCATCCACAGGAGTTTGCTCTTGAAGCTGCCATGGAGGACTTCTGTCTGCCCCGGTGAGGAGTGAGTGTGGATGTGGTGCAGCTGCTTGGATCACTGGGACCCCGGTGGTGCCAAGTACACAGGGAAGCCAGGAGCCATGGGTGCAGGAAACATGGTGCTAATAGGTTTTTCTCTAGCCTCTGGCAGCTCTGCCCCAGTAAGAACTAAGCATGGAGGTAGCACAGCTCCTGGATAGCAGGGACCCTGTTGGCTCCAAGTGTACAGGGAAGCCAGTGGCCATGGGTACAGAAGATATGGTGCTGGTAGAATCTTTTTCTAGTTTCTGGCAGCTGACATTCAAAGGGCCTCCCTGGCTAGTCCTTCTCTATTGCTTGGTACAGCAGGAAATCAATGGGCCATCCTCTCTGGGGTCTTTCTCTATGAGCCAGCTGCTAGCAGCAAGCATGTGGAGAGAGAGGCTATCATGCTGGCTCCACCCTCTGTGTGTGACTCAGCAATGGCACCCTGCCTCCATGGCTGCCTGGCTTTCCTCCAAAGACATTCCCCACTGCTATTTCCTTCCTCTTGTCCCTTGGGCTGTCTCCCTGCAGTCAACANCGTCCCTGGGATTCTCCAGGCAAGAGTACTGGAGTGGGTTGCCATTGCCTTCTCCAATGCATGAAAGTGAAAAGTGAAAGTGAAGTCGCTCAGTCGTGCCCAACTCTTAAGCTACCCCATGGACTGCAGCCTACTAGGCTCCTCCATCCATGGGATTTTCCAGGCAAGAGTACTGGAGTGAGGTGCCATTGCCTTCTCCGGCAGATACATACTACTATCTATATAATAAACAACAAAGAGTTACTATATAGCATATGGAATTTTATTCTATATCTTCTAATATCCTATAATGGTAATGACTATGAAAAAGAAAAAAGTCTCTGTGTGTGTGTGTGTGTGTCTAACTGCAACACTTTGCTATACACCAGAAACTAACAAGTCATTGTAAAAGAACTATACTTGAACTTTTAAAAATTAATTAATTAAAAAATGCTTTGCTGAAACCCTCAGGGAGTTCTAGGTTTTGAGCACTAGCTGTTCTGAACTCCTTGTATCCTGCCTTACAATAACCCTGCACTTTCCTTTACCACAACCCAGTATTGGTAGATTGGCTTTACTGCATATGGATAAGCGGACCCAAGTTTGGTTCATAAGAGTTCTCTAAAGATGAAAGAGAGTCAGCTCTAATCTGTAGCTCTTATCTTTATACATGTAGTACGCCAATATTCACAGTTCCCAGGGTTTTCTGAGATGACTACATATTCCAGAAACAAGTGGAATAGTCAGTTCTTTTACCCATGACCTTTTCTCAAAGTTGGGTCTGAATGGAAATAGACATGCTGCTCTGTAGTTGGTGCAGTGGAGGGGACTGGACCCTGGGCCCTTAGAAGAAATGCCTAGTGTGTGGTCAGTGGCGGGATCCCTGTATTTGTCACTGGGGTGGATGGTGGGGATAGAGTAAAGCTGGGTATATGCAGTTCAATATTGTGTTTCTCAAGCTAACCCCATTGATAAGGTAGTCATTAGAATTCTCCAGATTGTGTCATATGGATTTATCTTCAGATTTAGTGCCTTTGCTAGTTTTCTCCTTGGGTATTAAAATACAATGATGAAAGAAAGAGTATTAGCCTATTACTACATTATAATGTAAGATACTAATTTCAAATTTGTTTCCTTTGTTTGATTTGGAGTTGCTACATCACAACTGGCTAAACACTGATATAAAAGTCAGCCTATTTGTTACCCATTTTATCTTTTAGAGTTCTCTGCTCAGAAAAGTTTTGAATTCACATCAAATTTGTTGTTAACATAAAGGTACATGGCATATCATATATATATAAAGATATTTTGTTAAAATAAGGTATGTTGTTAAGATATTGGCTATATATATGCGTATGCTTGTGTATGTGTATATACATATAAAACTGTCCATGACTCTTGGACAACAACTCACAGCCACAAGGCACACCACTGGATATCTGGATATCATTATTTTAGCGCTAACTTGATCCTTTGAAGGCAGACCTGCACTGGTTTGTCAAAGATAAAGATTTTTTTCACTTGGGTATTTTGCTACCTTCTTCCTGCTAAGTTCCCGGCCTCTGCCTGAGAACTGGGTACTAAATCACAGTAATTAAACACAGCCTTTTGCTCATCTTGGTTGATTCTAATGAGACCCAGTTTTCAGATGTCTGAATATTTCTTAGAGATATCTTCTGTCCATATACCAAGATATGATTGAAAATAAAAGACATTCATTATACAGAGTTTGTTTAACTCTGAATAATTACAGTGCACAGACAGGTGAGAATATTTATCAGCCATGAAACCTGTTATGGTACATTTTGAATAGATGATTTTTAAAATCTTGTGTCCATTTAACTCATGATAAAGTGGTTCCAAGACTGTTATCACAAATTTGCTCAATTCTCTTGTCATCCATGCTTGCTTGAAACCCACACAATCCTTGGGTATGAGGTACTTTTTCTTCTGGAGTAGCTCTCAGATTTAATTATGCGTGAGCTCATTTATTCTCTAAGCAAAAACGAGCTAAGCATCCAAAGATCTGTTAAGCACCTTCACATTTGTCTACTAAATGAGCAATCTCTCAGGCATTAATACATCCCAGCAACAGTGTTCATGAAATAGCTCATCAAATGCCTGGCAACAGGATGAAGCCATCTGGTGAACGATAAATTATAATTATAACCCATGCAAATGTTCCTTCTCATCGACAACACTATCACACTATCATCTTCCTCATCCTTATAAGCATGAAACCGTAGAAAAGGAAAATGAAAAATCTGATCACCAGTTGTGTGTGTGTGTGTGTGTCTAAGTTGGTAGCACCCAATCACACCCAACTCTGAGATGAAAACAAATTTAACTTATGGAAATCTCTCAAAATCCCACATGGGATATTTCAAATCACTGTTATACCTCCCCCTTAGCAGGAAGTCTCTCAAAAATCAAAACAAGGTGGTTCAACAGGTATTCCATGAAATAAATAAACTTTCCTCAGTGCATTTGGTGGACTTCCAGGCACCTTCATGCCTACAGGCAATTGCAAGGACCACAAAACCATCCTGAAAGGTGAGTGATATATCAGTGATGATTTCAACAGAACTCTAATCAGATTGCTTGTGCTGACACTCCTGTGAAAACACTGCTCCAGTCTTGTGGCTGAGGAATATGCAGATGAACCAGTGTTACTGTCGGTTGCACATTGGGATTGCCTGGTGCCTGAGCCTCACTCCCAAGGCTGTTTGGCTCTGTTGTGTAGCCCACGTTGACTGCTCTGTGTAGAGTTAGCAGGCCAGCAACAGAAGCATCACATGGGAGCTTGTTAGAGCTACAGAATCTCAGCCCTACTTCCAACCTATGGAATCAGAATCTCTTTCTACAAAATCTCAAGGAGATTTGTATGCATGTTGCTGTTTGAGAATCACACAGGTAGAGTGTTGCTTCCCAAAACACGCTATTCATCAGAATCACTAAGGGAGCCTAGACTTGTAACATTAGAATCTCCAAAGATGGAACCTGGAAATTTCTATTTGGAATACGTTTTTGAGGTGCTTTATATTCCACCAAGTTGGCACAGACCTGTGGACAGCAGCATAGTCTAGAGTGTCCCTAATTTCCTTGATTATTTATTATGATGGAGAAAGATTTTTATTTTATTTTTTTTACTTCCCCATCCTCTTCCCAGAGATTCTGTTTCAACTGAGACTATGAGTGGGGTTTGGGGCACATGAGAATCAGTGGCCCCTTTCCATACACATATACATACAAGAGATCCTGAAATGTTACTTATCTGGAACCTGTGACAATAAAGAGAAATGTGGGCTTAATAGCTGACAGTCCAGTTCAGTTCAGTTGCTCAGTCATGTCCGACTCTTTGCGACCCCTTGGAATGCAGCGCGCTGGGCCTCCCTGTCCATCACCAACTCCCAGATTTCACTCAGACTCATGTCCATCGAGTCGGTGATGCCATCCAACCATCTCATCCTCTGTTGTCCCCTTCTCCTCCTGCCCTCAATCTTTCCCAGCATCAGGGTCTTTTCAAATGAGTCAGCTCTTCGCATCAGGTGGCCAAAGTATTGGAGTTTCAGCTTCAACATCAGTCCTTCCAATGAACACTCAGGACTGATCTCCTTTAGGATGGACTGGTTGGATCTCCTTGCAGTCTAAGGGACTCTCAAGAGTCTTTTCCAACACCACAGTTCAAAATCATACAGTTGTGTTTTATTCAGTGGGAATTTTTAGGACTTGGAGCCTGGGAGACACCATCTCAAGTAACACTGAGAGAATTGTTCCAAGGATATGAGTTGGGGAACAAGGTTATGTAGAAGTTTTGCAACAAAGACCAGTAATCTGAACATCAAAAGATCATTGTGAATAAAGGAAAACCAGATATCTCAAGTTAAGGAATAAAGTGCTTTTCTATGTATGGGAAGATGCGAGTTTAGGCTCGCTGAAATAATTCCTTGATATGCACCTCACCTACCTGGGGCCAGTATTCTGTGTTTTTACATCCTGAGTTTCTTCAGGGCTCACCATGGGGAATTACTGCAATCTGATAGCTGCTAGATGGCAGGTATTTTTTCTTCCTAAGTTTCCACAGGGCTCACCAGCTCACCATCCACAGTGGCTGCAATTGCTGATGACTGTGGCATTATTTGTTTATTAACACGGCAGGAAACATTCCATTTCTCAGAACAAACAAAGGTTATTTGTCCAGAGTTTACAGTAGTAAAGAAGTTAGACAGCATCATTTGCATTTGGCAGAAACACAAATGTAGGCAGGGCAATGTAAAAGGTTATAGTGAAAAAGGGAAAGATTCTGTTATAAGCTGTTTGAAAGTTGTTGGCACAGGGAAGTTGGAGGTCAACTAACTAGAACTGGGGCATCCTATGAGGTTATTTAGGAGAGCGTATTTGGCATTCTCAGGTTACTGTTAAGTTGGAAGCAGACATAAGAAAAAGTCATGATTTGGCTTGGCTGGACTGGTTGCTGCAGTGGTTGTGGGTCAGAGCTCTCTTTTTATATATTGTGGCTGATGTTGATATTGTCAGTTGTCTCTCAACAACCACACAAAATTACCAAGCAGAAGCAATGACATGAGGCCTGAACATTGGTATTTTAATAAGCTCCTCAGTTTTGAAAATTTGTGAACTACCCATCTGACTTCAAGCTAACTGTTCTAATGCATTTTCAAAGGTATCAGGTACTTTTTATACCAATCTTAACCCCAAATACCATTTAAGCAAGAACTTCACAGTCAGAAGCATCTTCTTGGCAGTTTCTCAACTTGTATACACGTAACTTTAGCTCTGTTAAGGACATTGGACCCGAGGCTTGAACACTAGAGCTGTCGAGAATTTTATTTTTGGATGGACAGGGAAGAGAAATTATGATAAAAAGCATGATGATGCCTTTCAATACACCAGATGTGGAGCTCTCCACCAGATAATCACATCAGAATTTCCTAGACAGCTTTTGCAATGAGATAAGCCCTCCAGAAGGGACTGGCACCCCAGAAATGCCCGTGTGGAAGGATATGTACTTGAAAAAGTCATTCTGTGATTCCAGTATTCCTCTCCACCCTTTGTTGAGAACCACTGATGTAAAGAATGTAATAAATTCAGGGTTCCAATTGCAATGCCTATACAGGGCACGAAGGCAACATAAATTAATATGATGGCTTGGTAACTTGAATTGTCTTCTTATGATGTAGACTCTTGTTAGCTTATTAAACATATGGATTTTTTTTTTCACTTGCACAAATAAACATGGCTTGTTGTTTGTCTTGGTGGAAAAAAAAAATTCTTAGCCTGCTATTCATCTTCCCACTTTAAGCTTTATTTCACTATCACTAAGAAAAACAGCAGTGTGAGCATGATGCTAAACAGAAAATGAGACAGCAAAAGAGACACAGATGTATAGAACCGTCTTTTGGACTCTGTAGGAGAGGGAGAGGGTGGGATGATTTGGGAGAATGGCCTTGAAACATGTATAATATCATATATGAAATGAATCACCAGTCCAGGTTCGATGCAGGATACAGGATGCTCAGGGCTGGTGCACTGGGATGACCCAGAGGGATGGTACGGGGAGGAAGGTGGGAGCGGGGTTCAGGATGGGGAACACATGTACACCCATGGTGGATTCATGTTGATGTATGGCAGAACCAATACAATATTGTAAAGTAATTAGCCTCCAATTAAAATAAATAAATTTATATTTAAAAAAAGAAAATGAAACTCAATGTCAAGCATAGAGCCATGAATGATGAGATTAGGACAAACTGGGGTATACAGCTGCTATTCAGTTTTATGCAATTCAAATTTCAGGGAAATATGGACCTTTGCTGTCTTATCAAATTTTATCTTTTGTTGATTTTTCAAGAAATGAGAGTTTTTATATAAAATCATCTGATCTGTAAGTCTGGGATCAGGTTTTTAAGGACTGTGAAGGTCAAACAAGCAAGTCTGGTGGGCTGGACAAAGACCCCAAAACACCAGTTTAGCAACCTTCACATTACAGTGTCATTGGTAAACAGCTTCTCAGAAACAGGATTTTTGCTGAAAGAACCAAAAGGTTCCCCAAACAAGCACACACGAAGAGCATAATCACATCAACCCCACCCTACCCCATCTCCATTGATGGTTTACCATTTTCAACAGTGCAACTCAGTCTTGCTCAACACATGATCAGAAAGTAAGGATGTCGACCAGAATTACTCATAAACCTTTTCAATGATGAGCTGAATCTCTTTTCTTTTTCCTTTCTCCTCTTTCTTTATACAATCCATTGGTTAGGCAGCCTATATAGGGACAGTATGGGAGTAAAAGGTGAACGGTCCATTTTCAGCACTCACTGAGGTAGCTGTGAGGTAGCTATAAACTTAAAGTTTATGTCTTAAATTTAGTTTAAAGGTGCAGAATCAGCAGCTGCTAATTCCTCACTGTGTTAAAGAATAAATGTTTACATTTCCAAGAAATTTAAGCTTTATTTGGGTCAAGATGTTGACTTTGAAAGGGAAGAAAAACTTTCAAATATTTTCATGAAGTCTTTCTATAAGAAACGTTGAAAGGGGTGAATATTTCTATACTTTACAAAATCCACTGGAGTCAACCAAAGGTGGTTTAATGAAACTAATTTTCTGGTGGAGTATTTAATTAAAACTGACATTTTTTATAAAACAGTTGGTCAACTTAAGGAGTACTTTGACAGGTAATATCTTTTTTAAAAATTGCTGATGCAAATCTGAATAATGATGTCAATTAATTCAAATTCCCAAGTAGGGAAACCTAGATTGGAATCTCTTTCTGCAAGCCTTCACGAAAAGTTTCAGAAAAGTGTTTCTTTCCAGCACTTTTTCGTGTTGTCCTTATCTATTTCTACAAAATAGACATTTGAGTTGCATGGGGCAACCTAAGGCTGCACCACTAACTTAGAGACCAGCAAAGCCAGCATTCAGGTGAACAGCAAGTCTGAAACCAAGTGATTCATTCCAATGTTAAAGGGATAAGTTGTGTTAACTAAAATCATAATAGGCCTAATATGCAAATGACTTACAATATATTTCTTATTTTTAAATTAAAAATGGGGTGCAAAATATTAGTGGTAAATTTATCTCACCTTCACTTTTAAAAACTGAATAACTATCAGTACATACCAAGTGGTTTGGTATGCTTCCCCAAAGTTTAGGCATGATTTCTCATGCCTAAAGTTTTTCATGATTACTCATGAAAAATTCATGATTCCTCAGACACTTGTGCCTGTTCACTACCAAGCACTGAAAATGGTGAGCCAGTGAAAAACAGAACATGGTGATAAAGTAAGACTCTGTAAAATAGGATGAACTGGAAACTAAAGAACAATCAAAACTGAAAAGAATCACCAAATGTGATGGGTTGATTAAAAAGAGAGGCTTCCCTGATAGCTCAGTTGGTAAAGAATCCGCCTGCAATGCAGGAGACCCCAGTTTGATTCCTGGGTCAGGAAGATCCTCTGGAGGAGGGATAGATAGCCTACCCACTGCAGTATTCTTGGGCTTCCCTGGTGGCTCAGCTGCTAAAGAATCTGCTTGCAATGTGGGAGACCTGGGTTAGATCCCTAGGTTGGGAAGATCCCCTGGAGAAGGGAAAGGCTACCCACTCCAGTATTCTGGCCTGGAGAGTTCCATGGACTGTATAGTCCCTGGGGTCTCAAAGAGTCAGACAGCAACTGAGAGACTTTTCCCTTTCCCTTTCCCTTTCAAAAAGAGAAACAGATATAAGTAATCAACTGGCTGTAATCAACAGAGAAGAGCAAACAGAAAAGGGCTGGAAGAACAAGTACTGAGGTGGACTTGGAGAGTGTTCTCCTATCACATGAATTTTGCATTTCAAGATGTGATTCAAAAATGTTTGCCTTATTCAAAAGAACACCTTATCTGCTTAGTTTTTTCAATGATCATCAAGGTGCAAAGGCAGACTTTTGAAGGAATTTGCTGAAACCATTCTGTGGGGTTTTCAAGAACTGTCACTGGCTTCCTTGAAATTGTAACTTAGGGGAAAAAAGGGAAGTTATTTGAGTATATAATGAAATTGAAAATATAAACAAGTGTAATTTGCTGATATGTTACAAGAGCTGTTAAGTTCAGATAGAGTGGGTTACATCAGGGTGAGCTAAAGCTGGTACATTCATTTGAAATGGTGTCAAACTATTAGCCCACCTCAGGAACTCCATGAATTTTCTCACTGTAGTCTGGAGTTGTCTCTCAATCCCTCAATTCTTTTATTCATCTTCTTTTATCCCTATTCCAGATTCCAAAGCTTAGACCCCATTCTCTATATGCCTTCTCATTTGTATGTCAAGGTTTTGCCTGAGTTCCTCCCATCTCTAAGTAAGTACTTGTACTCATTAATGTAATGGTCTACTTCCTGCTTCCTGAAGCATGTTCTGCTGCAGGTGAATCAAGGGAGAAGCAAGAGGAGAAAGAAAAAGCCTTGAATCCAAATCTCTTCTTTGTCTCAGAGGAGATCTAGGATACGAGAGATTTGGGCAGTGGTGAGACTAGGATTTAAGTATTTATTACTGGTTTCTTATTCAAACTGATGCTTTCCTTATTTAATTAAGCTCTTTTTTTTCTTACTAACTTTTATTAGTTATCTGTAAAGATGGAATGGAGATGTAAAAGAAATGCCAGAAAGTTTTATCTGATATAGCTTCCCATATCTCTAGGTTTAGGCAAGAGTTAAGTACAAACCTCCCAAATGACAGGGCTCTCATGTATTGAGAAATGGAGTTTTTCCTGCCATATCAGTAAACAAACATGTCACAGTAATCAGTGATTCTGGCCTTCCAAATGTGAATTTCTGAGCCGACTAAGCGACTGAACTGAACTGAAGGGCTCCAAGGAAGGAGAACAATACCTGCAAACTGCAACCACTCCCTATGGAGAGGACTGAGGAACTCATGATGTAAAAAATGCAGGATATTGGCCCCCAGATAGCTGATATGTATGAAAGGAAAGATTTCAGTGAGCCCAACACCTTCACTTCTTTTGGGATCTTCCCATGTGGCACTGAAAGAACCCATCTGCCAAAGCAGGAGAGTTAAGAGACATGGGTTCATTCCCTGGGTTGGGAAGATCTCCTGGAGAAGGGCATGGCAACCCACTCCAGTATTCTTGCCTGAAGAACCCCATGGACAGAGGAGCATGGCAGGTTAAGGTCCATAGGGTCACAAAGAGTCAGACATGACTGAAGTGTCTTAACATAACAACCCCACACAATTGAAAGTATGTTACACGTATATCAGTCCTTAAGTCAGTGCCCTTTCATCTAGAGTGGATACAAAGACTCCCTTGTGCATCCTTAGCCACCCTCACAGACTCCCTTCTCTGACCTTCTCTACCAACAGCCATTGGGTACCATTTCTCCAATATAGAGGAGGCTCTACTCAGTGTTCATTAACTGACACAATCACTCCCATTTTCTGAGTACACCCTTCATGTCAGGACCATGTAAGACACTAAGAAATGGAATATCCATAAAAACATCCATTCTCAGGGAGCTCACTGTCTAGTGAATAAAGCAAGTGTACAAAAAAAAAGTCATTTCAGTGTACAAAGCATCAAAGTAACACTTGGACAAAGATTTGGTTGAGGCTAGAGAGGTCAGCTCCCCTGAGGAGCTTTCATTGCCTGCTTCACCACTATTGATTTTGTTTTCAACAGTGTTTTTCTTCCAAGTAGATTATGAAGAGTTGTTTTGTCCCTCAGACTTCCGGCGCAAAACTTCACATGTACTTCTGCTGCTGCTGCTAAGTTGCGTCAGTCGTGTCCGACTCTGTGCGACCCCATAGACGGCAGCCAACCAGGCTTCCCCTGGGATTCTCCAGGCAAGAACACTGGAGTGGGGTGCCATTTCCTTCTCCAGTGCATGAAAGTGAAAAGTGAAAGTGGAGTCGCTCAGTCGTGTCCAACTCTTTGCGACCCCATGGACTGCAGCCCACCAGGCTCCTCCATCCATGGGATTTTCCAGGCAAGAGTACTGGAGTGGGGTGCCATTGCCTTCTCCGTCACATGTACTAGGTACTCAATAAACGTTTGTCAAGTTATTAATAGCCATAACTATACATATTTGTGCCCAGCTATTCATTAACCACCTTATGAGAATCAAAGTACAACAATGAAGTGCATAGCCACAAGGAGAAGCATCTAGATAAAACTTCCACCCCATTCTTTGCTTTGTTTAGTGCTTCAGCTTAACAACTTCCTAAGCTGAGCGCCGAAGAACTGATGCGTTTGAACTGTGGTGTTGGAGAAGACTCTTGAGAGTCCCTTGGACTGCAAGGAGATCCAACCAGTCCATTCTGAAGGAGATCAACCCTGGGATTTCTTTGGAAGGAATGATGCTGAAGCTGAAACTCCAGTACTTTGGACACCTGATGCGAAGAGTTGATTCACTGGAAAAGACTCTGATGCTGGGAGGGATTGGGGGCAGGAGGAGAAGGGGACGACCCAGGAGGAGATGGCTGGATGGCATCACGGACTCGATGGACGTGAGTCTGAGTGAGCTTCAGGGGATGGTGATGGACAGGGAGGCCTGGCGTGCTGCGATTCATGGGGTCTCAACGAGTTGGACACGACTGAGCGACTGAACTGAAACTGAAGCTGTCCCACATTCTCCACCTACACTATCCACCACACACATCCACAGACAATGCACCTATGCTTTTTCTGACCTACTGGAATACTGAACGACCTGAAAATGAGGAAACTGCATCTCCAGTAAAACAATCCCTCATCAGCTCGCCTTTCTCCTCACCACCCCCCAACCCTGCCCTGCTCTCCAGCAGTTCCCCTAGGAGGTGGCTCTCTAGCCTTTGTCATAAACAGAATGGAAGTTATTAAAGCCTGGAAAAACCTAACTATATCTAATTATAGACTTGAAATTGCAGAGCCAAGCAGTGATGACTGGGCATGCTGAGTTCAGTTTCTTCTGAATATACTTTATTGCCTTGTTTGGTAAATCATTCCCTATAAAAAGAAGCGATTTGTTGCATTATCTCCAAAGGGGCATCAATAGGATAGCATCCTTTTGCAGAGACAGTTTTTAAAGTTTTCTAAGTGGACTCTCTGGAAAGTGCAACCGTTATCAGCAGGCAAAATGAACTTTAAGGACATATTGAAAAAGTGACAATTTACATTCATCTCATAAATCTATCTCCTTCTTCAAGTTCTTACCAGCCATGAAAGAATTGCCAATATTTCTTTAAATTGCTGGAGGAAACTGAGTACTTTAGTCAGCAGGAAAAAAAGGACAAAATCATTGCTGTGGTTTCTGTTTGTACTTTGGTTCTTGAAAAAAAAATATATGTAAACATCTGTGTAAAAATAAGCATGTTTTAATCTAAGCCCTTCAAAGTACTTCAGAATGTGAAAATCTTATAACAATGCCTATGTTGTTATTATCAAATATAAGATGTGAAAAATGTAAAGACCTTTTTAAAAATTACTAAAACAATTGTCACTTAAAGCAATTATATTAGTATAAATATAAAACTATAAAATTTCCTCTTCTTAATATAAANCCAATTTTAAAGATACAAATGACATAAAACACTGTGTAAATTTAAGGTGTATAGCATAATGATTTGACTTATCATTAAATGATTATCACAATAAATTTAGTGAACTATCATCTATATCAGCACAAAGTGAAAGAAAAAATTTTAATATTTTTCCATGTGATAACTCATAATTTACTCTCTTAGCTTTTAATATAACATAAGACTATGTTAACTATATTACTCTTATTATCTATTACACCCCTAGTACTTATCTTCCTTGTAACTGGTAGTTTGTACCTTTTGACGACCTTCACCCCAGTACAACCCACCTGTAGTCTGACCTCCATTTCTGCAACTTTGTTTCTTGAAGTGTAATTGACCTATAACACTATGTTAGTTTCTGGTATACAGCATAGTGATTTGATATTCCTATACATTACTAAATGATCACCATGTTGAGTCTAAACCTGTAAAGTTTAACCAGTTAAGTTAAAATGATGTCACCATACAAAAATATTATATTATTGTTGGCTATATTCCAAATGCCACGTATTTTATCTTCACGAGTCACTTGTTTTGGAAGTGGGAGTCTACACCTTTTAATCCAGCTTGCCTAATTCATTCATCCCCCTACCGTCCTTCACTCTAACAACAACTGTTTGTTCTCTGTGTCTATAACTCTGTTTTTTCTGTGTTTGCTCATTTGAATTATTTTCTATATTCCACATATAAGTGAAATTGTATGGTGTTTGTCTTTCTCTGCCTGACTTATTTCACTTAGCCTAATACCCTATAGGTTCATCCATGTTCCAAATGACAAGGTTTCATTCATTTTTTATGGATGAGTAGTATTCTTGTTTATATATCTATCCATGTATAATCTCACATATTCTTTATTCATTCATCTGTTGATAGGCAGTTAGGTTCCTGCCATATCTTGGTTGTTGTGAACGCAATGACATAGAGGTGCGTACATTATTTGGTATTAGTGTTTTTGTTTCTTTGGAAAAATGCCCTGAAGTGGAATTGTTGGGCTTCCCTGGTGATTCAATGGTCAAGAATCTGCCTGCTCATGCAGGAGACACAGGTTTGATCCCTGGGTTGGGAAGATCCCCTGGAGAAGGAGATGGCAACCCAATCTAATATTCTTGCCTGGGAAATCCCATGGACAGAGGAGTCTGGTGGGCTACAGTCTATGGGGTCGCAAAAGAGTTGAACATGACTTAGCAACTAAACAATAACAAGGAGTATTTGGATCATATATAAGTTCTATTTTTAATTTTTTGGAAAACTTCATACTCTTTTCCAGAGTGGCTACACCAATTTACAATCCCACCAACAATGCACAGGAGTTGCCTTTTCTCCACATCTTCTCCAACATTTGTTATTTGTTGTGTTTTTGATAATAGCCATTCAAACATGTGTAAGGTGATATCTTACTGTGGTTCTGGTTTGTATCTCCCTGCTAATTAGTGATGTTGAACATCTTATCATGTGACTGGTGGCCACCTGTATATCTTCTTTAGAAAAATGTCTATTTTGGTCTTCTGCCCATTTTTTAATTCGGTTGTTCAGTTTTTTATGATGTTGTGTTGTATGATTTCTCTATATATTTTGGAGCTTAATCCCTTATCAGACATATCATTTGAAAATATTTTATCTCATTCAGTAGGCTTCCTTTTCATTTTATTGGCAGTTTCCTGTGCTGTGCAAGAGCATTTTAGTTTGATGTAGTCACTATTATTTATTATTAATTTGCTTCCCTTGCCTGCCAAGACATAGCCAACAAATTATTGCTAAGACTGGTTTCAAACAGCATACTGCCTATGCGTCCTTCTAAGAGTTTTATGATTTCAGATTTTACCTTGGTTCTTTAACGCATTTTGATTTCACTTTGATATATGTTATAAGAAAGCAGCCCAGTTTGATTCTTTTGCATGTTCCTGTCCAGTTTCAGCAAATGATTTCCCTACAATCATTTACTGAAGATTTTCCCCTTGCTGTATACTTGCCTCATCATATAACTGTGAGTTATATTTGAGCTCTCTATTCTGTTCTGTTGATCTATGCACTTGTTTTTGTGCCAATACCACACTCTTTTGACTACTATTTTGTAGAATAGTTCGAAGTCAGAGATCATGATATCTTCAGCTTTTTCTTCTTTCACAAGATTGTTTTGCTCTTCAGGGTCTTGTTTGTCATGCAAATTTTATAATTATTTATTTTCATTCTTTGACAAAGTCCACTGGTATTTTGATAGGGATTGCCTTAAAGCTATAGATTGCCTTGGGTAGTGTAGTCATTTTAATAATATTATTTATTTCAATCCATGAGCATATGTATCTTTCCATTTGTTCTGTCTTCTTCAGTTTCTTTTATCAGCATCTTACAGAATTCTGAGTACAGCTATTTCCTTAGTTTTATTCTTAATTAGTTTTATTCTTGGGTATTTTGCTATTTTTGATTTGATTGTAAATGGGATTGTTTTATTAAATTCTCTTTCTAATAGCTCATTATTAGTGTATAGAAAGTGTATAGAAATGCAACAGATTTCTACATATTAATCTTTCATCCTTCAGCTTCACTAACATCATTTACTAGTTTGAATAGTCTTTTTGTGAAATTTATGAGGTTTCTGTATATACTATTATGTTGTTTGTAGACAGTAACAGTTTTATTTTTCCCCTTCCAATTTGGATACTTTTATTTCTTTTTCTTGTCTGATTGTTGTGGCAAAGACTTCCAAAAAAATTAAAACTGAAAGTGTTAGTCACCAGACATGTCCAGCTGTTCGTGACCCCATGGACTGAAGCCCACCAAGCTCCTCCGGCCATGGGATTTCCCAGAGAAGAATCCTAGAGTGAGTTGCCATTCCCTTCTCCAGGGGATCTTCCCAACCTAGGAATCGAAGCCAAGTCTCCTGCATTGCAGGCAGATTCTTTGCTGTCTGAGCCTCCAGGGAAGTCCCCACAGGCTTCCAGTACTATGATAAATAGAAGCGAGAGTGTTATTCTCTGTCTTATTCCTAATCTCAGGGGAAACACTTCAGCTTTTCACCGTTGAGTGAGAAGTCAGCTATGGGATTGTCTTATACAGTCTTGAATACGTTGAAGCATGTTCTCTCTAGACCCACTTTCTTGAGAGTTTGTATCATAAATGGATGTTGAATTTTCTCAAAAGCTTTTTACGCATCTGTTGAAATGATTTTGTTGTTGTTCAGTTGCAAAATCATGTCAGACTCATTTGTGTCCCCATGGTCTTCAGCCCATCAGGCTCTTCTGTCCATGGGATTTCCCAGGCAGGAATACTGGAACGGGTTACCATTTCCTTCTCCAGGGGATCTCTCTGACCCAGGGACCAAAGCCATGTCTCCTGTACTGGCAGGCAGATTCTTTACCGCTGAGCTACCCAGGAAGCCCACTGAGATTATTATATGATTTTTATTCTTTATTTGTTAATGTGGTATAGCACATGAACATGAATTTGTGGACATTGAACCATTCTTGTGTCCCTGGGATAGATCCTACTTGATTATGATTTATAATCCTCTAAATGTATTGTTAAATTCTGTTACTAATATTTTATTGATAATTTTTGTATCTATGTTTATCAGTGACATTGGCCTATTTACTTTTTAGTGTGATGTCTTTGTTTTTGGTATCAGGGTGATGTTGATCTCTCAAAATGAGCTCAGAAATGTTCCTTACTCTTCAATTTTCTGAGTAGTTTGATTAGGCTAAATATTAACTCTTCTTTAGATATTTGGTAGAATTCACCTGTGAAGCTTTCTGTTCCTACACTTTTGTTTGTTGGGATTCTTATTATTGATTCAGTTTCATTATTGGTAATTGTTTGGTTCATATTTTGTATTACCTTTTGATTTCCTTTTGGGAGTTTGTCCATTTTTATGAGTTGATCCATTTTTTCTACGATGTCCATTTTATTGGTGTATATTGTCCATAATTGCTTATGATCCTTTTATTTCTCTTCTATCAGTTCCAATTTTCTTTACATTTATGATTTTATTTAATTTACCCATTCTTTTTTTCCTGATGAGTTTGGCTAACAGGTTTTCCATTTTGTTTATCTTTCTAAAGAATCAGCTCTTAATTTCATTGAACTTTTCTAATTTTTTTAGTCATTTATTTCTGCTCTAATCTTTATTATTTTTCCCCTTATACTAATTCTATGTCTTGTTTGTCCTTCTTCTAATTCCTTTAGATATAAGTTTAGATAGCTTACTTTATATTTTTCTTGTTTCCTGAGGTAGGCTGTTATCAGCATAATTTTCCCTCTTGGAACTGCCTTTGTTACAACCCAGGGCTTCTCAAGGTGGCATAGTGGTAACAAATTCGCCTGCCAATGTAGGCTAGAGATGCAGGTTCAATCCCTGGGTCAGGAAGATTCATTGGAGAAGAAAATGGTAACCCACTCAAGTATTCTTGCCTGGAAATTTTCATGGACAGAAGAGCCTGGTGGGCTACAGTCCGTAGGGTCGCAAAGAGTCAGACACAACTGAGCTGCATGTCCACAGACATAAATCTTTGATTATTGTGTTTTCATCTTCATTTGTCTCAGGTATTTTATTCACTGAAGTATAGTTGATTTACAATGTTATATTAGTTTCAGATGTACAAATAGATGTTTAATATTATTATAGATTATACTAAATTTAAAGTTATTATAAAATAATGTTATGTTCCCTGTTTGGTGTATTATCTTTCCAGATAGTTTTGATTTCCACCTCGATTTCATCAGTGACTCATTGCTTGCTTATACATAGGCTAGCCTCTGTGTGTTTGTGCTTTCTGCAGTTTATTTCTTGTCCTTATCTCTAGTCCTATACTTCTATGATCAGAAAAGATACTTGATATGATTTACATCTTCCTAAATACAACTATATATTTTAGAAATAAATATATATTTATAAATATTAATTTAATAGAGTCTTTTTATACTTAGGAATGTGGTTCATACTAGAGAATGTCCTATTTGCACTTGAATAGTGCATTCTTCTGCTTTTGGATAAAATGTTCTGCTTATATTGGGTGGCCAAAAAATTCTTCTGGGTTTTTCTGTAAAATGTTATGGGAAAATCTGAACAAACTTTTTGGCCAACTCATTTTCTATTTATTTCATCTAATCTAAGACGTCATTTAAGGTCAATGTTTTCTTATTGATTTCCTCTGGATGTACTGTCCATTGATGTAAATGAGATTTTAAAGTCTCCTACTAATATTATGCAGTACGTGAATGTAATCTCAAAAACAACAGAATGATCTCTGTTCGTTTCCAAGGCAAACCATTCAGTATCACAGTAATCCAAGCCTATGCCCCAACCAGTAACGCTGAAGAAGCTGAAGTTGAATGGTTCTATGAAGACCTACAAGATCTTTTAGAACTAACACCCCAAAAAGATGTTCTTTTCATTACAGGGGACTGGAATGCAAAAGTAGGAAGTCAAGAAATACCTGGGGTAACAGGGAAATTTGGCCTTGGAGTACTCAATGAAGCAGAGAAAGGCTAATAGAGTTCTGCCAAGAGAATGCACTGGTCATAGCAAACATCTTCTTCCAACAACACAAGAGAAGACTCTACACATGGACATCACCAGATGGTCAACACCAAAATCAAATTAATTATATTCTTTGAAGCCAAAGATGGAGAAGCTCTATACAGTCAGCAAAAAGCAAGACCAGGAGCTGACTGTGGCTCAGATCATGAACTCCTTATTGCCAAATTCAGACTTAAATTGAAGAAAGTAGGGAAAACCACGACACCATTCAGCTATGACCTAAATCAAATCCCTTATGATTATAAAGTGGAAGTGAGAAATAGATTTAAGGGACTAAATCTGATAGATAGAGTGCCTGATGAACTATGGATGGAAGCTCGTGACATTATAGAGGAGACAGGGATCAAGACCGTGCCCATGGAAAAGAAATGCAAAAGAGCAAGATGGCTGTCTGGAGAGGCCTTACAAATAGCTGTGAAAAAAAGAGAAGTGAAAAGCAAAGGAGAAAAGGAAAGATATAAGCATCTGAATGCAGAGTTCCAAAGAATAGCAAGGAGAGATAAGAAAGCCCTCCTCAGCAATCAATGCAAAGAAATAGAGGAAAACAACAGAATGGGAAAGACTAGAGATCTCTTCAAGAAAATTAGAGATACCAAGGAAACATTTCATGCAAAGATGGGTTCGATAAAAGACAGAAATGGTATGGACCTAACAGAAGCAGAAGACATTAAAAAGAGGTGGCAAGAATACACAGAAGAACAGTATAAAAAAAGATCTTCATGACCAAGATAATCACTATGGTCTGATCACTCACCTAGAGCCAGACATCCTGGAATGTGAAGTCAAGTGGGCCTTAGAAAGTATCACTAGGAACAAAGCTAGTGGAGGTGATGGAATTCCAGTTGAGCTATTTCAAATCCCGAAAGATGATGCTGTGAAAATGCTGCACTCAATATGTCAGCAAATTTGGAAAACTCAGCAGTGGCCACAGGACTGGAAAAGGTCAGTTTTCATTCCAATCCCAAAGAAAGGTAATGCCAAAGAATGCTCAAACTACCGCACAAGTGCACTCATCTCACACATTAGTAAAGTAATGCTCAAAATTCTCCAAGCCAGGTTTCAGCAATACATGAACCATGAACTTCCAGATGTTCAAGCTGGTTTTAGAAAAGGCAGAGGAACCAGAGATCAGATTGTCAACATCCGCTGGATCATGGAAAAAGCAAGAGAGTTCCAGAAAAACATCTATTTCTGCTTTATTGACTATGCCAATGCCTTTGACTGTGTGGATTACAATAAACTGTGGAAGATTCTCAAAGAGATGGGAATGCCAGACCACCTGACCTGCCTCTTGAGAAACCTATATGCAGGTCAGGAAGCAACAGTTAGAACTGGACATGGAACAACAGACTGGTTCCAAATAGGAAAAGGAGTATGTCAAGGCTGTATATTGTCACCCTGCTTTTTAAACTTATATGCAGAGTACATCATGAGAAATGCTGGGCTGGAAGAAGCACAGGCTGGAATAAAGATTGCTGGGAGAAATATCAGTAACCTCAGATGTGCAGATGACACCACCCTTACGGCAGAAAGTGAAGAGGAGCTAAAGAGCCTCTTGATGAAAGTGAAAGAGGAGAGTGAAAAGGTAGGCTTAAAGCTCAACACTCAGAAAACGAAGATCATGGCATCCAGTCCCATCACTTCATGGGAAATAGATGAGAAAACAGTGGAAACAGTGTCAGACTTTATTTTTGGGGGCTCCAAAATCACTGCAGATGGTGATTGCAGCCAGGAAATTAAAAGATGCTTATTCCTTGGAAGGAAATTTATGACCAACCTAAATAGTATATTCAAAAGCAGAGACATTACTTTGCCGACTAAGGTCCATCTAGTCAAGGCTATGGTTTTTCCTGTGGTCATGTATGGATGTGAGAGTTGGACTATAAAGAAAGCTGAGCACCGAAGAATTGATGCTTTTGAACTGTGGTGTTGGAGAAGACTCTTGAGAGTCCCTTGGACTGCAAGGAGATCCAACCAGTCCATTCTAAAGGAGATCAGTCCTGGGTGTTCATTGGAAGGACTGATGCTAAAGCTGAAACTCCAATACTTGGGCCACCTCATGCGAAGAGTTGACTCATTGGAAAAGACTCTGATGCTGGGAGGGATTGGGGGCAGGAGGAAAAGGGGATGATAGAGGATGAGATGGCTGGATGGCATCACCGACTCGATAGACATGAGTTTGAGTGAACTCTAGGAGTTGGTGATGGACAAGGAAGCCTGGCGTGCTGAGATTCATGGGGTCGCAAAGAATCAGGCATGACTGAGCGACTGAACTGAACTGATGCTTCCTGGACCAGTATGTTTGCTTCATTCCCCAGGTTATTGAAGTTTTTAGCTATTTTTTCTTCTAATAGATTCTCTATTACTTTTTTCTCTCTTCTTTTTCTGGGACCCCTATGTTGAAAAATTTTTCATGCTTGGTATTGTCCCAGAGGTCTCTTAAACTCTTTTTAAAATGCTTTTTCTTTTTGCTGTTCTGATTATGCTGATTTATTCTGTCCAACTGTGTAACACGTTAATGACATGCTACTCCAAAATATGGTACTTTGGCATACTGAATATTTTAAGCTAAATGAGTTTGAGAAAACAAGAGAAGTAGGAAGATTACTCTGCCCTTTCCTACACACACATTCCTGAAATGGGTCATAAAATGCTTATGTGAGAGGCATTCTCCCTATATGGGGAAGAAAGGAGCATCCTCATATCTGAAGACAAATAGATACCTACAGAAATCTGAACAAATAGGCTTTGCTAAGTTTCTTTCTGTTTACTACAATTACTTATTCTTTGGCCTTTCATAGACTGTTCAGTTCAATTCAGTTCAGTTGCTCAGTCATGTCTGACTCTTTGTGACTCCATGGACCGCAGCACGCCAGGCCTCCCTGCCCATCACCAACTCCTGGAGCCTGCTCAAGCTCATGTCCATTGAGTTGGTGATGTCATCCAACCGTCTCATCCTCTGTCGTCCCCTTCTCCTCCTGCCCTCAATCCCTCCCAGCATCAGAGTCTTTTCCAATGAGTCAACTCTCGCATCAGGTGGCCAAAGTATTGGAGTTTCAGCTTCACCAAACTGGTATTAATACCCAGGTTTAACTGTTTCTTCAGGTTTTCATTTCCTTATGAAGGCTCCTATGTCATGTGAAACAAACATATTAAACAAATTTGTATTCTTTTTTCCTGTTACTCTGTTTCTGACAGTTTAATTTTCAGACCCAGCCAGAGACCATAAGAGAGTTGAGAAAAACTGTGAATACAAAAAATTAACCTTTATATCTTTATTATCCTCTAAGACTCTCATAGGTATGGGCACATCCTGCTGCTGCTAAGTCGCTTCAGTCGTGTCCGACTCTGTACAACCCCATAGACGGCAGCCCACTAGGCTCCTCCATCCCTGGGATTCTCCAGGCAAGGACACTGGAGTGGGTTGCCATTTCCTTCTCCAATGCATGAAAGTGAAAAGTGAAAGTGAAGTCGCTCAGTCGTGTCCGACTCTCAGCGACCTCATGGACTTCAGCCTACCAGGCTCCTCCACCCATGGGATTTTCCAGGCAAGAGTACTGGAGTGGGTTGCCATTGCCTTCTCCGATGGGCACATACATTTATAAAATTTTAATTAAGCACAAAAAAAGCAACCAATAGACAAGAAACTTCAGATGCCCATGTAATCTTTGGAAAACTGTCTGTAACAGTTGTTGTTACAAGTAATAGAAACTCAGATTGGTTTGAGCAAATAGAAGGAGGTTAGGGGTCGGGTCTGTGCATTGAACAGCTCATCTGCAAATATGTCAGGGTCACAAAAATTGTTATCAGGATCCTATCATTTTCAGTTCATCTTTGAAATCTTCTTTCTTATACCTTGGCTTTGTTCTTTGTAAGGACCTCTTCCCATGCTAGGAAATACACCTGTAGCAGCTCTAAGTGTAGGTGGCCTACCAGCCAGCAATCCCAGTAAATAAAGGCTTATCTCTCAGAGGAAAGCCACCAGGGAGGGCTCAAATCAACCCATTTGTGACTCAGTTCCTGAGGATGGGAAGATGATATGTATGCAGATTCCACTCCCAGGACATATTCACATCCCATTAGCAGAATAAATACGGAGCAGCTGCCCTCCACCATCACCAGAGTTCATGCTCAACAGGTTGGAGAGTCTGTCTTGAATGAAAAGGAAATGAATACTGGGTCATGCAAAGGGAAAGAGAGATATACTAAATCCTTCTTTTAATAGTTTTGGATGTTCTATAACTTGTTGTGACATGTTTCCCTGATGCTAGTCCACAGCTCTAAGCTCCCTGAACAGCTCTTTACTTTCTCTTTAGCTGTGGCTTTAGCCAAACTTCAACTCCAGTCCTGCAGCTTCTCTTTTCTTTTTGTACCAGAACAGGGTAGGAGGGGGAATACGTTCTACTGAAATGCTGTCTAAAGTCTACTTTAAATAGAGGAGAGCAATTTTCCCCTCTCAGAAGAAAGCTCTTCACATCAGGGTATTTATTTTTGAGGTGATTGCTGATTAATTACTTACATTTACATAAAATTAACCTCTTTTCTAACAATTTAGATGGCTTCCAGCTGTTTCTTCTTTCCTTCCCTATCAGTCTGGCACAACACTCTTTATCTTAAAAGGAACAGACCTACTTTTCTAATGCATGCTAGAAAGGTATTCTGAAAATATTTACTTAAACAAAACAGAATCAAGGTCTTATGCAAAGCTGTAAATCATCATTTTTTGTGATAATATTGTAATTAAGGAGTTCAAGACCAAAAATCAAATGAAACTGTAATATGACCAATAGTTGACAAAACATACAAAGTCCCCAAAACAACCAAACACTTCTTTAATTATTACAGACGGTTAAATGAGCCCACATCCCCACTCAAATTCTCATGCAGTCGTGAGAATGTGTGTACTGTGTACTGAGTTTCCCCTGCATAAGAAAATAGCTGCAGGTGGAATGAATTTCATCTAAAATCAATTTATGAGTTAGAAAAACTTGAAATACTTAATTGACCCTAATTTTGCTTTTCTTCTTAGAGTTTAAAAGGGCAACTTACGTATGACTTAACATCATAGGCCTCTTAAGAAAGCCTTCTAGTAAACTTGGATTGATACTGTCCTTGTCTCTCAGAAAATGTTTCTGTTTAAGCAGAATCATAAGATTTAGGTTCTATTCCCTGCTCTTTCTTTCTTTTCCTTTTTTTTTTTAAAATTAAAGTGTAATTGGCTTACAATATTGTACAAGTTTCACATATAAACATAGTGAATCAATAATATTCTTCTTACAGTTATTACAAAATATTGACTATATTTCCTGTTCTGTACATTATATCTTAGTAACTTATTTATCCTAGTAGTTTGTACCTCTTAAGTGTCTTCAACTATTGCTGCTCCCCTCACAACCGTGAGATTTTGAGTCATCTTTACTATCATTACTCTAAATTCTTTTTCAGGAAACAAGTTGCCTATTTCCTCCTCATTTATTTGGTCTTGTGGATTTTTACCTTTCTGTTTTGTCTGTAGCATAATTTTTCCTTGTCTCTCTCTCTTTTTTTTTTTTTGGATAACTGGAACTGTGTTCCTGTCTTACCGGCTGTTTTCCTGGGCTTCCAACACTGGAGTTTACAAGCTATTGGGTGGAGCCAAGTCTTGGTGCTGCAATGAGGACCTGCGGGAGACCTCACTGTGATTAATATTCCCTGTGGTCTGAGCTTCTCTGTGCAGTGGTTTGGACTGAGCACTCCCACCGAGGAAGTTCATGCCCAACATCCAGGCCATAAACCAAACTCCCACAAATCATGTGGTGCTGTTAGAAAAAAACAAAAGGAGCAGAACAATAACAAAGAATTAAAAAACATAAATTTGGAAAACTAACATAGACATTAGAAAATTGAAAATATAAATGAAACAACCACTGGAAGGTAAAACAGTACCACAATAGCAAACGCACAAGCAAATACACAGCCTGAAAAGTCCCTATCTGTGGGGGGTGGGAGTGGAGCTCAGGTGGGGGTGTGGGATTCAGTCAGGGCAGGGTTTGAGTGGGGCGGGCCTTTCTTCTGACCCAAGAGGGGCTTCCTAGGTAGCACAGTGGTAAAGAAATTGCCTGTCAAGGCAGGAGATGCAAGAGATGCAGGTTTGATCCCTAGGTAGGGAAGAACCCCTGGAGTAGGTAAAGGCGATCCAGTCCAGTGTTCTTACCTGGAAACTTCCATGGACAGAGGAGCCTGGGGAGCTACAGCCTATGGGCTCACAAAAAGACAGACGTAACTGAGTGACTGAGCATGACCGGGCATGTGGCCGGAAAAGGCCCTGAGGGCACGGGGGGCAGGCCCTGGGCTCAACACAGCTGGAGGGGGCCCTCAGCCAAGAACGCGGAGAATCAGGCCCAGGACCTCAGAAGGCTCACCAGGGCCCACATGGGTGGAGGCGGGTGGTATGCTAGCTGCATTTTTCATGATCCTCTTGACCCCTTAAGTTCCCTCTCCATCTGCCTTTGCTCTCCCTCCTGCCCCTCCTCATGCCCCAAGGATCCAGGGAGCCAGAAAGGGCCTCGGAGGGCAGAAGACCAGCCTAGGACCCTAGCAGGCTCCATGGTGCCTGAGTGGGCAGAGGGAAAAGCTAGCCGTGTCCCCCTCCAATCCCCCAAATCCCAGAGTGTCTCTCTCCCCATTCCTGTTGATCCTCTTGAGGTGCATGGGCCTCTCCAGGTGTAGGAACCCCTCACAACCCCCAGCCGCCCCTCAGAGGTGCCTGTCTCATCCTACGTCCACTTCTACCCCTTCTTTACTCCCCTGCATGTCCTACGAGTTTGCTCAGGGGTTCCGCCCATCCACGTGCATGTTGAGGTCCCCCACCAGCGTCTGGTAGGGGCCCTAGTTCTGGGAATACACAGATCCCATGTCCTCCTGCTCCTCCTTCTTGGCTCCGCCTCTAACAAGTACTATTTCTATCACTTACTATTTATTATTATCACTATAATATCCCCTTTCACCTAGCTCTAATGTTTTATTTTTTAAAAATTGTATTTATAATACAGGGAAGTAAATAACGCAGGCTAATACATAATTTCCAGCAGCATCTGCATTACATATTTCATTTTAAATTATTAATACATAGTGTATAACTTAACTTATATGCAGAGTACATCATGAGAAACGATGGACTAGAAGAAACACAAGCTGGAATCAAGATTGCCGGGAGAAATATCAATAACCTCAGATATGCAGATGACACCATCCTTATGGCAGAAAGTGAAGAGGAGCTAAAGAGCCTCTTGATGAAAGTGAAAGAGGAGAGTGAAAAAGTTGGCTTAAAGCTCAACATTCAGAAAACGAAGATAATGGCATCCAGTCCCATCACTTCATGGGAAATAGATGGGGAAACAGTGGAAACAGTGTCAGACTTTATTTTGGGGGGCTCCAAAATCACTGCAGATGGTGACTGCAGCCATGAAATTAAAAGATGATTACTCCTTGGAAGAAAAGTTACACCAACCTAGATAGTATATTCAAAAGCAGAGACATTACTTTGCCGACTAAGGTCTGTCTAGTCAAGGCTGTTGTTTTTCCTGTGGTAATGTATGGATGTGAGAGTCAGACTGTGAAGAAAGCTGAGCGCCGAAGAATTGATGCTTTTGAAGTGTGGTGTTGAAGAAGACGCTTGAGAGTCCCTTGGACTGCAAGGAGATCCAACCAGTACATTCTAAAGGAGATCAGCCCTGGGATTTCTTTGGAAGGAATGATGCTAAAGCTGAAGCTCCAGTACTTTGGCCACCTCATGCAAAGAGTTGACTCATTGGAAAAGACTTTGATGCTGGGAGGGATTGGGGGCAGGAGGAGAAGGGGACGACAGAGGATGAGATGGCTGGATGGCATCACGGACTCGATGGACCTGAGTCTGAGTGAACTCCGAGAGATGGTGATGGACAGGGAGGCCTGGCGTGCTGCGATTCATGGGGTCGCAGAGTCGGACACGGCCAAGCGATTAAACTGAACTGAACTGTATAATTATTTGTCATAAATTGTGTTACTTAGGAGTTTTCCTGGTTGTTGTTGTTTTACAGTTATAGATGTGTCTTAGATTCTCTCTCTAAAAAATTTGTTACCACAGATATAGGTTAGGATTCAGATTCCATGCTGCAAGTGATTTCAGATGCTGCTATATTTTTGTCAGAAATAAGTTGCCTTGTAGATGAGCACATGGAATTACTCAACTTTCAAACCCTGGTATGTTTCTTTCAGTTCAGTTCAGTTCAGTCGCTCAGTCGTGTCCGACTCTTTGCGACCCCATGAATCGCAGCACGCCAGGCCTCCCTGTCCATCACCAACTCCCGGAGTTCACTCAGACTCACATCCATCACGTCCATGATGCCATCCAGCCATCTCATCCTCTGTCATCCCCTTCTCCTCCTGCGCCCAATCCCTCCCACTCATCCTTCCAATGAATCAACTCTTCTCATGAGGTGGCCAAAGTACTGGAGTTCCAGCTTTAGCATCATTCCTTCCAAAGAAATCCCAGGGCTGATCTCCTTTAGAATGGACTGGTTGGATCTTCTTGCAGTCCAAGGGACTCTCAACAGTCTTCTCCAACACCACAGTTCAAAAGCACCAATTCTTCAGCACTCAGCCTTCTTCACAGTCCAACTCTCACATCCATACAGGATCACAGGAAAAACCAAAGCCTTGACTAGACGGACCTTAGTCGGCAAAGTAATGTCTCTGCTTTTGAATATTCTATCTAGGTTGGTCATAATTTTTCTTCCAAGGAGTAAGCGTCTTTTAATTTCATGGCTACCATCACCATCTGCAGTGATTTTGGAGTCCCCCAAAATAAAGCCTGACACTGTTTCCGCTGTTTCCCCATCTATTTCCCATGAAGTGATGGGACCAGATGCCATTATCTTCGTTTTCTGAATGTTGAGCTTTAAGCCAACTTTTCACTCTCCTCTTTCACTTTCTCAAGAGGCTTTTTAGTTCCTCTTCACTTTCTGCCATAAGGGCGGTGTCATCTGCATATCTGACGCGGCTATGACTGGCGCACTAAGCATGGCTGAGAGGAGCTACCACACATCCAAGGTCAGGGGCAGAAGCTGGGAGGACCCGCATGCCCGAAGGGCGGCGGCCAAGAGGAGTTACCCCATGTCCGAGGTCAGGGGCAGCGGCCGAGAGTGCCAGGGTGTGACAGTGCAGTAACGGCCGAGAGGAGCCACCCCACGCCCGAGGCCAGGGGTGGCGGCCGGGAGGAGACACCTCACGTCCAAGGAGCTGTGGCTGCGCGGGCGCAGGTGAGCCTAGAGGAGCTATCCCACGTTGAATGTCAGGAAGGGCAGTGGTGACACCTCATCCAAGGTAAGGAGCAGCAGCTGGGCTTTGCTGGAGCAGCCGTGAAGAGATACCCCACGCCCAAGGTAAGAGAAACCCAAGTAAGATGGTAGGTGTTGCAAGAGGGCATCAGAAGGCAGACACACTGAAACCATACTCACAGAAATCTAGTCAATCTAATCACACTAGAACCACAGCCTTGTCTAACTCAATGAAACTAAGCCATGCCCATGGGGCCACCCAAGATGGGCGGGTCATGATGGAGAGGTCTGACAGAATGTGGTCCACTGGAGAAGGGAATGGCAAACCACTTCAGTATTCTTGCCTTGAGAACCCCATGAACAGTATGAAAAGGCAAAAAGATAGGATGCTGAAAGAGGAACTCCCCAGGTCAGTAGGTGCCCAACACGCTACTGGAGATCAGTGGAGAAATAACTCCAGAAAGAATGAAGGGATGGAGCCAAAGCAAAAACAATACCCAGCTGTGGATGGGACTGGTGATAGAAGCAAGGTCCGATGCTGTAAAGAGCAATATTGCATAGGAACCTGGAATGTCAGGTCCATGAATCAAGGCAAATTGGAAGTGGTCAAACAGGAGATGGCAAGGATGAAAACCGACATTCTAGGAATCAGCAAACTAAAATGGACTGGAATGGGTGAATTTAACTCAGATGACCATTATATCTACTACTGTGGTCAGGAATCCCTCAGAAGAAATGGAGTAGCCATCATGGTCAACAGAAGAGTCCAAGATGCCGTACTTGGATGCAGTCTCAAAAATGACAGAATGATCTCTGTTCGTTTCCAAGGCAAACCATTCAATGTTTCTTTACTTAGTCAAAATTGCATGTTATGGCAATGTCCATATAGTTAGCAATGTAAGTTAAGAAAAAAGTGATATCTTCCTATATGATTAATATAATTCAAAAAAAAATATAGTGCTCCTAAGAAATCAAGTTAGATCTCAAATACTGTTGAAAGTATAAAAAGCAAATATTTTTTCTTGCTTTGATTGTACAAGAGAAATAGCCCATGTTAAACAAATATGTCACCTGGCAAGATATATTAATTTTAAGAACACCTCAGTTAACACAGAAGAAAGATTTATTGATTGTATTAAAATGAAAGAAAAAAAACAAAATGTTGTAAATTGGAAAAAGACAATAGTGAAAGTGAAAGTGAAGTCGCTCAGTCGTGTCCGACTCTTTGTGACCCCATGGACTTTAGCCTACCAGGCTCCTCTGTCCATGGGATTTTCCAGGCAACAGTACTGGAGTGGATTGCCATTTCCTTCTCCAGGGGATCTTCCCGACCCAGGGATCGAACCCAGGTCTCCCACATTGTAGACAGACGCTTTTCTGTCTGAGCCACCAGGGAAAGAGACAATGTTGACATAAAAATAATTATCATCACAACTGCTGTACATAAGTAACGGTGGCAGTTGTACAAAGAAGTAGAAGCCATTATTCCTCAACTATATATGGAAATGACAAATGTGTGACTTGTTCAGGTCATATTCCTAAAAGACAAAATTTCTGCCCCAATAAGTTAATGTACAATAGCATTTAAAATATTGCACAATTTATAAACATGTTTTGGGAATTCAACAAGTAAATTAAATATTTTCATGTCCATTCTAAAAAGTTTTTAAAACACTTATAAGAATACCCAATGATCATCAAGATGAAATGCAATCAACTACTGTCCCATGCAAATTAATGACATTTAGCAAATATTAATATGTATATCCATAAATTAAAAACATATGTAAGTATATAATATATAAAAT
>SJYQ01003952.1:771921-866670 GCA_006410935.1 Redunca redunca
TGGGCATTGCGAGGAGACTCTGCTCTATATGTATTAGGCCCTATCTTATACCAATGACAACCCACTCCCCACTTATTTAAGGCATATCTACTAGTCTTATTTCTGCTCCAATGCCAGCTGGGAAAGATCTGATATTTAAATACTCCCTGCATATCAGGCTGGGTTACAGGGACCCAGACTCCAGGAGGCAAGGTAAGCTTTGGCCTCATTCTTTACTGTATTTCATGGGAAACTTGCTGGAGAACTTCATGTGTGGTTTCCCTCAGGCAAGGTAACGGCCATAGAACAAGCAGAAATCATTCCTAGAAGGTAAAGTATTAGCACAAAAGTGAAAGACATACTAAGAAAGCAATTTCGGGGGTTCCATGAACTGTACTGCAAACCCCTGGGACCTCCTCTGCCCTGAGAGTTTGGCCTTTCACCCAGAGCCGTGTCTTGGGTGGGGCTACACTCCAGTCGCAGCGTCGTTGACGTAGACATGTCGGCTCCCGACACATGATGGCTACTCCATTTCTTCTGAGGGATTCCTGCCTGCAGTGTAGATACAATGGTCATCTGAGTTAAATTCACCCATTGCAGTCCATCTTAGTTCACTGATTCCTAGAATGTCTACATTCACTCTTGCCATCTCTTGTTTGACCACTTCCAGTTTGCCTTGATTCATGGACCTGACATTCCAGGTTCCTATGCAATATTGCTCTTTACAGCATCGGACCTTGCTTCTATCACCAGTCCCATCCACAGCTGGGTATTGTTTTTGCTTTGGCTCCATCCCTTCATTCTTTCTGGAGTTATTTCTCCACTGATCTCCAGTAGCGTGTTGGGCACCTACTGACCTGGGGAGTTCCTCTTTCAGCATCCTATCTTTTTGCCTTTTCATACTGTTCATGGGGTTCTCAAGGCAAGAATACTGAAGTGGTTTGCCATTCCCTTCTCCAGTGGACCACATTCTGTCAGACCTCTCCATCATGACCCGCCCGTCTTGGGTGGCCCCATGGGCATGGCTTAGTTTCATTGAGTTAGACAAGGCTGTGGTCCTAGTGTGATTAGATTGACTAGATTTCTGTGAGTATGGTTTCAGTGTGTCTGCCTTCTGATGCCCTCTTGCAACACCTACCATCTTACTTGGGTTTCTCTTACCTTGGGCGTGGGGTATCTCTTCACAGCTGCTCCAGCAAAGCCCAGCTGCTGCTCCTTACCTTGGATGAAGGGTATCTCCTCACTGCCACCCCTCCTGACTTTCAACATGGAATAGCTCCTCTAGGCCCTTTAGACCTTTCAGAACTAACACCCAAAAAAGATGTCCTTTTCATTATAGGGGACTGGAATGCAAAAGTATGAAGTCAAGAAACACCTGGAGTAACAGGCAAATTTGGCCTTGGAATGCAGAATGAAGGAGGGCAAAGACTAATAGAGTTTTGTCAAGAGAATGCACTGGTCATAGCAAACACCCTCTTCCAACAACACAAGACTCTACACATGGATATCACCAGATGGTCAACACCAAAATCAGACTGATTTTATTCTTCATAGCCAAAGATGGAGAAGCTCTATACAGTCAACAAAAACAAGACCAGAAGCTGACTGTGGCTCAGATCATGAACTCCTTATTGCCAAATTCAGACTGAAATTGAAGAAAGTAGGGAAAACCACTAGACCATTCAGGTATGACCTAAATAAAATCCCTTATGACTATACAGTGGAAGTGAGAAATAGATTTAGGGCCTAGATCTGATAGATAGAGTGCCTGATGAACTATGGAATGATGTTTGTGACATTGTACAGGAGACAGGGATCAAGACCATCCCCATGGAAAAGAAATGCAAAAAAGAAAAATGGCTGTCTGGGGAGGCCTTACAAATAGCTGTGAAAAGAAGAGAAGTGAAAAGCAAAGGAGAAAAGGAAACATACAGCATCTGAATGCAGAGTTCCAAAGAATAGGAAGAAGAGATAAGAAAGCCTTCTTCAGCAATCAATGCAAAGAAATAGAGGAAAACAACAGAATGGGAAAGACTAGAGGTCTCTTCAAGAAAATTAGAGATTCCAAGGGAACACTTCATGCAAAGATGGGTTCGATAAAGGCCAGAAATGGTATGGACCTAACTGAAGCAGAAGATGTTAAGAAGAGGTGGCAAGAATACACAGAAGAACTGTACAAAAAAGATCTTCACGACCCAGATAATCACGACGGTGTGATCACTCATCTAGAGCCAGACATCCTGGAATGTGAAGTCAAGTGGGCCTTAGAAAGCATCACTACAAAAAAAGCTAGTGGAGGTGATGGAATTCCAGTTGAGCTATTTCAAATCCTAAAAGATGATGCTGTGAAAGTGCTGCACCCAATAAGCCAGTAAATTTGGAAAACTCAGCAGTGGCCACAGGACTGGAAAATGTCAGTTTTCATTCCAATCCTAAAAAAAAGACAATGCCAAAGAATGTTCAAACTACTGCACAATTGCACTCATTTCACACGCTAGTAAAGTAATGCTCAAAATTCTCCAAGCCAGGCTTCAGCAATACGTGAACCATGAACTTCCTGATGTTCAAGCTGGTTTTAGAAAAGGCAGAGGAACCAGAGATCAAATTGCCAACATCTGCTGGATCATGGAAAAAGCAAGAGAGTTCCAGAAAAACATCTATTTCTGCTTTATTGACTATGCCAAAGCCTTTGACTGTGAGGATCACAACAAACTGGAAAATTCTGAAAGAGTTGGGAATACCAGACCACCTGACCTGCCTCTTCAGAAACGTGTACTCAGGTCAGGAAGCAACAGTTAGAACTGGACATGGAACAACAGACTGGTTCCAAATAGGAAAAAGAGTACATCAAGGCTGTATATTGTCACCCTGCTTATTTAACTTCTATGCAGAGTACATCATGAGAAACGCTGGGCTAGAAGAAACACAAGCTGGAATCAAGGTTGCCGGGAGAAATCTCAATAACCTCAGATATGCAGATGACATCACCCTTATGGCAGAAAGTGAAGAGGGGCTAAAGAGCCTCTTGATGAAAGTGAAAGTGGAGAGTGAAAAAGTTGGCCTAAACCTCAACGTTGATTCAGAAAACGAAGATCATGGCATCCGGTCCCATCACTTCATGGCAAATAGATGGGGAAACAGTGGAAACAGTAGCTGACTTTATTTTTTTGGAGTCCAAAATCACTGCAGATGGTGATTGTAGCCATGAAATTAAAAGACACTCCTTGGAAGAAAAGTTATGACCAACCTAGATAGCATATTCAAACCCACGTCTCCTGTATCTTCTGCATCACAGGCAGATTCTTTATCTTTTGAGCCATTGCTGCTGTTGCTGCTGCTAAGTCGCGTCAGTCGGCCATTGGGGAAGCCCCAACTGTATATGAAATGCATGCTTTTTAGAAGTTTTCTCCTCTGGCTTACAATGGGAAAAAAGTACCTTTGAAATACGTCATAGGAACAAAAATCTTTAACAAGATATAGGAATATACTTTCTGATATATTAATAGAAAATGAGCAAAAAGGAAAAGTAAAGAAATGGGCAATTAAAAATCAACAAATAAAAATATCAATTTGTATGGGGAAAGGACTTTGATTTTTAAAAAAGGAGATCATAGGTATCTGTTTTACCTTGTGAATAGAGACATACAATCTGCCAGCAATGCAGGAGACCTGGGTTCAATCCCTTGGTCAGGATGATCCCCTAAAGAAGGGAATGGCTACTCACTCCAGTATTCTTGCCTGGAAAATTCCATGGGCAGAGGAGTCTGCCAGGCTATAGTGCATGTGGTCACAAAAAGTTGGACACAACAGAGAGATTAACACACTTTCATACAAAATTAAGATAAATGCCTTCATATTTTGAATTTGTTAGGAAAAAGTTTATTTGCAATGAATGTACCTAATTTACAAAAAGCAATTGTTTTGGTTCTTAAATATGTAGTTTTAGATTTTAATACATTCAGCTTAAATGACCTTAAGTAGTATGCAGTGTTCTTGCTTGGAGAATCCCAGAGACAGTGGAGCCTGGTGGGCTGCCATCTATGGGGTCGCACAGAGTCGGACACAACTGAAGCGACTTAGCAGCAGCAGCAGCAGTATGCAATGGCCAGTATTTTAAAAATAACAATTGTGTTTCGATCTTCTAAATGTGATTCACAATATATTTATAACATTCTCATGAAAAAGTTGGTAGTGACCTGAATATTATTATTTTTAATAATACTAGCCACACTGAAATCATACAGAAGGTGTTTCGATGGGCTAATATTTATAAATATTTAAGATTGCCACTGTGTTATGAAGAAATATCAAGCATGGCAATATTTTAATTTGAAAACAAGATAAGAAGTATATTTTAAATATATTATAGATAACTGGTTTTCCTTTAAAGCTAGGAAAGTAAAATTACAGTAAATTCTGGTTTTCACATACTTAAGATACGAAACTTTAAATAATGTGTCTTAATACACTGCTTCTTTACTTTTTCACTATTTTTTCAACTACTTTTACAGTCTTTCTATATTGTTTGCTCGTAAAAAGTATTTTACTTGTGATCTATGCATCAATGAACATGTGTTCAGTGCCCCATGACAATCAGTCAGTCCAGTCGCTCAGTCATGCCCGACTCTTTGCGACCCCATGAATCGTAGCATGCCAGGCCTCCCTGTCCATCACCAACTCCCAGGGTTCACCCAAACTTATGTGCATTGAGTCGGTGATGCCATCCAGCCATCTCATCCTCTGTCGTCCCCTTCTCCTGCTCCCAATCCCTCCCAGCATCAGGGTCTTTTCCAATGAGTCAACTCTTCGCATGAGGTGGCCAAAGTATTGGAGTTTCAGCTTTAGCATCAGTCCTTCCAATGAACACCCAGGACTGATCTCCTTTAGGATGGACTGGTTGGATCTCCCTGTAGCCCAAGGGACTCTCAAGAGTCTTCTCCAACACCACACTTCAAAAGCATCAATTCTTCGGTGCTCAGCTTTCTTTATAGTCCAACTTTCACACCCATACATGACCACTGGAAAAACCATAGCCCTGACTAGACAGACCTTTGTTGGCAAAGTAATATCTCTGCTTTTTAATATGCTATCTAGGTTGGTTATAACTTTTCTTCCAAGGAGTAAGCGTCTTTTAATTTTTGGCTACAATCACCATCTGCAGTGATTTTGGAGCCCAAAAAAACAAAGTCTGACACAGTTTCCACTGTTTCCCCATCTATCTCCCATGAAATGATGGGGCCGGATGCCATGATCTTTGTTTTCTGAATGTTGAGCTTTAAGCCAACTTTTTCACTTTCCTTTTTCACTTATCACCCCGTGACAATAAAGGGAGGCAAATACTCTTCTATGCCACTAATGAAATAGACATTTTTATAACCTTCCAGAAGTCATATGAGGAAAAAATGAAGAAAGCATGTTCATAATCGTAAACTTCTTTCCTTTCACCCAGGGATACTATAGATCTTTCCAGGCACATCCCTGTGTCCCCAGATCATTCAATTCACTGGACTAGAAGGTCCCTATAACTTGTATTTTCCTTATACACGTCTTTCTGTCTCTCTAAATCTGTGCAAAGTTTTCTCCCACAAAACAACTGTGAGTCTGTGACAAATCCCACAACATGCATTATCTCCCACTAAGCCCTTTAAAGACCCAGGCCTGTTGAAAAATAAGCTCCGTTAAAATATTACCCAAGAAAATAAAGTAACCCATGTAGGAACTTCCAGAAAGGGATGAGTCTGTGCTATTTAAGGGGAAAAAAAACCAGCCTGGATAGAAGTTGGCAGGGCCCCTCCTCGGATGTCAGGGCACAGATGGGGAGCAGTCTTTTCCTGCAGATGTTGTCATATGCTGGCACTTGTCCCAAAGCCACTTGTCCCCTCAGCCGGTCCTGAGGGGGAAAAAATGTCTCTGGGCCTCAGAGTAGAATGACTACCAAGTATGTGGGCAGGTTGCGCCTGAGCCCCTGCACACAGACGAAAAGATGGGTTCATGCGCCACCTGCTGGCCACTAAAGGCAGAGCGGGGTACTCAGATTATAAATCACTCAGTGTCAATGTCCCCAGTTCAGACCAGTTCAGTTCAGTCGCTCAGTCCTGTCAGACTCTTTGCGACCCCATGGACCGCAGCACGCCAGGCCTCCCTGTCCATCACCAACTCCTGGAGCCTACTCAAGCTCATGTCCATTGAGTTGGTGATGCCATCCAACCATCTCAGCCTCTGTCATCCCCTTATCCTCTCGCCTTCAATCTTTCCCAGCATCAGGGTCTTTTCAAATGAGCCAGTTCTTCGCAACCCATGGCCAAAGTATTGGAGTTTCAGCTTCAACATCAGTCCTTCCAATGAGCACTCAGGACTGATCTCCTTTAGGATGGACTGCTTGGATCTCCTTGCAGTCCAAAGGACTCTCAAGAGTCTTCTCCAACACCACATCAATTCTTCACTGCTCAGCTTTCTTTACAGTCCAACTCTCACATCCATACATGACCACAAACCATAGCCTTGACTAGATGGACCTTTGTCGGCAAAGTAATATCTCTGCTTTTTAACATGCTGTCTAGGTTGGTCATTGTTATACCCAGAGTCCGAGTCCCCAAAACTAAGAGAATAAGACATCCACAGCAATGCAAAAGCATAAAGGGGTTTTATTGCTAGCCCGAGCTAGGACTCACCTCTCATCCAGCGCAGTGGAATCCGACAAGAGCCCCGAGCTCTGAATCACATCTACTTTTATACAGATGGTTCTTTGTTCTTGTAACAGCTTAGCTGATTGGCTAAACCGTACATGCGCGTGGGCGGGACTTTTAAACCTCGCATTCCTATCCGGATTGGCACGGGCAGGGTTTTCTTGATTGGCTCAGGTCGACATTGAGGGGGACCTCCCTAATTGGCTAGGGCTATCCGGAAGTCCCGGAAAGAGGAGGACCTTCCTGATTGGTCGAGCTACACTGCCTGCGGGAGTTCCCAGTGCCTCAGCTTTCCTAGAGACTAAACCTCAGGCCTGCCCCTTAGAACCTGTCCTGGCTCCAGTTTGGTCCTAACAGTCATAACTTTCCTGACAAGGAGTAAGCCTCTTTTTATTTCGTGGCTGCAATCACCACCTGCAGTGATTTTGGAGCCCAGAAAAATAAAGTCTGTCACTGTTTCCACCGTTTCCCCATCTATCTGCCATGAAGTGATGGGCCGGATGCCGTGATGTTAATGGCGCTGGCGACAGGAGTCCCGGCCACTCCTGCTCATGCTCACCTACACGGGGCCACGTCAGGAAACTGTGCACCTGTGCCTGCCCGAGCTCCCTTACAGCAGCAGCCCACCCAGTGTTGACAGAGCCTAACACATTCACACTCATTCACAAGCTTAAGCAATTTTGCATACAAATAAGCTCTGTTTGTATAATTGGAAAGCTGAGACCCAGAAAGAGGTACTGGTTTAGGGAGCAGTATGTGGGCAGAACCCAGAAGAAAAGTAGGAATTCCAGCATCCTCTGCCGGTCCTCAATTCTTTCTATTAAGTTTAGTTTGGAAATGAAAGACCCTAAGATACAGCACTTAGGTGTGCTGGAAATAGACTGTGCCGCTGGGCACCATGAGAGGGTGATTAAGGAAGAAGAGACCCTGTAAGCGACAAGGGAGGAAGGAGAAAGAGGTTGGAGCTAGCTCTGTCATGGGTCAGAGACTCCATCCCACTGGCAACATGTTGAGAGGCCCAAAATGATAAACCGAATGTTGCTCCTCGTATCAGTAAACAAAGGATGCTAGAGGCACTGGTGTGATCGCAGCCACTGCCAACAGGGAGCTGGGGAGCCTGGAGAGAACGCACGAAGGAAAGTAATGCCTGCCATCTTGCAGCCATCAGTCTGGAGGCACTCCTTGCGGTGAGCCCTGAGGACTCTCAGGGTGTGAAAGCATGGGATATTGGCCCCAGGTACATATCCAAAGGATGATTCCAGTGTTCCCAAACTCTGGCATCTTCCATACATAGAAAAGTGCCGAATTCCTTAACTTTGTTATAGGGAAGAGCCAGTTACCATGCCCTGTTGGGTCTTTTTCGTTGACTTTATTTCCTGTTGCTTTTGTTCACTGAAGAGATACTGTCCATACATAATGGCCTGCCTCAGGGAACCTTCTCCCTCTGCCTAAATGTTAAACCGAAATGCCTTGTTTAAGACCCTGTCTACCCTTAGACGGCTACAGGAAGGAAGAAATTAACACATTTCCTCCCCAAGGCTGGCCACTCCAGGAGAAATTTTCAGGATTAATGACCTTTTTACTTTATTTGGGATTCCTGGTAGCTCAGCTGGTAAAGAATCCTCCTGCAATGCAGGAGATACAGGTTCCATTCTGGGTTGGGAAGATCTGCTGGAGAAGATCCAGTATTCTTGGGCTTCCCTGGTGTCTCAGCTGGTTAAGAATCCACCTGCAATGGGGGAGACCTGGGTTTGGAAGATCCACTAAGGGAAAGGCTACCCACTCTAGTATTCTGGCTTGGAGAATTCCATGGACTGTACAGTCCATGGGGTCACAAAAAGTCAGACATGTCTGAACAACTTTCACTTTACTTCTTCACTTCCCTCACTCTCTGTTTTATAAAAGAACCTGGCAACCAGACCCCAATAAGATGGTTATTTTGAGACATTTGTCTACCATATTCTTTGTCAGCCAGCTTTCCAGCACCTCAACACCTCATCTCATGGTTAATTGTCCTGTCATGCAGCAAGGAGAGTGAGCTTGGACTTGGTAACAGCTTGCTATATCTGGTTTTCTTTCCGTTCAGTCACTCAGTCGTGTCTGACTTTGTGACCCCATGGAGTGCAGCATGCCAGGCTTCCCTGTCCATCACCATCTCCCAGAGCTTGCTCAAACCCATGTCCATTGAGTTGGTGATGCCATCTAACTATCTCATCCTCTGTTGTACTCTTCTCTTGCCTTTGATATTTCAATCTGGTTTTCTTTAATTACTAGTAATCTTGTTATATTCCCAACTACCTATTCTTTATTGCAAAACCCCTATATATCTGAGAAATGGAATATTTACTGCCATATCAGTATACAAGGATGTCACAGTCATCAGTAATTGCAACCACCAAGGAAAGTGAGTTGGTGAGCGCTGAGAGAACTCAGGAAGGAAAAGAATACCCCAAGTAGTAGCCATCAGACTACAGCCACTCCCTATGGTGATAACTTTGTTTTCTGTGAATGGATTTAAAAACTAGAAAAGAGAGGTTGTGATAGGAGAAAAAAGTATCCAGTTTATCTGATGATTTTATCATCTCCTCCTCTTCAGCCTGTAGGTAAGAGAATACTTGCAGTTTTCACTGTTTTTATTCTCCTTTATCTTTGAGAAGGGACTTCCCTGGTATCTCAGCTGGTAAGAAATCTGCCTGCAATGCAGGAGACCCTGGTTCAATTCCTGGGTTGGGAAGATCTGCTGGAGAAGGGATAGGCTACCCACTCCAGTATTCTTGGGCTTCCCTGGTGGCTCAGATGGTAAAGAATTTGCCTGCAATGAAGGGTACTTGGGTTCGATCCCTGGGTGGGGAAGATCCTATGGAAGAGGGCATGGCAACCCACTCCGGTATTCTTGCCTGGAGAATCCCCATGGACAGAGGAGCCTGGCGGGTTACAGTCCATGGGGTCACATAGAGTTGGACACAACTGAGTGACTAAGCATAGCGTAGCATATCCTTGAGAGAAGAGACTTAGTTTTCTTTCAGACATTAATTCAATAAAGATAAAATTCTTGGCCTCCCTTACAATTCAGGATTACCAGACAAATTTCAGGCCAATGATGTGTGCCCAGATGAAAATATGGGCCTTTGGGGAGGCTGCTCAACAGGAACTAATACAGCTGGGAGGGCCTGCTTTGCCCTCTTTGTAGTCTTATCTCTAGTCTGAGATCATCACTTCATGGCAAATAGATGGGAAAACAGTGGAAACAGTGGCTGACTTTATTTCTGGGGGCTCCAAAAATCACTGCAGATGGTGACTGCAGCCATGAAATTAAAAGACGCTTACTCTTTGGAAGGGAAAGTTATGACCAACCTAGACAGCATATTAAAAAGCAGAGACGTTACTTTGCCAACAAAGGTCCGTCTATTCAAGGCTATAGTTTTTCCAGTGGTCATGTATGGATGTGAGAGTTGGACTGTGAAGAAAGCTGATTGCCGAAGAATTGATGTGGTCTTGGAGAAGACTTTTGAGAGTCCCTTGGACTGCAAGGAGATCCAAGCAGTCCATCCTAAAGGAGATCAGTCCTGAGTGTTCATTGGAAGGACTGATGCTAAAGCTGAAACTCCAGTACTTTTGGCCACCTGAGGCGAAGAGCTGACTCATTGGAAAAGACCCTGATGCTGGGAGGGATTGAGGGCAGGAGGAGAAGGGGATGACAGAGGAAGAGATGGCTGCATGGCATCGCTGACTCAATGGACGAGTTTGGGTAAACTCCAGGAGTTAATGATGGACAGAGAGGCCTGGCGTGCTGCAGTCCATGGGGTCGCAAAGAGTCGGACACGACTGAGTGACTGAACTGAAGGGAGCTGAGTCTGAGATTCAGATGCAGTGCCTTGTCTAGGCAGGAAATCCAATGGCCATCCTGGATTATGAACAGCCTTAATGATGGAAAGTACATATTAAGATTCTGGAGCAGAAAGACAGATGATCTGTGAACTGACATGATGGAAATTCTAGGATTAATTTGGACTTCCTGCCTCTAGGGTTTTTTGTTTGTTTGTTTTTATGCGAAAAGAAACATCTCTTTCCTAATTGTGGCATTAACATATACATTTCTAGACTATGTAGCCAACTCTAATTCTAAGAAAAGTATTAATACAAGTTTTCCATAGAATAACTGTTTGACCTTGGAGAATAGAGGTCCCTTCTTTGGGACATATCCCCCTACCCAACATCACAGAGGCAAATGTGGAAGCAGGTTGTACAATTCTGATACCTGATGCTTTTGCCTGACATTCATGTTTTGTTAGATTGAGGATAGAAGGAGGGCAAAGGGTGATGTGGCAGTGGGGGCAGAGACGGGGTGGGGGGTGGCGCAGGGCCTCTGAAATTGCCTCATGAGCAGAACCTTTGTATGTTGCCCATGCATGCTTGGAAAACAGGGCTCTCACATGACAGGGCTTTCTTCTGGCCTTTACATGGACATAGGGACTGGCTGATTGGAGGATTTTTGCCCCATGTGCCCCAGTGTTAAGGAGCATTTAGTGCTTATGAGCACTTGAGTAGCACTCCAGTGTGACATTCCATCCAGTATATATGAAGCCTGACAATGTCTCCTGGCTGTCACTTGCTTGTGAGTGAAAGTCGCTCAGTTTTGTCCGACTCTTTGCAACCCCATGGACTATACAGTCCAAGGACTTCTCTAGGCCAGAATACTGGCGTGGGTAGCCTTTCTCTTCTCCAGGGGATCTTCCCAACCCAGGGATCGAACTCAGGTCTCCCACATTGCAGGTGGATTCTTTACCAGTTGAGCCACAAGGAAAGCCTAAGAATATTAGAGTGGGTAGCCTATCCTTTCTCTAGCAGATCTTCCCAACACAGGAATTGAACCAAGGTCCCCTGAAAGGCAGGTGAATTCTTTACCAACTGGGCTATCAGGGAAGTCCCTGAGAACATGCTTATGCAATTGTATATCTAACCTTTCACTGTACAATTTGAAAACCGAGGTCCAAAAAGAAGCAAGTACTGACCCAGCAGCAGAACCGCCGCTCACTGCTCCAGTGAGTGAGGTCCTACAAGGCCTTCTAGAACTAACACCCAAAAAAGATGTCCTTTTCATTATAGGGGACTGGAATGCAAAAGTAGGAAGTCAAGAAACACCTGAGTAACAGGCAAATTTGGCCTTGGAGTACAGAATGAAGCAGGGCAAAGGCTAATAGAGTTTTGCCAAGAGAATGCACTGGTCATAGCAAACGCCCTCTTCCAACAACACAAGACTCTACACATGGATATCACCAGATGGTCAACACCAAAATCAGACTGATTTTATTCTTCGTAGCCAAAGATGGAGAAGCTCTATACAGTCAGCAAAAACAAGACTGGGAGCTGACTATGGCTCAGATCATAAACTCCTTATTGACAACTTCCGACTTAAATTGAAGAAAGTGGGAAAAAACACTAGACCATTCAGGTATGACCTAAATAAAATCCCTTATGACTATACAGTGGAAGTGAGAAATAGATTTAAGGGCCTAGATCTGATAGATAGAGTGCCTGATGAACTATGGAATGAGGTTCATGACATTATACAGGAGACAGGGAGCAAGATCATCCCCAAGAAAAAGAAATGCAAAAAAGCAAAATGGCTGTCTGGGGAGGCCTTACAAATAGCTGTGAAAAGAAGAGAAGTGAAAAGCAAAGGAGAAAAGGAAAGATAAACCCATTTGAATGCAGAGTTCCAAAGAATAGCAAGAAGAGATAAGAAAGGCTTCCTTAGTGATCAATGCAAAGAAATAGAGGAAAACAACAGAATGGGAAAGACTAGAGATCTCTTCAAGAAAACTAGAGATACCAAGGGAACATTTCATGCAAAGATGGGCACAATAAAGGACAGAAATGGTATGGACATAACAGAAGCAGAAGATATTAAGAAGAGGTGGCAAGAATACACAGAAGAACTGTATAAAAAAGATCTTGATGACCCAGAAAATCACGATGGTGTGATCACTCATCTATAGCCAGACATCCTGGAATGTGAAGTCAAGTGGACCTTAGAAAGCATCATGATGAACAAAGCCAGTGGAGGTGATGGAATTCCAGTTGAGCTCTTTCAAATCCTGAAAGATGATGCTGTGAAAGTGCTGCACTCAATATGCCAACAAATTTGGAAAACTCAGCAGGGGCCACAGGACTGGAACAGGTCAGGTCAGTTTTCATTCCAATCCCTAAGAAAGGTAAAGCAAAAGAATTCTCAAACTACCGCACAAGTGCACTCATCTCACATGCTGACAAAGTAATGCTCAAAATTCTCCAAGCAAGGCTTCAACAGTACATGAACCGTGAACTTCCAGATGTTCAAGCTGGTTTTAGAAAAGGCAGAGGAACCAGAGATCAAATTGCCAACATCCTCTGGATAGTCGAAAAAGCAAGAGAGTTCCAGAAAAACATCTATTTCTGCTTTATTGACTATGCCAAAGCCTTTGACTGTGTGGATCACAACAAACTGTGGAAAATTCTGAAAGAGATGGGAATACCAGACCACCTGACCTGCCTCTTGAAAAATTTGTATGCAGGTCAAGAAGCAACGGTTAGAACTGGACATGGAACAACAGACTGGTTCCAAATAGGAAAAGGAGTACATCAAAGGTATATTGTCACCCTGCTTATTTAACTTATATGCAGAGTACATCATGAGAAACACTGGGCTAGATGAAGCATAAGCTGAAATCAAGATTTCCAGGAGAGATATCAATAACCTCAGATGTGCAGATGATACCACCCTTATGGCAGAAAGTGAAGAACTCAAAAGCCTCTTGATGAAAGTGAAAGTGGAGAGTGAAAAGTTGGCTTAAAGCTCAACATTCAGAAAACGAAGATCATGCCATCCAGTCCCATCACGTCATGGCAAATAGATGGAGAAACAGTGGCTGACTTTATTTTCTTGGACTCCAAAATCACTGCAGGTGGTGACTGCAGCCACGAAATAAAAATACACTTGCTCCTTGGAAAAACAGTTATGACCAACCTAGATAGCATATTGAAAAGCAGAGATATTACTTTGCCAACAAAGATCCATCTAGTCCAGGCTATGGTTTTTCCAGTAGTCGAGTATGGATGTGAGAGTTGGACTATAAAGAAAGCTGAGTGCCAAAGAATTGATGCTTTTGAACTGTGGTGTTGGAGAAGACTCTTGAGAGTCCCTTGGGCTACAAGGAGATCCAACCAGTCCATCCTAAAGGAGATCAGTCCTGAATGTTCATTGGAAGGACTGATGTTGAAGCTTAAACTCCAGTACTTTGGCCACATGATGTGAAGAACTGACTCACTGGAAAAGACCCTGATGCTAGGAAAGATTGAAGGCAGGAGGAGAAGGGGACAACAGAGGATGAGATGGTTGGATGGCATCACCGACTCAATGGACTTGAGTTTGAGTAAACTCTAGGGGTTGGTGATGGACAGAGAGGCCTGGTGTGCTGCAGTTCATGGGGTCGCAAAGAGTCAGACAGGACTGAGCAACTGAACTGAACTGAACTGACCCAGACTCGAGGAGGTGGTAAGAGTTCCGATTAGCAAGTGTTACAGTTTTGTGTAGGCCAGCGCTCAGCCCACACCATGAACAAATGAAAGCTCGAAAGTCCTAGGGAGAATGCTACCCATGTCATCTCCATTTGCGGCCAGTGTCCTCTGTGCATCCCCACAGGCCCACAGAAGCATGCACACTGGGTGTGTGGTTAAATAAAGGCAGACGCTGGAGAAGCAGTGACAACGGGGAGAGAAGAAAGTTGGGGGCAGCTTTGGAATGGGGCAGTGCCATCTGTTTCCTAGCTACATGCTCACAGTCCCAGAGATAGGAAGAGGAGTTCTTAAGGTTCCCAGGGATCTGTGTTGTCCAGGACATTCTTGGTCCAGGCTCAATAGGCTAGGACTTGTGTTCTGCAGTTCACTCGTATTAGCACCTGAAAGTACAAGCCTATACTCCCTAGAAGACAGTGGATACAGGAGAGAAGGCCTTGGTATTTTTCTGTGTAACTAGGGCTGCTTAAAGTGGGTGAACCCAGGGGTTTCACATGCTCATAGATTGTCTCTTGACCTTGGCTCTTACCAGAATTTCTCTTGCTGTGCTCAACCCTCATCACCCACACCTTTGAGCATTTGGCAGGAGGTACCCAAACATAACCCAGGGCAGCCCAATGCAGGCCAGAGCACAAATGTGATCCTCCTGGAAATACCAATCACCAATCTGTGACCCACTGTGCTCTGAAATCTTTAGAAAAATGCTTCCTACTACCAGGAGATTTTTAGAGCTGGCAGTTCCGGTTTAGGGACTTGGGATAGAGAAGAGTATACTACAACTCTATAGATCAAAGTCTGGGATCCAGGGAAAAGACTACTCCTTGTTGGACCCTCGGGGTCTTCATTTGAATATATGAGGATATAATTGTTTCAGGTAAGGTGATGCTTAATGAAGAAAGAGGACACTTCACAGATGGACAGAAAAGTGGGAAAAGGAAGCTCCTAAAGTTGATCGCAGTTGGAGCCTCTGGATTCTACTTCTTCGCCCTTATAAGGAGAGCCACTGACTTACGGACACCCAAGCAAAGGTGCCAGCTTGTCTGGTGGCATTCCTATCTGGGCTTGTATTTCCAGCACTGGCCACCAAGAGGCAGGCAGCATGCTATGCCATTGGTGCTCACTAAGCTTCACAGGAGGAACTGGTGCAGAAGGAGTGTGTGTGTCCCTCTGCTTCAGAAATAACTAGATTTGATTGAAAGAGGGACCATAAGAAATGGAATCTTGAAAAAGAAACCTTACTTCCTCAGTCATAGGGTCCAGCAGAACTTAGAACCAGGCACCCACATTCTAGAGTCAGCTGCCTAATCAACTCACTTAACTGGAAGCACTGAAAAGAACAAGATGTTCTGCTGTATCCAAACATTCAGAGACTGGGCTGAGAAAAGTCCAGAATGAGAGACTTTTCTGTTGCTATAGACTTTGGCTCAGCCCTCATCACCTACAACTCTGGCCATTTGGCAGGAGGCACCCAAACATAAGCCAAGGAAGCCCATTGCAGGCCAGGCCACACATGTAATCACCCTGACAACACCAATCCCCTTTTTCTTCATTGTGTGTGTGTGTTGGGGTAGTAGTAGCAGAGGATGAAGGGACTGTCCTTCCTGGCCAAAGCAGGTTGTTAGTTGTTGGAAGCCTAGTGGGTCTGTCATGTTGATACCCCAGGCCATAGCTGGCAGGATGAGACGAAGAGTGCTGGGAACCAAGTTCAGCTAACGCATGTCTTAATCCTGAGCCTCAGAGGATTCACCTGGTTCCCCCACACTGGCCACAGGCAAGATGACTTTGAAAATGCCCTTACTGTCCTCTAATGGGGGAACAGAATTTCTCACGAGGGTGTCTCCCTGTGACAATGTCCCAGGCACTGTCTTTGCAGAGCTCCACCCAGGAGATCTTTGAGAAGCTGGTCAAGTGGTTTCAACTACTCCAAATTCTCATGCAGGGGGCAGGTACCAACAGGGGGCAAAGACACCAACAACATCCAGTGCTGGTCTAAGGTAAGAAAGGGATAGAGGTCCCTCCGTACTCAGGACCCAAAGATAACTGGGGTAATAAGCCTAAAACCCAGATTCAAATCTGGGGAATTCCTTGAGGCCTTTTTAAGACTTTTCTATATGAGTGTCCCCCAGGACACTCTCAAAGAATCTGGATCTCCTTTGCACCAGCTATATGGTAGTGTAGAAAGACACTTTTCACATATTTGTTGAAATAGTAAGGAACTATTTACTGTTGCTTTTACTTTTCATGAGGCCATATATACCCTTGCATATTGCTACTGCTTTGATTTTCATTAAGTATACACCCTAGGTATTCAAGTAGCCATCAGCTCCATTGCCTGGCAGACGTGTTCCAAGCCTTGCAAATCACCTCTTAATAGGGACATAAAAGGGTATGGGGTTAAGCTATAAGTTTCTCTGAAACTTGTTATGTTACAGACACATCAAGTCATTGCAGGCCCAAGCGTTCAAGAGCTGTGTTTTGACTTGTCTTCAAAATACCCCATAAAGGAAGTCAGTCAATTGCTACAGCAATTCAGCCATTTAAAATAGAGGATATATATGTATACATATAGGTGATTCACTTTTGCTATACAGCAGAAAATAATACAACATTGTAAAGCAGTTAACTATACACCAAACATTTTTGAAAATTAAATCACTGAATTTAATGCCGCTGAAACATCCAATAATATTAAAAGGCTAAATGTGTCTCATCTTCTGTATTCATTCCTCTGTCAATGGACATTTAGATTACTTCTATCCTAGCTCTTCTAACTAGTGCTGCAGTAAATACTGGGGTGCATATATCTTGTGGAATTATGGTTTTTCTCTGAGTGTATGCCCATAAGTGGAATTAATGGGTCATATGGTAGTTCTAGTTTTAGTTTTTTAAGGAAACTTCATACTGTTCTCCATAGTGGCTGTATCAATTTACATTCCCAACCACAGTGTAAGGGGGTTCCCTTTTCTTCATACCAGCCCCCGCATTTATCATTTGTAGATTTTTTGATGATGGTCATGCTGGCTGGGGTGAGTTAATACCTCATTGTACTTTTGATTTACATTTCTCTAATAGAGGATGTACTGTTTTGATTTTTTTTCAAGTTTTTGAGTTTTGTTTTACATTTCTCTAATAGCTGACAAAGGTCAGTCTAGTCAAAGCTATGGTTTTTCCAGTAGTCATGTATGGATGTGAGAGTTGGGCCATAAAGAAAGCTGAGCACTGAAGAATTGATGCTTTTGAACTGTGGTGTTGGAGAAGACTCTTGAGAGTCCCTTGGACTGCAAGGAGATAAATCCAGTCAATCCTAAAGGAGATCATCCCTGAATATTCATTGGAAGGACTGATGCTGAAGCTGATACTCCAATACTTTGGCCACCTGGTGTGAAGAATGGACTCATTAGGAAAGACCTTGATGCTAGAAAAGATTGAAGGCAGGAGGAGAAGGAGACAACAGAGGATGAGATGGTTAGATAGCATCACTGACTTAATGGGCATAAGTCTGAGCAAGCTCCAGGAATTGGTGATTGACAGGGAAGCCTGGCATGCTGCAGTCCATGGGGTTGCAAAGAGTCAGACATGACTAGGCAGCTGAACTGAATAGAGGATGAGATGGTTGGATGACATCATCAACACAATAGACTTGAGTTTGAGCAAACTCTGGGCAATGTGCAAGTGAAGGACAGGGAAGCCTGGCATGCTACTGTCCATGGGGTCCCAGAGAGTCAGACATGACTTAGCCACTGAATAAGAACAATAATTAATGATATCGAACAGCTTTTCATGTGCTTCTTGGCCATTTGTATATCTCCTTTGGCGAAATGTCTATTTAGGTTTTCCACCCATTTTTAAATTTGGTTGTTAGGTTTTTGATATTTGAGCTGCATGAGCTGTTTGTATATTTTGGAGACTGATCCCTTGTCAGTTGCTTTGCTTGCAAATATTTTCTCCCATTCTGAGGTTGTCTTTTAGTCTTGTTTATGGTTTCCTTTGCTTTGCAAAAGCTTTCAGATTTAATTAGCCCCTGTTGGTTTATTTTTGTTTTTATTTTTGTTACTCTAGGAGATGAATCAAAAAAGATCTTGCTGGGATTTAAGTCAGAGAGTATCTGCCTATGCTTTCCTTATTAAGGATCTAAATATAAAGCCAGACATGTAGAACTCAATGATTCACTTTTGTTGCCATTTCATTGGTGCTGCGGGGAATATCTTAGACTCATCTTAATAGTCTGCATTCGTTTGCTAGACCTGACGTAACATAGAATCACAGACTGGAAAGGGCCCTGATGCTAACTAGTCAGGATATCAGGCTCATCTTTGTAGAACTCCATCCATGACATCTTAAACGAGCTGGTTGACAGGTTCAACCACTCCATCTCCTAAGGCAATTGACAGGTGAATCAGGCCATCATCAACATCCAATGCTGGTCTGAGGTAAGAATGAATGCAAAAGGAGCCAGAGAAAATCAGGGTGGGCCTGAAACCTAGATTCGAACCTGACAACTCCCTGGGGCACTCTCAGGAATAGGGATGCCCCAGAGCCTTCTGCCTCACATCAGGAGCAAACCAAGCTCTGGGTATCTTGGAGGGAATGTCACGCCACCCATGCTTTGGGCAGTTCTCATTTCTGACCTGTGTGATTTGAACAGTTATTTGAAGTTCCCTTCTTTTGTTTTCTCATATCTATAGTGGGACATTTCTTGATGACCCACTGCATAATGCTCTTAAAACGGGGGGTGTTATTGTTTCTCAGATAACAGAATGCATTGAAGGTACCAAGTGCTTATCACTCCCGCCAAATCAAATTGTGCCTTTAAAACTAGAACCTTTTTCAAAGTACATACTCATGTCTTTTCCTTGTACAAGTTCTTGAGGTGCTAGGAGTTTCTGGCCTCAGCTCCAGATCTTGATTCTCCTGGTGGCTAATGGTGAAGCTACTAACTACTGTCCCTCATCATCTACCTGGTACGAAGAGGAGACAGCTTGGTCTCTGGATGAGACCTAAACGGTGATGATCCTCAATGAAGGCAAGGTGAAGAAGCTAAGAGTCCCTGATACCAGCCTTCTCGAGTAAAACACCACCTATCTCACCATCTTCCTGTACTCCTGTGAGGGCTTCACCACTGCCCAACAGGTCCTGCACCAACAATTAATTAGATGAGTGTCTGCCTCATTCATAGCATCATGGTGAGTAACCCACTTTTTCCTGTGTCCTTGGAGTCTCATTATATCACTCTGAGTTTCACTTTGTTCTTTGATATGTAGGGTGGTGAAAGAACAAACCTCATAGGGTTACTGTAGGAAAATGGCATAACCTATGAACACGACTCGGAGAAGGCGATGGCACCCCACTCCAGTACTCTTGCCTGGAAAATCCCATGGGCGGAGGAGCCTGGTAGGCTGCAGTCCATGGGGTTGCTAAGAGTCGGACACAACTGAGCGACTTCACTTTCACTTTTCACTTTCATGCATTAAAGAAGGAAATGGCAACCCACTCCAGTGTTCTTGCCTGGAGAATCCCCAGGACGGGGGAGCCTGGTGGGCTGCCGTCTATGGGGTCGCACAGAGTTGGACACGACTGAAGCGACTTAGCAGCAGCAGCAGCAGCATGGTAGGTGCTTGCTAGCTGGCTCTGCAGTGAAGCCTGCTGCTCATGACAGGGCATCTTCACGTCTGTTACAGCTCTCCCAAATGAGGTTGCTTTCTGCCTCATCCCTCTCTGGCCTATGGCCTTTCTGAGCTTGGAAAAGTTCATGGAAAGCAACTTGCTTTCTTATTGGAGATTCTATCTAGCTACTCCTGGCCCTTATCCTTAATGTGGCCAGATTAGGGATCTCTGGGGATAGGTAGAGGAGCCCCAAGCCCACTTGGATAACTGAAATGTTCTGACTGGGGTTTATTCATTCAACAAAAGATATTAAGTATCTATGACATGCAGATATTTTTCTGCATACTAAAATAATTCAATGAATGAAACAGACACAATTCCTGGGACCAAATTCTAGTCCAAGAGCTGGCCGTCACTCCGGATGTTGTAGCTGTCATGCCCACAGCACATTAGATATGATGCTCCCATGGCCTTCTCTAGATATGGATGCATCTTCCTATATTCTCTGGTGGCTCAGATGGTAAAGCGTCTGCCTACAATGCAGGAGACCCAGGTTCGATCCCTGGGTTGGGAAGATCCTCTGGTGAAGGAAATGGCAGCCCACTCCAATATTCTTGCCTGGAAAATCCCATGGACAGAGGAGTGTGGTAGGCTACAGTCCATGGGGTTGCAAAGATTCAGACACGACTGAGCGACTTCACTCGCTTTCCTGTATTCTGACTATGCTAATGAACCACAGAATCAACTTAAATCATGAGCGGTCTTCAATAAATGCTGGAGAGGGTGTGGAGAGAAGAGAACTGTCTTGCACTCTTGGTGGGAATGTCAGTTGGTAGAGTCACTATGGAGAGCAGTATGGTTGTTGTCTGTTGCTCAGTAGCTCAGTCATGTCTGGCTCTTTGCAACCGCGTGGACAGCAGCATGCCAGGCTTTCCTGTCCTTCACCATGTCCTGGAGCTCACCCAAACTCATGTCCATCAAGTCGGTGATGCCATCCGACCATCTCATCCTCTGTCGTCCCCTTCTCCTCCCATCTTCAATCTTTCCCAGCATCAGGGTCATTTCCAATGAGTCAGCTCCTCACATCAGGTGCCCAAAGTATTGGAGCTTCAGCTTCAGCATCAGCCCTTCCAATGAATATTCAGGGCTGATTTCCTTTAGGATTGAGTGGTTTGATCTCCTTGCAGTCCAAGGGACTCTCAAGAGTCTTCTCCAACACCACAGTTCAAAAGCATCAATTCTTTGGTGCTCAGCCTTCTTTATGGTCCAACTCTCACATCCATACATGACTACTGGAAAAACCATAGCTTTGACTATGTGGACCTTTATTGGCAAAGTGATGTCTCTGTTTTTTAATACACTGCCTAGGTTTATCATAGCTTTCCTTCCAAGAAGCAAGAGTCTTTTAATTTCATGGCTGCAGTCACCGTCCGTGGTGATTTTGGAGTCCAAGAAAACAAAATCTATCACTGCTTCCACTTTCCCCCTTCAGTTTGCCATGAAGTGATGGGACCAGATGCCATGATCTTATTTAATAATTTTTTGAATGCTGAATTTCAAGCCAGCCTTTTCACTCTCTTCTTTCACTGCCATCAAAAGGCTCTTTAGTTCCTATTCACTTTCTGCTATTAGAGTGGTATCATCTGCATATCTGAGGATGCTGGCATTTCTGCAAGCAATCTATTTTTTTTGAACCTTTGTATATTGCGATAGTTTCAGGGGAACAGCAAAGGGACTCAGCCATACGTATACACGTCTCCATTCTTCCCCAAACGCCCCTCCCAACCAGCTGCTACATAATATTGAGCAGAGTTCCATGTGCTATACAGTAGGTCCTTGTTGCTTATCCATTTTAAATATAGCAGTGTGTACCTGTCCATCTCTAAATCCCTCACTATCCCTTTCTCACAGGCAACCATAAGTTCATTCTCTAAGTCTGTGAGTCTCTTTCTGTTTTGTAATTAAGTTTGTTTGTGTCTTTTTTTTTTTAGATTCCATGTGTAAAGGATGTCATACAATATTTTCCCTTCTCTGTTTGACTTAGTTCACTCTGTAGGATACTCTCTAAGTTAGTCAGTGTTGCTACAAATGGCATTATTTAATTATTTTTAATGGCATTCCATTGTAAAGATGTATCACATCTTCTTTACCCATTCCTCTGCTGATGACATTTAGGCTGCTTCCACCTCTTGGCTGTTGTAAATGATGCTGGAGTGGCACATGGGGTGCATGTATCCTTTTGGATCATGTCTTTCTCTGGATATTTGCCCAGGAATGGGATTGCATGGTCATATGATAGATCTAGTTCTAGTTTTTTAAGGGACTTCCATACCTTTCTCCATAGTGACTGTTCCAGTTTACATACACTCAGTAGAAGGGTTCCCTTCTCTCCACACCCTCTCCGGCATTTATTGTTTGTGGATTTTTTGATGATAGCCATTCCGGCTGGTGTGAGGTGATATCTCGTTGTAGTTTTGATTTGCATTTCTCTAGTAATTAGTGATGTTGAATGTGTTTTCACATACCTCTTGGCCATCCATATGTCTTCTTTGGGGAAATGTCGATTTAGGTCTTTTGCCCATTTTGGGGGAGCAGGGGGCTTCCCTGACAGCTCAGTTGGTAAAGAATCTGCCTGCAATGCAGGAGACCCTGGTTCAATTCTTGGGTCGGAAAGATCCCCTAGAGAACCGGAAAGGCTACCCACTCCACTATTCTTGGGCTTCCCTTGTGGCTCAACTGGTAAAGTATCTGCCTGCAATGTGGGAGACCTGGGTTCAGTCCCTGGATTAGGAAGATCCCCTGGAGAAGGGAAAGGCTACCCATTCCAGTATTCTGACCTGGAGAATTTTTGATTGGATTCTTTGTTTTCATGTGGTTAAGCATCATGAGCTGTTTGCAAATTTTGGAAACTAACCCCTTACTGATCACAACATCTGCAAATATTTTCTCCCAATCTTTGGGTTGTCTTTTCATTTTGCTTATTGCTTCCTTTGATAGGTAAAAGCTTTTCAGCTTAGTAGTGAAGTCGTTCAGTCATGTCTGACTCTTTGCTACCCCGTGCAGTATAGCCCACCAGGCTCCTCCATCCATGGGATTTTCCAGGCAAGAATACTGGAGTGGGTTGCCATTTCCTTCTCCAGGGGATCTCCCCAACCCAGGGATCAAACCCAGTCCTCCCGCATTGCAGATATATGCTTTAACCTCTGAACTTCCAGGGAAGACTTAGGTCCTATTTGTTTACTTTTGTTTTTATTTCCATTAATATGGGAAATGGATCAAAAAAGTTATTGCTGCAATTTATGTCAGAGAGTGTTCTGCATATGTTTTCCTCCAGGAGTTTTATAGTTTCTGGCCTCATATTTAGGTCTTTAACCCATTTTGAGCTTATTTTTGTGTATGGAGTTAAAGAATAATCTAATTTCATTTTTTAACATGTTGCTGTCATTTTCCCAGCACCATTTGTTGAAGAGACTGTCTTTCCAACATTGTGCATAGATTAATTGACCATAGGTGCATTCTCCCAGAAGTCTTGATTCCAGCTTGTGATTCATCCAGCCCAGCATTTCACATGATGTATTCTGCATAGAAGTTAAATAAGCAGGGTGATAATATACAGCTTTGTCCTAACTTTCACAATTTGGAACCAGTCCATTGTTCCATGTACAGTTCTAACTGTTGCTTCTTGACATGCATATAGGTTTCTCAGGAGGCAAGAATGGTGGTCTGATATTACCATCTCTTCAAGAATTTTTCAGTTTGTTGTGATGTACACAGTCAAAGGCTTTAGCATAATCAATGAAACAGAAGTAGATGTTATTCTGGAATTTCCTTGCTTGATCCATGATCCAAGGAATGCTGGCAGTTTGATCTCTGGTTCCTCTGCCTCTTTGAACCTGAGCTTGTACATCTGGAAGTTCTCACTTCATGTACTGTGGAGACTAGCTTGTGGGATTTTGAGCATATCCTTGCTAGCATGTGAAATGAGCATGATTGTATAATAGTTTCTTTGGCATAGCCTTTCTTTGGGATTGGACTGAAAACTGACCTTTTCCAGTCCTGTGGCCACTGCTAAGTTTTCCAAATTTGCTGACATATTGAATTTGTACTCCAAAGCCAAACTTGCCTGTTATTCTGTTTATCTTTTGCATTCCAATCCCCTGTGATGAAAAGGATATCCTTTTTGTTGTTAGTTCTAGAAGGTGTTGAAAGTCTTCATAGAACTAGTCAGCTTCAGCTTGTTTTCAATAGTGTTGGGGCATAGACTTGGATTACTCTGACGTAGAATTGTTTGCCTTGGAAATGACCGAGATAGTTCTACAGTTTTTGATACTGCATCCAAGTACTGCATTTCAGACTCTTTTGTTGGCTGAGGGCTGCTCCATTTCTTCTAAGGGATCCATTTCTTCTGAGGGATTCTTGCCCATAGTAGTAGATATAATGGTCATCTGAATTAAATTCTCCCATTCTTATCCATTTTAGTTCACTGATTCCTAAGATGTCAGTGTTCACTCTTGCCACCTCCTGCTTGACTACGTTCAATTTACCTTGATTCATGGACCTAAAATTCAAATTCCTATGCAATATTGTTCCTTACAGCATCAGACTTTATTTTCACCACCAGACACATCCACAACTGAACATCATTCCCAACCCCTTCAGTCTTTCTGGAGCTATTAGTAATTGCCCTCTGCTCTTCCCAGTATTCCCCAGTAGTATATTGGACATCTTCTGACCTGGGGGGCTCATCCTTTGGCACCTTATCTTTTTGCCTTTTCAACTGTTCATGGGCTTCTCCAGGCAAGAATACTGCAGTGAGTTGCCATTTCCTTCTCCACTGGAACATGTTTTGTCAGAACTCTTCACTATGACCCATCTGTCCTGGGTGGACCTGCATGGCATGGCTCATAGTTTCACTGAGTTATGCAAGCCCCTTCACCACAACAAAGCTGTGATCCATGAAGGGTCCCCAGTGTGTAGTTGCTCATAAATGATTTGAGGGGCCTGTAATATTGCCTTTCCACAGCTTGTGTTATAGCTGCCTTATAAGTGGTATTCCAAGGGTGACCTGAAGTGAAAATCGTTCAGAGGGCATGGGAAAGCAAGTGTCCCATATAGCAAAGGACTGTGTCTCTTCAAACCTGGATGATGAAGATTTCATATACAGTGATATTTCTCTCTACAGAATTTAAGGTCAATCTTGTGGCTGGTTTGAGATACCAGCAAGATTTCTGGTTCCACAGATGAAAGAGCAACTGGAGTCACGTTAGTGTTCCAGAAGACAGGTGAACTTAACACCTTTTGGTGTGTTGAGACAGGCTTTTATCCTACAAAGTGGAAATTTTTATTTTTTTAAATGAGAAATAACAGAAATATATTATATTATATCCCTGAAATATATTATGTCCCTGAAAGAGCTCGAACTTAGGCCTATTGGCTCTAACCCCTTAAGCCTTAAGGAAAGTTTCTGTCTTCCTAGTATTTCTCTGGGTGATCTTGATGTTCTCCTCCACACAACCTCAAAATGAGAATGGAACCCAAGCCCTTTTCCAGCTACAAAGTAAAATGAGATTCTTAGATTATCCAGGTATCCTCTGAAATACCCAACAATGAGACCTTGTACAGTAGGTTTGGCAGGATTGGGAAGAAGACTGCACAATGTCTGATTACTCCAGGGAATTTTCTCATAAACTCCTAAATGAGGTGTTTATAAATGTTCCTAAGAACCTGACCACAGCTCTGGTGGCTAAAAGCAAGTGAATATCAACATTTTTAGAAGGTAGGCTTCAGTATAGGACCATTATATGGGAAAGACACTCACTTTGGTATTTTTGTAGGCTAAAGCACATCCTAAAGGAAATCAGCCCTGAATATTCATTGGAAGGACTGATGCTGAAGCTGAAACTCCAATACTTGGGCCACCTGATGTGAAAAACTGACTCATCTGAAAAGACCCTAATGCTGGGAAAGATTGAAGGTGGAAGGAGAAGGGGATGACAGAGGATGAGATGGTTGGATGGCATCACTGACTCGATGGACATGATTTTGAGTAGGCTCCGGGAGTTGGTGATGGACAGGGAGGCCTGGCGTTCTGCAATCCATGGGGTCGCAAAGAATTGGACACGACTGAGCAACTGAACTGAAAGCACATTAAGCACTGTGTGTTTTCCTTGGATGAAAGATATAATTGACTTCTGAGTCATGTACTGACTTTTTCCTGAACCGTGTGCCACTACTTCAATATTTACACAAAAGGGAACCTGCTCTCTAAACTCAGCAATCTAAAACCCATTCAGAGGACATACTAAGGCAGGTGTCCCATGTAAGAAAGGAACGGATCTCTTTAAATGTGACTGAAAAAAATAATTCTACACAGTGATGTTTCTATGTACAGGATTTAGATAGAAAATCTAGTCTTACAGCTGGAGGTGAATGGTTTGAGACGCCTGAAACACTTCTGTTTTCAAAGGGAAATGAGCACCTGGAATCAGCTTTGTGTTTATTGGAAAGGTGGACTCAGAGCCTATCAGTGTGTTGGGGCAGGCTTGTGTGTGTTTTGCGTTTTTAAACAAGAATTCATACAAATGGAATGCATCATATCCCTGCAAGAGCTCTAATTTAGTTCTCTGACTCTAGGCCCAAGCTTCTTAAGGTAAGTTCCTGTCTTCCTAGTGTTTCCCTGAGAGACCTTGACACCCGCCTCTATACAGCCCTCAAATTAAAATGGTAATCCAAGGCTCTTCCAGCTACAGAGTACAATGAGGTTCTCAGATTATCCAGGAGTTGTCTAAAACACCCAGCTCTGAAGAATTTGTACTGTGGGAGTTCTAGCAGTTTTATCAGAGGGTTATACAATATGTGATTACCTTAGGGACTACTTTGATAGACTTTTAAATGAATGTTTGTTAATGTTCCTGTGAACCCGGTCACAGCTTCAGTTGCTGAAGACAGTTGATAATCAAAGCCTGTCATGAGTATGCTCTAGTTCTGGACACTTTTACAGGAAGGGCAGTTCGGTCATCTTCTAAGCTGTGGCTATGTCAAGCGCAATGAGCTTTGATAGGGGGAAAGATATACTTGACTTCAGAGGCATGTATTGACTTGTACCATGGACATGGAAGTCTAGGTACCATATTTAACACAAGAGTGAACCTGTGCTAGACTCAGCACCCTACACACATTTGGATTGAAAACTATTCATTGATGGCAAGCTTGTATCAAGGAGAAAAAAGTCCAAGCTTCTCACAAACCAGAAGAATGACAGTAGAGACACAGGACAGGTTCTGAATATGCAGCTTTGGCCTCCAATGGGAAGCAGCTCATAAACTGTTTGAGGGACCTATAATGTTGCCATTCCATAGCTTGTGTTATAGCTGCCTTAAACATAGTGTTCCAAGGGTAATTTCAAAGGAAACCCATTCCGACAGCAAAAAGTCAGGTGTCTCATGGAATGAAGAAAGTATCTTTTCCAACCTAGATTGAAAAAAAACCTATACACAGGGTTGCTTCTCTCTACAGAACTTAGAGACAATCTTGAATGGTTTGAGACATCTGAAAGATGTCTGTTTCTAAAAGGGAATGAGCAAATACTGTCTGATTTGTGCTCTATAGGATAGGAGAGCTCAAAGCTTAATTGTGTGTTGGGACAGCATTGTTTCACTCGATGTGGACATTTCTGTTTTCTTTAAAATGGGAATTATAGAAATACAATCTATTGTTTCCCTGTAGGAGCTCATACACAACCTTCTGGCTGTAGGCCCTAATACCTTTAGGAAAGATCCTATCTTCCTGGTGTTTCCCTGAGAGATGTTGATTTTCTCTTGTACCCAGGCCTCAAAGTGAGAATGGCAGCTAAAACCTCTTCCTGCTGCAGAGTACAGTGAGTTTCTCAGATTATTGAGGAGTCCTCTGAAATAGCCAACTCTGAAGAACTCATACCATGGGAGTCCTGGCAGTTTTACAAGAGGGCTACACAAAGTATGATTACTTTAGGGACTGCTCTGATCAACTCTTAAATGAATGTTTCATAATGCTCTTGTGAACATGACCAGCGCTCCAGTATCTAAAGACAAGTGGTAATCGAAGTCCCCCAAATGGTATGCCTCACCCCTAAATGTGTTTATAGGAAGGACAGTTTGGTTGTTTTCTAAGCTGTGGTTATGTTAAGCACATTGTTCTTTGCCTGGGAAAATATACTTGACTTCAGAAGCTTGTGTTGACTTATACCAAAGACACGAAACAACACATCATATTTTAAACAAAAGTGAATCTCCTCGGGACATAGCACTCAAGAAAACACTTTGAGTGGAAACTATTCAGGCTGCTAGTGAGGCTTATACGTGGTAGAGGGAAAGTCCTAAGAAGCCAGAGAAACAATGTTAGAGGCAAAGGTGGTTATGAATAGGCAGCTATTCCCACAGTTTTCAGCTGCTCATAAATAGTTTGTGGTACTTGTGAAACTGCCATTCCACAGCTTCTGCTATAGCTGTCTTAAGCAGTGTTTCAAGGGTGATTTGGAATGAAACCCGTTAAGACAGCAGAGGAAGTCAGTTTCCCCAGGAAGCTAAGAACATGTCTCTTCAAACTCAGATAAAAGCAGTTTATAGCCAGTGACATTTCTTTCTACAGAATTGGAGAGAATCTTTTCACAGGTGATGGATGGTTTTAGACACCTGAAGACCTCTGTTTCTAAAAAGAATGAGCAAATGCTATCAGTTTTGTGCTCTGTAGGATAGGAGAACTCAAAGCCTAATAGTGTGTCAGAAAAACCTTGCTTCACAATAAAAAATGTTTGTATTTTCTTTCAAATAGGAATTAATACAAATGCAATTTATCATTCCCTTGTAGGAGAAAAAATATCTGTGCAGTTCATCAAGTAGAAACTAGATATTAGATCCAGCTTGAAAAACATACAGTATTTCCTTGAACATTGCTAGTCCTTTGGAAGATCCAAAAACACCTAGGCCTAACCAACGCAGTAACTCAGGCATATATTTCACCACATGCGGTGCTCCTTATGTACACAGGTTTATTCATGCAAGGGTTAAGTGTGTCCCAGGCATCTATTTTCACTGCTCAGAACTGCAGGCAAATATGGCATCTGGGGTCTGATGGGAAAAGCCAGTATTTCCCTCGTTTGAAGGCTAGAGCGCTGCAACCTCCAAGCTGCCTGAGAAATACTTTGTTGCCTGTCTTGTGTTCACCACTGGAATGCCTCTGTGAGGACAAGATTTCTCAAAAGAAAAGGGTGCTTGTAATCCCTTCCTAGGAGCTCAGCCACAGCACTCCCTAGCTAAAGGGCAGACTAAACGTGACCACTAACCTCAAAGGAATGTCCAGTTTTTCCATCCAATCAAGGTAGGCATGCAGCAGTTTCCTTGAAGCCCTGCTGAAGCTAATGCAGTAACTTTGGCTTGCATTTCAAGGCTCCTAAGACAATCGCCGCAGCGCTATTTTCCCTAGAACACTGTATACCACGAGGCTTGTTTGCAGCTCCTGGGCTGCAGAAAGTGACATCGGCTTTGGGACCAACCCTTTGTATCCAGAGTGAAGGTCAACACATTGCTTTCTCCCTTGGAGAGCTAGGTGTCCAGAGCTTCCAAACAGCCAGAGAATACGGTTGTATTTGGTCTCAGGTGCAATTCCAGTCTGCCTCAAAAAGTAAACCTGAGTTGCATTGGTTTAAAAAAAAACACTTCTTTCCATTAATCCTGAGAACTCATATCTGATATTTTTCCCCCTCAAGCAGAAATTAGATCCAGTGTGAAAATTGTGTAGTTTTTGCACATACATTGCTAGGCCTTTGTAAGATCCTAAGGCACCTAGGCCTAACCAGGGCAGTATCAAGCATGTATTTCACTACACGCAGCACTCCTGGCTTATACAAGTTTATTTGTGGAAGGGCCCAGTGTGTCCCAGGTATCTTTTCACTAGTCAGAAATTGCAGGTAAGTCTGCTGTGTGTCAACTTGAGTTTGAAGCCTGATGGCAAAAGCAGTATTTTCCTCATTTAAATGCTAAAGAGTCATTGCCTTCAAGCTGCCTAGACCCTGTGGTTCCCCAGCTTGTGTTAACCACTGGAATGCCTCTGGAAGGACAATGGAGGTTTCTGGAAGGAAGCAATCCCTTGCTAGGAGCTCATCCTGGAAGACTCTCTAGCTAAGAGCAAACTAAACATGACCACTGGCCTCAAAGTAAGGGCCATTTTTCTCTCCAACCGAGTAAGGCACACGGCAGTTTCCATGAAGCCTTACTTACTCCAGGGCAGTCAATCTAGCATGTGTTGCAAGATTCCTGTGACTCTCCCCGCAGCACTGTTCTCCTTGAAGGAGCGCTGTGAACTAGAAGTCTTATCTGCAGCTCCTAGTCAGCATCCAGTGACATTAGCTGTTAAGATCAACTCTTTTTCATGCTGAGTTAAGGTCAGGGCACTGCTTTATTCCTTGGATAGCTAGATTTCCAAAGCTTTCAAAAGGGTTAAGAACACACTTGTAGCTGGTCTTAAGTGCAGTGCCAGCTTGCCTTAAAGAGTCAACCTGAGCAGCACTGATTTTAAAAATAGTAATAATAGAACAGTGCTGTTTTCAGCCATCCTGGAAGCTCATACCTGATGTCTCTCTCCCTCCAGGGGAGACTGGACATTATACCCAGTGTGAAAATGACACAATTTTCCTCTGAACATTAATAGGCCTTTGGAAGTTCCAAAGGTACCAAATAACTAAACAGGGCTGCCATCTACCACATATAGCACTCCTTGCTCACAAAAGTTTAAACATAGCAGCTCCCAGTGCCTCCCAGGGGTCTACTTTTGCTTGTCAGAAATTGCAGGTCAGTATGATGTGTGTCAACCTTAGAGGCCTGATGGCAAAAGTAGTATTTTTCCCATTTGAAAGCCAGAGAGCTGTGTGGCCTCAAAGCTGCCTGAAGAACATTGTTGAGCCCCTCTTCTCTTCAATGCAGGAATACCTCTGTGAATGAAATGGGTTTTCTAGACAGAAATAGGGTACCTGCAACTCTGAATTTGGAGTTCATCCCAAAGCACTGTCACCTAAAGGGCAAACTAGACATGATCAGTAGCCTCAAACTAAGATCTGATTTCACCCATCAACAAAGTTAGGCATGCTGCATTTTTCAAGAAACCTTGATAAAAATCCAGTGTAATGACTCTAGCAGGCCTTTCAGGGCTACACTGTTTTGCGTGGAAGAAACTGGGAAACGAAGCCTTTTCTTCAATTGCTAAACAGCATCAAACAACAAAGGCCAATACAATCAACACTGTATGTGCAGTGAAGAGTAAAGCAGAGCTTTCTTCCCTGGATAGCTAGAGTTCCACAACATTCAAACAACCTCAGGAACAGAGTTTCAGCAGGTCATTAGTACAGCGGTTGTCTGCCTCAGTGAGGAAACCTGTGCTGCAGTGAAAAGAAATTCTGTGCTTACAATTCATTCTGGGAACTCAAACCTGATGCCTATCTACTTCAAGCAGAAACTAAACTTTGGATCCAGCCTGAAAGCAAGGCAGGTTTTCAGTGAACATTGTTAGACCTTGGGAAGATCCTGATGCAGCTAGGCCTAACTAGGGCAGTATTAGGTATATCATTCACCACCTGCAGAACTTCCTGTGTGCACAAGTTTCATGGATGGCTCACTGTGTCCCAGGGATCTTTTCACTGGTCAGAAACTGCAGATCAATATGCTGTGTCAACTTTGAATATGGCGCCTGATGACAAAATCATTATATCCCCACATGAAAGCTAGACAGTGGTATCCTCAAAGCTGCCTGTAAAACACTGTTTTTGCCTATTTTCTCTTCAGCACAGGAATGTTTGTGTGAATAACTGTGAGTTTTCTTGAAAAAACAGAGTGCTTGCAACTCCTTGCTAGGATCTTATCTCACGCTACTCTCTAGTGAAAGGGGAAATTAAAGGTGATCAGTAACCTTAAAGTATTAAGGTCCAGCTTTCAGTTCAGTTCAGTTCAGTTCAGTTGCTCAGTCGTGTCTGACTCTTTGCGACCCCATGAATCGCAGCACCCCAGGCCTCCCTGTCCATCACCATCTCCCAGAGTTCAATCAGACTCACGTCCATCGAGTCAGTGATGCCATCCAGCCATCTCTTCCTCTGTCGTCCCCTCCTCCTCCTGCCCTCAATCTTTCCCAGCATCAGGGTTTCTTCCAATGAGTCAGTTCTTCGCATCAGGGGACCAAAGTGTTGGAGCTTCAGCTTTGGCATCAGTTCTTCCAATGAATATTCAGGGCTGATTTCCTTTAGGATTGAGTGGTTGGATCTCCTTGCGGTCCAAAGGACTCTCAAGAGTCTTATCCAACACCACAGTCCAAAAATATCAATTCTTCAGGGCTTGGCTTTCTTTATGGTCCAACTCTCACATCCATACATGACTACTGGAAAAACAATAGCTTTGACTAGATGGACCTTTGTCAGCAAAGTAATGGCTTTTTAATATGCTGTCTAGGTTGGTCATAGCTTTTCTTCCAAGGAGCAAGCATCTTTTAATTTCACGATTGCACTCACCATCTGCAGTAATTTTGGAGCCTGTGAAAATAAAGTCTGTCACTGTTTCCTTTGTTTTCCCGTGTATTTGCCATGAAGTGATGGAATCAGATGCCATAATCTTAGTTTTTCGAATGTTGAGGTTTAAGCCAGATAAGTTTCACTTTTTTTCACTTTTTCACTTTCACTCTTTTGCTTTCATCAATCGGCTGTTTAGTTCCTCTTCGCTTTCTGCCATAAGGGTGGTGCCATCTCTATATCTGAAGTTATTGATACTTCTCCTGGCAATCTTGATTCCAGCTTGTGCTTCATCTAGTCCGGCATTTCACATGATGTACTCTGCATATAAGTTAAATAAGCAGGGTGACAATATCTAGCCTTGACGTACTCCTTTCCCGATTTGGAACCAGTCTACTGTTCTACATCTGATTCTGACTATTGCTTCTTGACCTGCATGCAGATCTATCAGGAGGCAGGTAAGGTGATCTGGTATTCCCATCTCTTGAAGAATTTTCCAGTTTGTTGTAATCCACACAGTTGAAGGAGCTGGCATAGTTAATGAAGCAGTAGTAGATGTTTTTCTGAAATTCTCTTGCTTTTTCTATCATCCAATGGACGTTGGTGATGTGATCTTTGGTTCCTCTGCCTTTTCTAAATCCAGCTTGAGCATCTGGAAGTTCTCAGTTCACATACTGTTGAAGCCCAGCTTGGAGAATTTTGAACATTACTTTGTTAGCGTGCTAGATGGGTGCAATTGTGTGGTAGTTTGAACATTTTTTGGCATTGCCTTTCTTTGGGATTGGAATGAAAACTGACCTGTTCCAATCCTGTGGCCACTGCTGAGTTTTCCAAATTTGTTGGCATATTGAGTGCAGCTGCACTCAATGGTCAAACTTGCCTGTTACTCCAGGTATTTCTTGACTCCCTACTTTTGCATTCTAGTCCCCTATGATGAAAAAGACTTCTTTTTTTGGTGGTAGTAGTTGGGGCACAGACTTGGATTACTGCGATATTGAATGGTTTGCCTTGGAAACAAACTGAGATCATTTCACAGCATCGTCTTTTAGGATTTGAAATAGCTCAGTTGGAATTCCATCACTTCCACTAGCTTTGTTCATAGTGATGCTTCCTACGGCCCACTTAACTTCACACTCCAGGACATCTGGCTCTAGGTGAGTGATCACACCATTGTGGTTATATGGATCATTAAAATTTTTTTGTATAATTCTTCTGTGTATTCCTTCTACCTCTTCTTAATATTTTTGCTTCGGTTAGGTCCATACCATTTCTGTCCTTTATTGTGGCCATCTTTGCATGAAATTTTCCCTTGCTATCTCTAATTTTCTTGAAGATATCTCTAGTCTTTCCCATTCTGTTGTTTTCCTGTATTTCTTTGCATTGATCACTTAGGAAGTCTTTCTTATCTCTCCTTGCTCTTCTTTGGATCACTGCTTTCAGATGGATATATCCTTCCTTTTCTCCTTTGTCTTTCACTTCTCTTCTTTTCTCAGCTATTTGTAAGGCCTCCTCAGACAGCCATTTTGCTTTTTTGCATTTCTTCTTCTTGGGGACGGTTTTGATCACTGCCTCCTGTACAGTGTTACAAACCTCCATCCATAGTTCTTCAGGCACTCATCAAATCCCAGGGATGGTGGAGCCTGGTGGGCTACCATCTATGGGATCGCACAGAGTCGAACACAACTGAAGCAACTTAGCAGCAGCAGATCTAATCCCTTGAATCTATTTTTCACTTCCACTGTTTAATCATAAGGGATATGATGGAAGTCATACCTGAATGGCTTAGTGGTTTTCCCTACTTTCTTCAATTTAAGTCTGAATTTGGCAATAAGGAGTTCATGATCTGAGCTACGTCAGCTCCTGGTCTTGTTTTTGTTGATGTGTGTAGTGCTTCTCCATCTTTGGCAAAACTCTATTAGCCTTGGCCTGCTTCATTCTATCGGAGAAGGCAATGGCAATCCACTCCAGTGTTCTTGCCTGGAGAATCCCAGGGATGGGGGAACCTGGTGGGCTGCCGTCTCTGGGGTCGCACAGAGTCGGACACGACTGAAGTGACTTAGCAGCAGCTTCATTCTATACTCCAAGGTCAAACTTGCCTGTTACTCCAGGTATTTCTTGACTCCCTACTTTTGCATTCTAGTCCCCTATGATGAAAAAGACTTCTTTTTTTGGTGGTAGTAGTTGGGGCACAGACTTGGATTACTGCGATATTGAATGGTTTGCCTTGGAAACAAACTGAGATCATTTCACAGCATCGTCTTTTAGGATTTGAAATAGCTCAGTTGGAATTCCATCACTTCCACTAGCTTTGTTCATAGTGATGCTTCCTACGGCCCACTTAACTTCACACTCCAGGACATCTGGCTCTAGGTGAGTGATCACATCATTGTGGTTATATGGATCATTAAAATTTTTTTGTATAATTCTTCTGTGTATTCCTTCTACCTCTTCTTAATATTTTTGCTTCGGTTAGGTCCATACCATTTCTGTCCTTTATTGTGGCCATCTTTGCATGAAATTTTCCCTTGCTATCTCTAGTTTTCTTGAAGATATCTCTAGTCTTTCCCATTCTGTTGTTTTCCTGTATTTCTTTGCATTGATCACTTAGGAAGTCTTTCTTATCTCTCCTTGCTCTTCTTTGGATCACTGCATTCAGATGGATATATCCTTCCTTTTCTCCTTTGTCTTTCACTTCTCTTCTTTTCTCAGCTATTTGTAAGGCCTCCTCAGACAGCCATTTTGCTTTTTTGCATTTCTTCTTCTTGGGGACGGTTTTGATCACTGCCTCCTGTACAGTGTTACAAACCTCCATCCATAGTTCTTCAGGCACTCATCAAATCCCAGGGATGGTGGAGCCTGGTGGGCTACCATCTATGGGATCGCACAGAGTCGAACACAACTGAAGCAACTTAGCAGCAGCAGATCTAATCCCTTGAATCTATTTTTCACTTCCACTGTTTAATCATAAGGGATATGATGGAAGTCATACCTGAATGGCTTAGTGGTTTTCCCTACTTTCTTCAATTTAAGTCTGAATTTGGCAATAAGGAGTTCATGATCTGAGCTACGTCAGCTCCTGGTCTTGTTTTTGTTGATGTGTGTAGTGCTTCTCCATCTTTGGCAAAACTCTATTAGCCTTGGCCTGCTTCATTCTATCGGAGAAGGCAATGGCAATCCACTCCAGTGTTCTTGCCTGGAGAATCCCAGGGATGGGGGAACCTGGTGGGCTGCCGTCTCTGGGGTCGCACAGAGTCGGACACGACTGAAGTGACTTAGCAGCAGCTTCATTCTATACTCCAAGGTCAAACTTGCCTGTTACTCCAGGTATTTCTTGACTCCCTACTTTTGCATCCTAGTCCCCTATGATGAAAAAGACTTCTTTTTTTGGTGGTAGTGTTTGGGGCACAGACTTGGATTAGTGCGATATTGAATGGTTTGCCTTGGAAACAAACTGAGATCATTCTATTGTTTTTGCTGCATTTTAGACCCTTTTGTTGTCTATGAGGGCTACTCCATTTCTTCTAAGAGATTCTTGCCCACAGTAGTAGATATAATGGTCGTCTGAATTAAATTCACCCATTCCGGTCCGTTTTAGTTCACTGATTCCTAAAATGTTGATGTTCACTCTGCCACTTCCTGTTTGACCACTTCCCATTTACCTTGATTCATGGGCCTAACAGCACAGTTCGGTTTTGCCTAATCAGGATAACAAAGTATATGGTATCAACACTCTCAGAACACTCTCCCCAGACATATTTACTCATGAAAATGCTCAGTGTGTCCTAACTGTGTCTTGCACACTACTCAGAAACTGTAGGAAAACTACTTTTGTGAGCCTGAATATTGGTGCCTGATAGCAAAAGCATTAATTTTACCTTCCGTAAGCTAGATAGTTGCAGTTTCCAATGGGCCTTGGAAAGCACTCTGGTGCAACAACTTTGGTCAGAATATGAGATTTCTGAATGAAACAGGATGCTTTCTACTACTCTCTGGGAAGTCATCACACAGTACAGTTTGGCCAAATCGGGGTAACCACAGGTATGGCAGTCAACACTCACAGAACTCTCTCCCCATACATGTCTCCTCATGGAAGGGTGCAGTGTGTCCTAGGTGCGTCTTATATACTGCTCCAAAACTGCAGGGCAAGCTGATTTAGGGGGGCCTGGATTTTTGAGTCAGATGGCAAAAGTAGGTTTTTTTCCCCTATGAAAGCCGGAGAGTTGCAGCCTCAAACTAGCCAGAAAAACACTCTGGATCATTTATCTCTTCATTACAGCAAAAAGTTTGGTCAAGCATTTGAGTTAAAAAAAAAAAATAGGCCACTTTCCCCTACTTGCTTGGAAGTCATCAGACAGTCCAATTTCATCTAAAAAAGGGAAACAACAGGTATGGCAGGCAACACTAACAAAACACTCTTCCCAGATATCTTTACTCATGAAAGACTGCAGTGTGTCCTAGTGGGTATCTTTTTCACTTCTCAGAAGCTACAGGGAAAGTTGCTTTTGTGAACCTGGATTTTGGGGCATGATGGCAGAAGCAGTATATTCCCCCTGGAAAACTAGAGTTGCAACCTCAAACCAGTCAGAAAAACACTCTGTTTCTTTTATTTTTTCATTATAGCAAAAATTTGGTCAAGATTTTGAGCTTTCTGAAAGAAACAGGCTGCTTGCCACAGCTTGCTGGGAAGACAACAGACAGTACAGTTTCACCTATCAGGGAAATCATAGGTATGGCAGTCAACACTTACAAAACACTGTCCCCAGACATCTTCACTCATGAAAAAGTGCAGTATGTCCTAGATGTGTCTTTTACATTGCTTGAAAACTGCAGGAAAAGCTGAATTTGTGAACATGGATATTGGGGCCTGATGGAAAGAGCAGTATATTCCCCCTGTAAAAGCTACAGACTTGCAGTCTCAAACCTTCCAAAAAAAAAAAAAGCACTATGTTTCATTTATTTCTTCATTACACAAAAAGTTTGATCAAGTTTTTTTTTTTTTTAATATATAATAAACGACTCTCTTCTTTGGCAAAAAGGTTGTAACAGATGACCCTCTAAAGTTCTTCTCCAAATTTCAACATTCTATAAATGGTTTCAGCATCTCTCTATAAATTCAGTTTCTTGTGCTAGATTACATTTGTTCCTTAAGGTCACAGCTCTGTGTTTTAGTTTGCTTGATTTCCCAAAATGCCCCACACAGCAAATATTCATCAGATAATGATCCCTGGAGAAAGGAATGGCAACCCACTCCAGTATTCTTGCCTGGAGAATTCCATGGACAGAGGAGATGGGGAGCTATAGTTCATGGGGTCAAAAAGAGTGGGACATGACCAAGCGACCAATATGCACATGCAGTGATTCTAGAACCTATAACATCTGAAAGGTTAAGCACAGGTTTAAGTCTGTCTAAATAATAAAATTCCTATCTGGACTAGAAAAATCTCTATCATGAGGATGGCGGTGAATTATATCATTGAATCACCTAACAAATTTAGGGTTAAACATCACTACCCACAGGCTTCTCAGGTGGTGCAGATGTGTAGAATCCTCCTGCCATTGCAGGAGATGTGGGTTAGATCCGTGGGTTAAGAAGATCCCCTGGAGGAGGAAATCGAAACCCACTCCAGTATTCCTGCCTGGGAAATCCCATAGATAGAGGAGCATGGCAGGCTACAGTCCATGAGGTCACAAAGAGTCAGAACTGACTGATCAACTGTACACACACACACACACACACATCACTATCCGTGTTTTCTAATTCATAAAATCAAGAATCACAAAGATTGAGTAGTTTGTCCAAATGCTCAAAACTGGTGTGAGTTGAAGCTGAAATCCGATCCCAGGACCATATGATAAGAAGCCGTGTTTTACCCACTAGCTCAGATTGTACACATCTATAATATGGTTTTCTTTAAAAAAAGTGCGTATTGCTGTAATCCCTGTTGCTGCTGCTGCTAAATCACTTCAGTCATGTCTGACTCTGTGCAACCCCATAGATGGCAGCCCACCAGGCTCCTCCGTCCCTGGGAATCTCCAGGCAAGAACACTGGAGTGGGTTGCCATTTCCTTCTCCAATGCATAAAAGTGAAAAGTGAAATGAAGTCGTTCAGTCGAGCCGGCCTCTTCGCAACCCCATGGACTGCAACCTACCAGGCTCCTCTGTCCATGGGATTTTCCAGGCAAGAGTACTGGAGTGGGGCTGTGATCCCTAGCCTCCAATAAAAGGAAATAGGGAAAAGGTCACTGTGTTATTGTATGCTAATAAAGAAAGCTGAGGTAGTAGCTTCTGGTGTCTTATTTCAGGCTGCCAATGCCCGTGGGGATGTGGTAGGTTTTCCTCCAGATCACGGATGAGGCTGTCACTGCTTGAACTTGAGCTTGCTAACTCTGTCACTGAGGTCAATAAGTTCAAAGGATTTAAATCTTGAGCACTGCAGTTAAGAGATTCTGACAAGGGCTGGAAACCTGAGCCCAGGTCAGAAAGGATCTCATCAACAGGACAACAAAAGGAGGCAATAAAGTAAGTTGGTATATTGTGTGTTACTGAACACACATTTATTGTGTGTTTTACTTTTGTAAAACAGAGAGAGGGCACAATCTCTAGCGTCTTCACAGTTTGTTAATTCTTTACCATGTCTTGTCCCAGCTAGACAGGTACATTCTAAGAAGGTGAAGGTACCCAACCAGGCACATGGGCACTTATACACTTTTCAGATGATTGATTTGGGTGTGAAAGAATAGCCTAGGTGAAGATGAAAATTTTCTAAAAATACCTGTTCAGCCCTCTGGTCTTCTTTTGCTCTAGAACAATGGTTCTCAAAGTGTGGTCCACAGGCCTCAAGACCCTTTCAAGGAGTCCTTAAGGTCAAAACTAATTTTATAATGTCACTAATACCTAGACAGCATATTAAAAAGCAGAGACATTACTTTACCAACAAAGGTCCATTTAGTCAAAGTTACGGTTTTTCCAGTAGTCATGTATGGATGTGAGGGTTGGACTATAAAGAAAGCTGAGTGCCAAAGAATTGATGCTTTTGAACTGTGGTGTTGGAGAAGACTCTTGAGAGTCCCTTGGACTGCAAGGAGATCCAACCAGTCCATCCTAAAGGAAATCAGTCCTGAATATTCATTGGAAGGACTGATGCTGAAGCTGAAACTCCAATTCTTTGGCCACCTGATGGAAAGAATCAATTCATTGGAAAAGACCCTGATGCTGGGAAAGATTGGAGATGGGAGAAGGGAATGACAGAGGGTGAGATGGTTGGATAACCTCACCGACACAATGGACATATGTTTGAGTAGGATCTGGGCATTAGTGATGGACAGGGAGGCCTGGCATGCTGCAGTCCATGGGGTCACAAAGAGTCGGACACGACTGAGCAACTGAACTGAACTGAAAATGTTACTGCCAACAAAAGAGTTGCTAAAATTGGCTAAGATGACATTTAAAACTTTTTTAATTTGAGTATAATTGCTTTACAATGTTGTGTTGGTTTCTGTTGTACAACAATATGAATTAACTATCAATATACAGATATTTCTTCCTTCTGGAGCATTCCTCCCACCCCCGCTATCCCACCCTTCTAGGTCATCACAGAGCACTGAGCTGAGCTTACTGTGCTATACAGCAGCTTCCCATTAGCTATCTATTTTACACATGAGATGGCAAAAATTTTTTTGCAATAAAGTATTTTTTGAGATATAATGCTATTGCACACTTAATAGACTACAGTATAGTGTGAATGTAACTTTTATGTGCATTGAGAAACCAAAACATTTATGTGACTTGCTTTATTGTGATATTTGCTTTATTGCAGCAGTCTAGAACTAAACCCACAATACTTGTAAACCAATATTTTTCCAAATGGCCAACACACAAGGTTAGGAATTATATGTGGCTAAAAGACCTATTCAAAGTCTGAGACAGACCTATGGATTTTAGTGTAATAGAGCACAAAAGTTCATTAATCCAGTTTCCACTTTGACGTTGCAACAAATATCAAAGAGCAAACCCACAGCAAACATTATCCTCAATGGTAAAAAATTGAAAGCATTTCCCCTAAAGTCAGGAACAAGACAAGGGTGCCCACTCTCAGCAATGTACGTGCAAAAACTACACAATTTTCACACTGGATCTAATTTCTGCTTGAGGGGGAAAAATATCAGATATGAGTTCTCAGGATTAATGGAAAGAAGTGGTTTTTTTTTAAACCAATGCAACTCAGGTGCCCACTACTATTCAACATAGTTTTGGAAGTTTGGGACACAGCAATCAGAGCAGAAAAAGAAATAAAAGGAATCCAAATTGGAAAAGAAGAAGTAAAACTCTCACTGTTTGCAGATGACATGATCCTCTACATAGAAAACCCTAAAGACTCCACCAGAAATTTACTAGAACTAATCAATGAATACAGTAAAGTTGCAGGATATAAAATCAACACACAGAAGTCCCTTGCATTCCTATACACTAATAATGAGAAAATAGGAAGAGAAATTAAGGAAACAATTCCATTCACCATTGCAACAAAAAGAACAAAATATTTAGGAATATATCTACCTAAAGAAACTAAAGACCTATATATAGAAAACTATAAAACACTGGTGAAAGAAATCAAAGAGGACGCTAATAGATGGAGAAATATACCATGTTCATGGATCAGAAGAATCAATGTAGTAAAAATGAGTATACTACCCAAAGCAATCTATAGATTAAGTGCAATCCCTATCAAGCTACCAATGGTATTTTTCACAGAGCTAAAACAAATAATTTCACAATTTGTATGGAAATACAAAAAACCTCGAATAGCCAAAGCAATCTTGAGAAAGAAGAATGGAACTGGAGGAATCAACCTGCCTGACTTCAGGCTCTACTACAAAGCCACAGTCATCAAGACAGTATGGTACTGGCACAAAAGACAGAAATATAGATCAATGGAACAAAATAGAAAGCCCAGAGATAAATCCACGCACCTATGGACACCTTATCTTTGACAAAAGAGGCAAGAATATACAATGGAGAAAAGACAATCTCTTTAACAAGTGGTGCTGAGAAAATTGGTCAACCACTTGTAAAAGAATTAAACTAGAACACTTTCTAACACCATACACAAAAATAAACTCAAAGTGGATTAAAGATCTAAACATAAGACCAGAAACTATAAAACTCCTAGAGGAGAACATAGGCAAAAGACTCTCTGATATAAATCACAGCAGGATCCTCTATGACCCATCTCCCAGAATATTGGAAATAAATGCAAAAATAAACAAATGGTGCCTAATTAAAATTCAAAGCTTCTGCACAATAAAGGAAACTATAAGCAAGGTGAAAAGACAGCCTTCAGAATGGGAGAAAATAATAACAAATGAAGCAACTGACAAAAGACTAATCTCAAAAATATACAAGCAAATCCTGCAGCTCAATTCCAGAAAAATAAATGACCCAATCAAAAAATTGGCCAAAGAAGTAAACAGACATTTCTTCAAAGAAGATATACAGATGGCTAACAAACACACGAAAAGATGCTCAACATCAGTCATTATCAGAGAAATGCAAATCAAAACCACAATGAGATACCATTTCACGCCAGTCAGAATGGCCACAATCCAAAAGTCTACAAGCAATAAATGCTGGAGAGGGTGTGGAGAAAAGGGAACCCTCTTACACTGTTGGTGGGAATGCAAACTAGTACAGCCACTATGGAGAACAGTGTGGAGATTCCTTAAAAAACTGGAAATAGAACTGCCTTATGACCCAGCAATCCCACTGCTGGGCATACACACCAAGGAAACCAGAATTGAAAGAGACACGTGTACCCCAATGCTCATCACAGCACTGTTTATAATAGCCAGGACATGGAAACAATCTAGGTGTCCATCAGCAGATGAATGGATAAGAAAGCTTTGGTTCATATATACAATGGAGTATTACTCAGCCATTAAAAAGAATACATTTGAATCAGTTCTAATGAGGTGGATGAAACTGGAGCCGATTATACAGAGTGAAGTAAGCCAGAAAGAAAAACACCAATATGTTATACTAATGCATACATATGGAATTTAAAAAGATGGTAACAATAACCCTGTATACGAGACAGCAAAAGAGACACAGATGTATAGAACAGTCTTTTGGACTCTGTGGGAGAGGGAGAGGGTGGGATGATTTGGGAGAATAGCATTGAAACATGTAAAACATCATATATGAAATGAATCGCCAGTCCAGTTTCGATGCATGATACAGGATGCTTGGGGCTGGTGCACTGGGATGATACAGAAGGATGGTACAGGGAGGGAGGTGGGAAGGGGGTTCAGGATGGGGAATACATGTATATCTGTGATGGATTCATGTTGATGTATAGCAAAACCAATTAACCTCCAATTAAAATAAATAAATTTATATTTTAAAAAAAGAGCTGACATTCGCCAATCTTCTATGTAGAATCAGAGCATATTATCTACCATTTTCTGAAAAGGCTGATAAAAAGTACTCTTTTTTCCAGCTAAATGTCTGTGTAAGCCCAGATTTTCTTTACTCATTTTACTCAAAACAACGTATCACAGAACAGGCTAAGTGTAGAAGTGTTGAATGGACAAACCCCAGGTTACCCAGCTAGGATATGGTGGAGCTGGACACCTTGCACATCCAGGGCCACAGTGCTCTTTCTTAGACAATTCAGAAAAGTCTTTTATTACATTCCCAGGTACAAGGTCATCCTTTTCTTTAAAAAAAAAAAAAGTCAGTTCAGTTCAGTGTCTCAGTCATGTCCAACTCTGCGATCCCATGGATTGCAGCACGCCAGGCTTCCCTGTCCATCACCAACTCCTGGAGCTTACTCAAACTCATGTCCATCGAGCTGGACGTGAGTAAAAAGAATGTAAATGAGTGTTAACAGTGCCTCTGAGGCCACAGACACACACACACACACACACACACACACACACACACACACAGACCCTGAAGTGCCCCCAGATAACATGTAACTGGGACCCCCTCTCATAACCGACTCTCAAGCATCCCCTACTCCAGTGAAAGAGCTGACCATGCGTCCTGGGTGTCAACAGACAGGAGAGCAGACAAAAGGGCAAGTGAAAGCTGATGAGCAGAAACCAGGGCTGTGGGCTTTGGAAGAGATGCTCTTACCCCTCTCTGCACATCTCTGTAGCCTTATGTCCAGCCTCAGAAAAGGCCACGGGAAGTTCCATGTCCTGGTGAAACAGAGCAGGACCCTCTGGTCACCCTCCAAAAGTTCTCTGCCTGCCTTTGCCTCTGGAAAAACTTTAGCCAAAGAATAAGTTTAATCAGGGAAGTGAGAAAATGTAGAAGCGAAGAAAAGCAGTCAAATAGAACAAAAGTTTATTATGAAATAATAATAGGTTAGTCCTTAAACAAAGTCAAGGACTTTTAGTTCCTTCTCAAGGTATATAGATAATATTCTTAGCCATAGCCTGTGAGCTGTCTTATAGATGCTAAAACCCCCACCAGATGGAAGAAGTTGACTCCATGGTGACAAGACTGTAGCCATGACATGAGCTGCCACAGTTCCAAGAACTGGCCTCAAAGAAACGGAAACAAACTGACCCTGGAACTGAAGACTAACTGTTCTTAAAACAGGTGACTCTGGTCACTCCACCGACGACCAGTTTCAAGATGACTGTCAGAGCTGACTGTGCTGTTTCTGCATAGAGCCCCATTCCTCCATCTATAAAAGCACTTTGTCAGTGGGGGAGTCAGCCTTTGGACAGGAGTCCACCTTCCCTGCCCCCAGGTTGCTGGCATCCTAAATAAAGCAAACTTTCCTTTTCACCAACCTGGCCTCTTTATTGACTTTTGAGTGGTGAGCAGTCAGATCCCACTTTCAGTTACACCAAGATCTCACAAATTAGATGGCTGCACAGGCCTTGATAAAAACTGCAGGTTGGACCCAAACTCATCACTATCAAGGATGCAACTAGAGTCCTTCAAACTGCGGGCACACAGAGCACAGACAAAGGGCCTCAGACCGGCTCAAAATATCCTCCCCAGGGTCCTCGTTAGGTAGCAGGCTGCCCTTTCCAAGAATGTGTTTATCAAAAAGGCGACTGGAAACTTTGCTTTCTCGAGAACTCTGTTAACATGCAACTTGAGATAGCCACCCAGGCCTCTGTTTGGAGAGCCGGGGCTGACTATTTATAACAGTAACGGCTCAGGCCACCAGCTCCCCTCTGAGGCATGCCGGCCCCCAAGGTCAGGACATTCACTGGCCCCCAGACAGGCTGAGAGAGCCTTGCTGAAGACAGCAGAGGCTGCAGACTCTGATTGCAAAGTCTTTCCTGCAAGTGTGGGCCTTGGCTTTTTAAGCAAAAATTAAATTTCTAGGAAGAAACCCTGGAATGAGTCCCTGAGAGGCAGCCCTCCAGGGGGTTCAGCCGTGAGCTCCCGTGAGCTCTGTATCCCTAGAAGCAATGGGAAGGAATTAGCTGATTTCTACTTCAGGAGCTGGCAAAACTCAAGAGAATAAAGATGATTCTGTCCTAGAGTTTTAAAACTTCAAAGTCAAGCTTCCATTGTGTATTTAAATTTTCTAGCCCAAGAAAGGGCTTCCCAGGTGGCTCAGTGGTAAAGAATCTGTCTACCAATGCAGGACACCTGGTTTGATCCCTGGGTTAGGAAGAACTCCTGGAGGAGGGCATGGCAACCCACTCCAGTATTCTTGCCTGGAGAATCCCATGGACAAAGGGGCCTGGTGGTCTATGGTCCATGGGTCACAGAGTCGGATAGGACTGAGCGACTTAGCACAACACAGCCCAAGAAAGGGACTCTCACCTCCCCTGGCAGGGGATACTGTGGTCTCCTTTGCCAGCTGGTCACTTGCCATTTATGGTTCAGGAATTCTGATGCCAGTCCGTGTGTGACTAATGATCAAGCCCATGTCTGTGAAAGGGCACAAGGGAAACTAGTACACCCTGGTAATTCAAAACTATTAATACAAACCTGAAATTGTACAGGTTCATCCTTCTACTTCTGGTGTTGCTGAAAGTACAAGCACTGGGTCTAAACTGGGTTTTCATTCTCATACTTTACTTCTTTAAGAGGGAAATCCTTGAAAATTTTTAATCACTGCACACACTCCCATGTGGGTGATACGCTCACGGGGACTGCAGTCTGAAGGGGGCCTTCTCGCACAGCTCATCAGCTTGGAAAAACGATCAGCAAAGCAACTGGCCAACAGAGCCCAGACTTCAGCTGCTTCTGAAGGGCCAGAGTGGTGTGGATTTGTGAAAGCAACATCCCAGATAACAGGCAAAAAGAAGCTGCTGCCTGCCTTCGAGAGTTCAAGCAAGCCTCATCGCAACGAAAACTGCATCGTAAATACGGAGCTCATGGGGTTTCAGCGACTCTGCAAAAAGCTGGTGTTGCCTGATTGGGGCCCGAACCCCAACAGTGACATGTACGAGAACGCACCTTCCTGAGTAAGGAATCAGACTTCAAATGGTCAAGGATTTAAAAATATCTCTAGCATGAAAGGCAGCAATTAACCCAAACAAAACCCAAACAGCAGGTCCCGGCAGTCCCGGGAGATGCTGGTCAGGCAGGGGAGGGTTTCTTTATACTTGCTCAGAAACAAGGAGGAAGAGAAGGATATCAAAATCCCAGAAAAACAACAGCAGTAACTACAACCAACTTCCTCAAAACATATTCAAATTTAAGATTTGCCTACTTGCTAGACTGTTCTAAGTTACCTGGTACTATTCTAATCTTGGGGTTGATTACACTTGGGGACCCAGATTAACTATACAGACCCGTATCATGTTTCTTTTTAAAAAGATTTTGTTGGAGTATAATTGTTTTACAGTGCTGTGTTAGTTTCTGCGATACAGCAAAGTGAATCAGCTATATGTATACACATATCCTCTCTCTGTTGGATTCCTTTCCCATTTAGGTCACCACAGAACACTGAGTAGAGTTCAGAGGATGAGACGGTTGGATGGCATCACTAACTCAATGGACATGTGTTTGAGCGAACTCTGGGAGATGGTGAAGGACAGCGAAGCCTGGTGTGCTGCAGTCCATGGGGTTGCGAAGAGTCAGACACAGCTTGGCAACTGACAACATATAGTATCAATAGTATATACATGTCAATCCCAGCCTCCCAGTTCATCCACCCCAGCCCCTTTACCGTTGGCATCCAGATGTTTGTTCTCTATGTCTGTGTTTCTACTTCTGTGTTGTAAATAAGATGGTCTATTAACATACATAAGTGCACTCTGAAAAAAAATGGTATCAATGATCTTATTGGCAAAGCAGAAATATATAATGTTTCTCATGAGTGGATATCTAACTATGCACCTTAGTCTCCAAATGCCAGGCTTGGGAAGCCTAGTGGCTGTGTTATATTTATGGTGCCTTGCCCAGAACTCAGTAGGGGTTCTGTTACCAGGAAGAGAGCAAGTGGAGTCAAGAGGGAGGCGGGAACAGGGAGGAGGCGGGATGCCAGAGGATGGAGGTGCCGACAACCTGGAGGGGGTGAGCACACGTCAGGGCCGGTGCAGACCCCGCACACCTGTCTATTTTTACATAGCACTTAGCTGTCATGTCACTGAGTCCCCAAAGCCTATTTTAAGAGACTCCACTTCAGTGACTGATACCAACCACAAGCACATTCTGCCAAATGATCTAACGGAAAGGGAGTCTGGGGTGGCGTTCGTCGTTGGAGAAGCAGAAACAACCCCTCCCTGCAAGTATGTGGGCATCAAGGGACCTAGTAAGACATCATCAGAGGGAAAGAGGCCCAGGGGNAAATTCTTTGATCTTCCTGTTGACTGACTTTCACAAAGATGCACATAATATGAATACAGATGCAAACACTGACATGTCTTTAATATAGAAATAGCAAACATTTGTTCAAGAAAGAAAACCAAAGAAAATTATTAGTAAAATAGTAAAAAAAAATTAGCTGCAATCAGTCCAATGATGTTTTCAACGTTTGAATGTATATGAAAACAGTTTATTTTATGTGCATGTGTTTTTACCTGACATCAGTGGAGTTGTGTTCCATGTACATTTTTATATCCAGCTTTTTTTCATTTAAAATGACCAGGAAGCACATTCTTGTGTTGCAGGCTTCCCAAGCCCTGTCTTGTGGGTAAATCATAATTTATTTCGGCATCTCCTACTATTCAGTTCAGTTCAGTTCAGTCGCTCAATCGTCTCCGACTCTTTGCAACCCCATGAATTGCAGCACGCCAGGCCTCCCTGTCTATCACCAGCTCCCGGAGTTCACTCAGACTCACGTCCATTGAGTCTGTGATGCCATCCAGCCATCTCATCCTCTGTCGTCCCCTTCTCCTCCTGCCCCCAGCCCCTAACAGCATCAGAGTCTTTTCCAATGAGTCATCTCTTCGCATGAGGTGGCCAAAGTACTGGAGTTTCAGCTTTAGCATCATTCCTTCCAAAGAACACCCAGGGCTGATCTCCTTCAGAATGGACTGGTTGGATCTCCTTGCAGTCCAAGGGACTCTCCAGAGTCTTCTCCAACACCACAGTTCAAAAGCATCAATTCTTCGGTGCTCAGCTTTCTTCACAGTCCAACTCTCACATCCATACATGACCACAGGAAAAACCATAGCCTTGACTAGACAGACCTTTGTTCTCCTACTGTTAAGCTGCGTTAAAGATTTTTTTTTGATGTGGACCATTTTTAAAGTCTGTTGAATTTGCTACAACGTTGCTTCTGTTTTATGTTTTGGTTTTTGGCCCCTAGGCGTGTGGGATCTTAGTTCCCTGATCCGGGATTGAACCCTCACCCCTGTGTTAGAGGCAAAGTCTTAAACCCTGGTGCACTGTGTGTGTGTGCTTAGTCGCTCAGTCATCTCCAGCTCTGTGACCCCGTGGCCTGTAGCCCGCCAGGCTCTTCCGTCCCTGGGATTCTCCAGGCAAGAATACTGGAGTGGGTTGCCATGCCCTCCTCCAGGGGATCTTCCCCACCCAGGGATCGAGTCCAGGTCTCCCACCTGGCAGGCGGATTCTTAACCACTGTACTGCCGGGGAATTCTCAGCGTTTTGAATCTGCCTCCTCCCTCCACCCTGCAGACTCCCCTCCTCAGTGACTGTTTGTCTCTCTGCTTCTCTTTAACCAGGTTGTTCTCCTGGCAAAGTTTTAGGGACAATTTATGTTTGCTGGGGGTAGAGAGGAAGAGGACTGACAACCAAAACAGAACAGTTCACACATTTTTTCCTGCTAAATGTCTGGCCCTGGGTTATCTGAAATCCACCTGCTCCCAGAACAATTGTCTAAATGTTCATTAAAAAAAAAAAAAAACACAACACTGTTTGATAGAAGTCATCTTGCAAATCCAGTTGGAAGGAAGAGAACCAGCTCAGAACTTGCAGAGGGACCACAAGAGAAAGAGAGAAGAAATGAAGAGCGGCTCCCAGGCAGCGCTCAGGAGGCAAGCCAGGGCCGCAGACAGGCCCTGGGGTCACAGTCACTCCTCCAACAAACACGGCAGCCCGCCCCCGCCAGGCCAGGCTGCCCTCGGGGACACACAGAGCACAGCCCTGCTCTCTGGACCTGGAGGTCTGGTAGGCCTGTGATCACCACCGCCACACAGACAGGAGCTGCCCGCATGACACTTCTGTCCAGCATCAAGTGAGGCCCACACAAGGGAGCGAGGAGCTGTGTCCACATGGGGGTCAGGTCCACCTCTAGAAGGACCATCAGCCCAGCCTGGGAAGAGCAGGGGTGACAACCCCTTGATAGAGACTGATAGTTCCTGGCCCTTACAGGTTTGGTCATGTGCTCACGTGCCAGGTGAGGCAGCCAGGTGCCAAGACAGGGCTGGAGGAGGTGCCCCACACTGACTGCCCCCCATCCCCGACCTGGGCCAGGAAGCCTAGTCTTAGCCCTAGGGTCTCTGCCTTGGGACCACATGTTCACCAGATGTTCTGGGGAGCAGGGGTCTCCCAGCACCGGGGGAAGACGGCTGAGGTCAAGGCAGAGGTTGCCGGGATGCAGAGCAGGCTCTGAAAACCCAGAGGCAGGAAACGCAGGCCTTGCAGCCTGGATCCAGCCAGCTGGCGGATTTGCTACAGCTTGTGGTGCGTTATGGAAAGGCTAGACTGCTATTGAAAAATGAGCTTTTATAGTATGCCCTAGATTTTCAGATTCCCTGGGAAAAAGGGAGGGCCTGGCACTGCCAGGCCTGAGGTTCCAGGGCAGGACAGCCCCTCGCAGTGCCCACGGGGCGGCCTCAAACTGCAGCCAGCGTGTCACCACCCTTCCCAGCTGGGTCCAGCAAGGGTCCTCCTGGGGGGCATCGCTCCCACCGCTAGACCAAGACAGAGTTGGGTTCAGAAGCAAAGGAAAGTCTTAGTCTTTTACCAGAGAGCATAGAGGTGCTGTGATACCTTCATCCTTAAAGGAAAAATAGAGAAACTGACCCGGAGGGCCCCCTTTCATCACTTCTTTGTTTTTCTGTTCCCCTCACAGTGCAAGTCCTCGAAAGTGTCATCTCTGCCAACTGTTGTCACTTTCATGGTCCATTTCCGCAGGACCCATTGGTCAAGGTGGATGTCCTCCACAGGCCATCTCCAAGCCTCTGCAGCCCGGGACCCTGCTGCAGCCTCCACTAGAGAGACGCCCTCATGTTCCCTGGTTTCCCTCCCTTCTGTTGCTGTCGCTCATCTCCACGTACATCACCCTCTCAGCGATAGGATTTGGTTACTGTTCTCTCATGGAGCATCAAGCTCCAGGCAGGCGGGGACCGATGTGGGCCACTGTCTTCTCTAGCCTGAGATTCCAGGCTTGCCTGGCCCTTGAGACAGTTTTGCTGAAAAGATGATGCATAAACAGGCCAGCTTTTCTGTGATGACATGTGTGTGACCAGTGCTTAATGAGTACTGTTGAGTCCTGCCCAGAGCCACAGATTCGAGGCCTTGCATCGAGGCCACAGAAGCAGAGCTCAGAACCAAGGTCACCTCCGAAGCTGACTGAGCCCCTTTGTAATGTCGCCAAAAGCCCCTAACGAACTTCCTGACTCCCACTCTGGTAAACACCCTATCGCACCTCAACCAATCACCTAACGCCAACCTTCCAGCAGGAATTTTCTTTGTCTTGAGGCTATAAAAATTGGCTATTAACACACGAAAACTGTCCACTCTCCCTGACCTGTCACAAGTTGTTAGCCCACTGCACTTGCAGCGCTCTGTTTATCTCTGCCCTTTGTTCTTAATAAACTCACTCCCTTCTACAGTGCTCTGTGTCTGGGAATTCTTTCCCAACCCGCACTTAGACTGGCTCAACAAGTACCTTAGTTGCTGCTGTAACAAATCACTGCAAATTTATTTAAAACAATAGAAATTTATTCTCTCACTTTTTGGGGGGGGGAATCAAAAGTCCAGAATTAAGATGCCAGCAGGTCTGCACTCTCGCCAAGATCTGGGAAGAACCTCAGGTTTCTTTGGCTGCTGGAAGCACAGCTCCAACCTTCGTCCCCGTTGCCTACTACCTCCTATCTCTGTGTCCAAACCTCTCTCGCCTTCCTCTTGGGTTTAAAACACCATTGTTGGGTTTAAAACCAGTCCTGAACCCAGGATCTCAAACTCCTTAGCTACTACAACCGCAAGCATCCTTGTTGTTCTTCAGTTGCCAAGCTGTGTCTGACTCTTCACAACCCTATGGACTGCAGCACGCCAGGCTTCCCTGTCCTTCACTATATCCTGTAGTTTGCCCAAGCTTATGTCCACTGAATCGGTGATGCCATCCAACCATCTTATCCTTTGCCACCCTTTTCTCCTTTTGCCTTTAATATTTCCCAGCACCCTGTTTGTCAACAATTCTACATTCTAACATTCCTAGGGGGCTTGCCCAGGTGGTGCTAGTGGTAAAGAACCCGCCTGCCAAAGCAGGAGAAGTAAAAGACATGGGTTTGATCCTGGGTGGAGAAGATCCCCTGGAGGAGGGCATGGCAACCCACTCCAGTATTCTTGCCTGGAGACTCCCATGGACAGAGGAGCCTGGTGAGCTATAGCATAAAGGGTCACAGAGGATTGGAAACGACTGAAACAACTTAGCACGCATGTGCGTACTGTCTACCACATTTCAGAGAGGGCCCAGCATTGTGGAGTCTCACACCTACAGTGGCCAGGCAGTGTAGGAATGTGTGAAGAAAGCCATAGGTGGAAGTGGGGAGACCCTGAGCTAGACTGGTGGAACCTCAGAGACCCTGTGCACAGGAAGCAGACATCCAGCTGCAGATGGGTGACCCAGGTAAATCGAAGGTCAGGCTCATCAGCTCAGGTCATAAAGGGCCTGGAGACTCAGGCTAGGACTGGAGGTTTGGCCCTAGCGTGCATGTGTGCTAAGTCGCTCAGCTGGATCCAACTCTGTGTGACCCTATGGACTGTAGCCCTCCAGGCTCCTCTCTTCATTGGATTTCGCAGGCAAGAATACTGGAAAGAGTTGCCATTTCCTTCTCCAGCGTATCTTCCCCACCCAGGGATTGAACCAGCATCTCTCGTGTCTCCTGCATTGGCAGCTGGAGTTCTTTACCACTAACACCACCAGAGGACAAAACACAAAACTTTAAGCAGAACCTGAGCTCCATCATATCAGGTTACATTCGTCAGCATTTTGCTCAATTGTTTGCTCCACTTTTCTGCCTTTTCCCCTGCCTCCTACATTTTTCTTTTCAATTTAAGCAAAACAGACCTTGAATTTCTTGCTTCTGGAATGTCACTGAAAATAGCTTACTCAGAAAAGCTAACTTTCCATAAATACACCAAATTATAAATGACAGAACATGATAACAGGGGTTGTAGACATTCCTGATTTGTTTTCGTTTGTTTGACTCTCTCAAGGACACGATGATCTGACAGACACATCTTTTCAGCTCTGAACATTAGTTCCAGAGTTCTGACCAGAATTTCTTGAGTCAAAAGAGTTTATACTGACAGAAGAAAGTGAAGTGAAACTGTCAGTTGCTCAGTCCTATCCAACTCTGCGACCCATGGACTGTAGCCCACCAGGCTCCTCTGCCCATGGGATTCTCCAAGCAAGAATACTGGAGTGGGTTGTCATTTCCTTCTCCAGGGGATCTTCCTGACCCAGGGATTGAGCCTGGGTCTCCCACACTGCAGGCAGATTCCGTACTGTCTGAATCACTAGAGAAGCCCACACTGGCAGGAGTAAGCAGAAAAGTTATTATCCACATAAGGAAACTGAAGTGAATGACACTTCAATATGTCAGAACAAAAGATTAAAGAAGGAAAGACTGTCTGATACCTTCACCTACTGATCTGTGGGAATAGGCACAGTTGAAGAACAGAGAGACACTTAAAGTTTCCAGAATAAGGAACAAACTGATGGAATTCATCAGTGAAGCCATCTGGTCCTGGATTTTCTTTGTTGGAAGGTTTTTTTGAAAAACATTTAATTTTGTACTGGACTAGGAAAAGGAGTACATCAAGGCTGTATATTGTCACCCTGCTTATTTAACTCATATGCAGAGTACATCATGAGAAACGCTGGGCTAGAGGAAGCACAAGCTGGAATCAAGACTGCTGGGAGAAATATCGATAACCTCAGATATGCAGATGACACCACCCTTATGGCAGAAAGTGAAGAGGAACTAAAAAGCCTCTTGATGAAAGTGAAAGAGGAGAGTGAAAAAGTTGACTTAAAGCTCGACATTCAGAAAACGAAGATCATGGCATCCGGTCCCATCNTGGATGGCATCACCGACTCGATAGACATGAGTTTGGGTGAACTCCAGGAGTTGGTGATAAACAGGGAGGCCTGGCGTGCTGCAATTCATGGGGTTGCAAGGAGTCAGATACGACTGAACAACTGAACTGAACTGAACTGATAGCTGATTAACAATGTTATGATAATTTCAGCTGAACAACAAAGGGACACAGACGCACATATACATATATCCAGTTTCCCCAAAACCCCCTCCCATCCAAGCTGCCACATAACACTGAGCAGAGTTTCCTGTGCTGTACATTGGGTCCTTGTTGGTTATCCATCTTAAATATAGCAGTGTGCACATGTCCATCCCAAACTACCCAACTATCCCTCCCCTCCGGCAACCATAAGTTTGTTCTCTATGTCTGTGAGTCTCTTTCTGTTTTGTAAGTAAGTTCATTGGGATTTCCTGGTGGCTCAGTTGGTAAAGAATCCGCCTGCAGTGCGGGAGACCTGGATTCTGTCCCTGGGTTGGGAAGATCCTCCAGAGAAGGAAACGGTTGGTTATCCATTCCAGTATTCTGGCCAGGAGATTTCTATGGACTGTATAGTCCAGGGAGTCACAAAGAGTTGGACACAACTGAGTGACTTTCAGTTATTCACTTCATTTGTATCATTTCTTTTTAGATTGTTGGAAGGTTATAGATTATCGATTCAATCCCCAAGCAAGTTATAGATCTGTTCAGACTTTCTGTTTCTTCATTGGTTGCCCTTGGTAGGTCATACATCTCAAGGAATTTATCCACTTGCCTAGGCCATCCAGTTTGTTAGCATATATTAAAGTGTTCATAGTAGTCACTTATGACCTTCAGATCCTAGTTGACTTTTCCATCTTGGGCTTCAGAACTCGTAGAAGTGACTCTTGATGGGTGTTCCTCACCCCACCCTCACTGACTGACCCACCCTCTTTCGGGGAGATTGGTTTTTGAAAGAAGGAAATAGGATGCTTTCATTTTTGTTTTTTTGTTGTTTTTTTTTTTTTTTTTTCTTTCATCTGACCTCCTTTTCTTCTTCCTGCCCACCTGAAAATTAATAAATACCTTTCCAAGAGAAAACAGATTTTGACTTCTTGCTCAAAGCCCGCTCGGATTCCTCACAAAATAGAATAGTGATCTGGGAGGTCTTCTTCCTCTTGATCTCTTGTGATGAAACAGATACTGATGGAAAAACAAGGCACTGACTGTGCCTTTTAAGAAGGCTTATGTCACTGTGTCATCTGTTCAGCAGATGTCTTTTTTTTTCTGAGACAGCCCAGAACCTGTGTGGAAGGAAGGGAGGAAGGAAGTGCGGGCAGAGGACAGGAGCTCCTCACCCTTTTCATAGGAAGGAAGAGTTGTTACCTACTTTTATCTTTCTGTTTCTTGGAGGAGCAGCCCTATCTCCTTGCCGAGTTAATTGTTAGGGAGCTGTGGCGTTTTCACTGTTTTATGGCATCTTCTAAATCAGGATGGAATGACTCTGACCCCTTCCTCCTGTTGGCACAGCTTCCGTTTCTTTCTCTCACTTCCCCAATGCTTCCTTCCTCCCCCTGCGTCTGTTCCTGACCCTCCCAGCGCCTCCTGTTAGACCCTAAGCTGGTGACTTCCCCACTGATGGTAGGAGTCCAGTCTGAAAGGATTGCTAACCTCTTTCGCCACCCTTGACCTCCCCTGGTCAAGCGTCAGTCTTTGCGCCTGGGTTAAACTGTCTTTGCTGTAGAACCCATGAAGCGTCAAAGAATCAGTTAACTCCGAGCTCCCTCCCTGTGTGTCTGGAGAGTCTTACTGGTGGATTTGCGTTGCCCTGAAACTGCTTTCATAAATTATGATGACCAGTACTGTGGCACGATTTAAAGATCAGAGCCACTTGTTTTATGCAGGTAAGAGTTCATTTCCACGAAAAGTTGACAAATATGGTAGCATCTTGATTTTTGTCAAATATCATCAACTATTTTTCAACTATTTTATTTCAGCAAAACCAAATCTCTCCCTTCCTGGACTTGCAAATTCATGTGTACTTTAGGTGAAATATAATCCCTATGTTTCTACCACATTTGCACTTAATACAGCCAGCTATTGTTTTCCTAATGTCCAAGAACACTTTAAGAGATTTCAACAAGCCCCTTTTGAAAAGCTTGCTTCCTCCCAGGCCCCTAAACAGGAAATTGTATTTTACTCAGGGTAAACAGATTTTATAGCTTCCAAAGTTCTAGTGTGGCTTCATGCCAAGCACCCGACATGAGTAAAGAGGCTCTTAAATTTGACAAAATATGCTCTGTTTCCTCCAGTTTGAAAGGGTACAGATGTGAAATTCTCAAGTTTATAATCTTATATGCATTGTATATATAACATGATCAATACAGTATATAAGCGCATTATAGATATTTGTGTGTGAGTGTGTGTGTGTGTATGTGTGTATGTAGACAGTTTCTCAGTCATGTCTGACTCTTTGCGACTTCATGGACTATAGCTCACAATTCTCCTCTGTCCATGGAATTCTCCAGGCAAGAATACTGGCGTGGGTAACCATTCCCTTCTCCAGGGCATCTTCACGACGCGGTGGGGATCAAACCTGGGTCTCCTGCAGTGCGGACAGTGCCTTTACTGTCTGAGCCACCAGGAAGCCCATAGATCTTTACGTCTCTCTCTAATTTAATATTGTCTTTCGAATTTCAGCGCTAAGGTCTGTGCACAGTTCTTCATCAACATGCAAGCATAGCTAATAAAGAGCTTTGCATTATGTATGATAAGACTAACATGTAAATCAGGACATGCCTGATGTGTAAGAGAAGCCATCTCATGGAGCACCGGGAGCCCACTGCTATCGGACTTTCTGACTTCTGACACTCTAGTGTCTAGTCTCCTCCATCTGAATACCATTTGCGCAGTTTCATAACTGACTGCTTCACTGTGTTAACTAAATTGGTTTCCACGCTCAGAATGCCATTGAAAAACTCATTTGCAGTATGCCTACTGCCCTCTAAAAACTGGTTATTTTGGGACTTCCCTGGTAGTCCACTGCTTCAGACTTCGCTTTCCAGCGCAGGGAGTGCAAGTTCAGTCCCTGGTCAGGGAGCAAAGGTCCCACATGCCTCGCAGCCAAAGAACCAAAACATAAAGCAGAAGCAATATTGTAATAAATTCAATAAAGACTTTAAAAATGGTCTACATTAAAAAAAAATGTTGTAAACCTTAAAAATAAACCTGGCTATTTTCCCTCTCACTAGGCTGGGCCACCCAGCAGAAGGTGAGAAATAATGTGCTTGCCTGACGGGGACCATGTTGTTAGTCCTGGCATGCTCTGAAATGCCAACATTGTCTGTCCCTAATGATTCCGAAATCCTGTTAAACTTGTTATTAATAATATCACTCAAGATCTGTGTATCTAAAAACTGAAATTAACTGTTTTCTTGCATGTATGGATATATAGTTAGTTAGTTAGTTAACTTGCACAGTCGTGTCCGGCTCTTTGCGACCCCATGGACTGTAGCCCACCAGGCTCCTCCGTCCATGGGATTCTCCAGGCAAGAATACTGGAGTGAGTTGCCATTTGGTTTTTGCCTAAAACATCAACCACCATTTCAGCTTTCATGGTGTATCTGAAGAATATAAAAGGCATAGTTAGGAAAAGGAAGCTGTATTATTAAAAGCACAGACTTTGAGGAAACCCATGAAGCATTCCATCAAGATTATCTCTTGATGTACCTTCATTTCCTTAAATATATGATTTAAGTGAAGCTTTTCCATGCATCTAATCCAAGTGGAGAGGGGTGTTACCTTGTACTCAAACTCCTGAATCCAAGTTTTACCTTTTTTAAAGAAATAATCCAGCTGACCTACTGGTTCATTCCTCCACAGCCCATCTCTGAACTGGGACAGGTTGGAGTGTCCTCACCTAAGCTCCTGGAGCAGGAAATGGCAAACCACTCCAGTATTCTTGCCTGAGAAATTCCAAGGACAGAGGAGCCTGGCAGCCTGGAGTCCATGAGTTCACAAAGAGTAGGATGTGACTGAGCGCACGCACGAGCGTGAGCTAAGCATAGATGGAAGACTCTGAGACTACTCCAGAGGACATTTCCCTCCCAGGACCACTTGGCTGCCAGTTGTGTGAAAAGTGATTCTGGTCAACTTAGAGAATGAACTTATAGTTTCTGCGGGGAAGGATGGGGGAAGTGGATAGTTAGGAAGTTTGGGAAGGTCAGGTACACGCTGTTCTATTTACAATGGATAGCCAACAAGTTCCCACCATATAGCACATGGAACTCTGCTCAACGTCACGTGGCAGCCTGGATGGGAGAGGAGTTTGGGGAAGAAAGGATACATGTATATATATTGCTGAGTCCCAGCTCTGTTCACCTGAAACTATGGTAATATTGTTAATTGGCTATATTTCAATACAAAATAAATATTTCAAAAAGAAACTAGAATGGTTAACCAACAAGCACCTACTGCATGGCACAGGGAACTCTGCGCAATGTTATGTAGCTGCCTGAATGGGAGGGGACTCTGGGGGAGACTGGATACATGTATACATGTATACTTTCGGCTGAGTCCCTTTGCTGTCCACCTGAAACTATCACAACATTGTTAATGGGCTATACTCCACTATAAAATAAAAAAGTTTAAAAAAATAAAAGCAAAAAAAGTAAAGAAAATGACTCTGGTCAAAATGTTCCTTTTTCATGTGTGTCAACAACACACTTAGGGAAGCGTTCACACTTAGCTCCTGAGTATCCCTTGGTGCTCTGCAAGTGTGTACACTTCGATACACACACACAGCAGCACATGCACAGATGTGCAGCATGCAAAATTTTTCTATTCATTCCCACATATCCCTGAACCCAAAGGACTTTCACTCCATCCCAAGAAGTGGCCCGTGGCTCCCTTTAATGTGTGACTTTGAGCACAGCCGTTCCAATCTTAAGAAAGAGAGTTTCCTTTACAAAAACAGAATTTAGAACTGGGGATGATGCCTCCTCATGGACGGCAGATGCTTTTGTCATCACAGTCACCATTGACAGGGTGCTGTTCAGAAGGAAATGGAAATTCCCCACCCACTGACAGTGGAGGAACTGGGGAATCTTGCTGTTTTTCATCCCTTGACCCCCAACCCCCCCACCGCCCTCCCCCCCCAACACACACACATCCCCACGGGCAGAGCCTAAGGCTCCGGCTTGCTTGAAGGCAGAGCAGCACTAAGATAATTCAAGGAGGAGTGGACAGGGGATCCAGCAGTGGAATTTGAGTTCTAGTTCAGCCGTTGAATCTCCGTGAAAATGTATTATGTTCCCTTTTTCTGTTTAAAAATTACACATGTTCATTATAAAAAGTAATAAATGATAACCCAGAAAGATGTTGTGTACTTATAAAGTTCAGTTCAGTTCAGTTCAGTCGCCCGGTTGTGTCTGAAAGTATTCATAACCTAAAGTTGAGAGTTATGTTTTACTCAGTAAGAATTTCTTAGGACTTAAGTTGAGGAGACAGCGTCTCAAGCAATCCTGAGAGAACAGCTCAGAGGAGCCAAGGGGAGGAGCCAGGTTATATAGAAGTTTTACAACAAAGGGCAGGTAATCTGAATGTCAAAAGATGATTGTTAACTAAATAAAACCAAATACCCCAAGTTCCCTAAACACATTCCCTTGATATACATCTCCGCTATCTGGGGCCATTATCCTGTGTCCTCACGTCTGGAGTTCCCTCAGGGCTCAGCATGGGGAATGGCTGCAGTCCGTGGCAGCTAAATGGCAGGTACTGTTCCTTCCTGAGTTCCCTCGGGCTCACCAGCTCACCGTCAGTAGAGGCTGCAATTGCTGATGACTGATAAACAAGGACATCCTTATTTACTGATAAGTGAAGTCGCTCAGTCGCGTCCGACTCTTTGCAACCCCGCGGACTGCAGCCTGCCAGGATCCTCTGTCCGTGGGATTTTCCAGGCAAGAGTACTGGAGTGGGGTGCCATAGCCTTCTCCAGGGGATCTTCCCGACCCAGGGATCAAACCCTGCTCTCCCGTGTTGTAAGCAGACGCTTTACCGTCTGAGCCACCAGGGAAGTGCAAAAGTGAAAGTGAATAAGGCAGGAAATATCCCATTTCTCAATAGAAAGCATAAAATAAAAATGGCCCAATTTTCCACCAGCCCCCAAAGAAAACCAGAGTCTGATGTGAACAATCCAATGGGCATACTTTTGAAAATACCTCTGGGCAGCTTTCTCCATGGTCCATATATATGCGCACAGCACTTACCATGCCACTTTACATCCACGGAATCCTGCCTTACATGCTATTTTATAATACGCTTTTTAAACTTAATATAGGTTGTAGGCGATTTACTCAGTCAACGTATATAGTTCTAGGCTGAATTATGTTCAGTGTCATATTGTTTCGATGTACAATCATTTATTTGACTAAAACTGTAGATGACCATTTTGGTTTTCCCATTCTTTCTACTACAAGTCAGTCAATGATGAAAATCCTCTCATCTATATCTTTTCACAAGTATCAAACATCTTCTTAGAACAGAATTCTAGAAAAGGAATTTCTACATGAAATGGCATGCTTATGTTAAATTTTACAGTAAACATTATCAAACTGCCCTCCAGAAATTTGATCTGAATTATACTGCCACCAACTGTTGTGTGGTAATTACCCTTTAATGGTGGTGCCATCAACATTGACTGACATCATTTTTCTTTGGTCTTGCAGCTTGTGGGATCTTAGTTCCCCAACCAGGGATCGAACCCATAACCCCTGTACTGGAAGCTCAGAGTCCTAACCACTGGACCACAAGGGAAGTCCCAAGTAATGTCAGCTTTCAATCTTTACCAGTTTGATAGAAAGAAATGGCATCTCAGTTTTGCTTTTATTTGTACTTTATCATGGGAGACGGTGATGGCATCCCACTCCAATACTCTTGCCTGGAAAATCCCATGGACATAAAAGCCTGGTAGGCTACAGTCCATGGGGTCGCGAAGTCGTGTCCGACTTCGCGACCTCACTTTCACTTTTCATTTTCATGCATTGGAGAAGGAAATGGCAACCCACTCCAGTGTTCTTGCCCGGAGAATCCCAGGGACGGCGGAGCCTGGTGGGCTGTCGTCTATGGGGTCTCACAGAGTTGGACACGACTGAAGTGACTTAGCAGCCGTAGCAGCAGCAGTACTTTATCACTAGTGACGTTGGCATCTTTAAATAAGATCATTGACTTCTTTTCTGGTGGTTGCTAAATTATCAGCATTATGTACTCAACCTTTTCTTCTATTGGGTTGTTTACCTTGTCTTTTTAATTTATACAAACTGCATTGGGTATGTTAATCAGTTCAGTTCAGTCGCTCAGTCGTGTCCGACTCTTTGCGACTCCACGGATCACAGCACGCCAGGCCTCCCTGTCCATCCAACTCCCAGAGTTCACTCAAACTCATGTCTATTGAGTCAGTGATGCTATCCAACCATCCCCTTCTCCTCCTGCCCCCAATCCCTCCCAGCATCAGAGTCTTTTCCAGTGAGTCAACGCTTCACATGAGGTGGCCAAAGTACTGGAGTTTTACCTTTAACATCATTCCTTCCAAAGGACTGATCTCCTTTAGCATGGACTGGTTGGATCTCCGTGCAGTCCAAGGGACTCTCAAGAGTCTTCTCTAACACCACAGTTCAAAAGCATCAGTTCTTCGGTGCTCAGCTTTCTTCACAGTCCAACTCTCACATCCATACATGACTACTAGAAAAATGATAGCCTTGACTAGATGGACCTTTGTCGGCAAAGTAATGTCTCTGCTTTTTAATATGCTATCTAGAAAGTGAAAGAGGAGAGTGAAAAAGTTGGCTTAAAGCTCGACATTCAGAAAACGAAGATCATGGCATCTGGTCCCATCACTTCATGGGAAATGGATGGGGAAACAGTGGAAACAGTGTCAGACTTTATTTGGGGGGGCTTCAAAATCACTGCAGATGGTGATTGCAGCCATGAAATTAAAAGACACTTACTCCTTGGAAGGAAAGTTATAACCAACCTAGATAGCATATTGAAAAGCAGAGACATTACTTTGCCAACAAAGGTCCATCTAGTCAAGGCTATGGTTTTTCCAGTAGTCATGTATGGATGTGAGAGTTGGACTGTNGCCTCGGCAAGTTTCCATTCCTGTTCCTGAATTCTCTTCATGGTGCTAGGGGATCACGGGCAGCCTCTCTCTCCCTGTCACCATGGCTGCAGCTCTTCATCAGCGCTCGGCCAGGCCAATGCCAGGCTCGGGTTACCAGCTACGGGCCAGAACTGACTTGCACATGATCACAGAAAATAAACATCAGTTATCACAGCAACAGCTGCTGGGGCCCAGCCTCCAAGACCTGCTTCTCACTCGGGTCCACTCATCTTGAATTGGGCTCATATGCTGAGCCCAAGCTTATGTTGGTGACGGTGTCTGAAAAGTCAGCTTCTCCTGGGACCTCAGAGTGCTCATGGTAGTTGCTTGTTTCTTCCTCTATGATTTCATCGGTCTGAGACCCAACCTTTGAATCCCACTACACAAAGCTAAGGAGTGGCTAGAGATACAAGGTGATTCAGATTCAATCGGGGGTCAGCAATGACTCACTAAACATGAATTTCACCTGGAGATTTCTCCTTAGTGCTGCAGAGCAAAGGTTCTCTGAGGTCATGGGAAGCCATTATTAGGAATGAATGCCCCGTGCTGTGCATGACAGCATCACCTTTCTCATAAGAGGGAACTGTAAGGACTTCCTGAATGATGAAAGCATGAATAATGCAGGAATGAATGATGATGTCTCCCAAGCTACACTACACGATTGCTACATCAGGGCTTAAATTCTATACTGGAGCAGATCATGATAAAGGAATGCAAAGGATTCTAGTTGCTTCTCAAGAGAGGGTTGTTTTAAATGCCTTTGAGATGGGCATCTGGTCCCACTATTTCATGACAAATAGAAGGAAAAAGTGGAAGCACTGGCAGATTTTATTTTCCTGGGCTCCTAAATCACTGTGGACAGTGACTATAGCCATGAAATTAAGACACTTGCTCTTTGGAAGGAATGGTACGACAAACCTAAACAGTGTATTAAAAAGCAGAAACATCACTTTGCCAATAAAGTCTGTATAGTCAAAGCTATGATTTTTCCAGTAGTCATGTACAGATGTGAGAGTTGGACCATAAACAAGGCTGAGTACCAAAGAATTGATGCTTTCTAATTGTGGTGCTGGAGAAGACTCAAGAGTCCCCCGGACTTGGGCATGTGGCCCTGGTGGTACAGCGGGGGCAGGGATGAGGGTGGATCTAAGCGAGGAGATCCAGAGCCAGCATCCCGGTCCTCCCTCTCATCATGGACTAACACAGACATGATGTGGGGAGCGAGGACCACGAATTCCTGGGAGTCTATTCATCTCCCCACTGACCTGGCAGGTGCAGGAGACCAGGCCTTCCCCCCACATCTTCTGCTTTAGCTCTTCTCAGAAACACCTGGATGACAGTAAATAATACACATTTCCCGAGTTATTTTGCAGATGTGAAAAACCACCCTCTCCACCAAATGGGCTTCCCTGGTAGCTCAGCTGGTAAAGAATCTGCCTGCAGTGCGGGAGACCTGGGTTCGATCCCTGGGTTGGAAAGATCCCCTGGAAAAAAGAAAGGCTGCCCACGCCAGTATTCTGGCCTGGAGAATTCCATGGACTGTCCATGGGGTTGCAAAGAGTTGGGCACGACTGAGCAACTTTCACTTCTACTTTCCACCAAATGAAAGATGTTAACTACTTGACAATCTTGAGCACACAGCCCCAGGCCTCCTGGAGCCTAAGGACTGAGGGTGTTCATCCCTCTGACACCACGGACTGCCGCACCAACAGTCACTCAGAGGCTTGTGCATGAGCTGATCACACACCCTGAGACCCGCCTCTGTCACCTGCTTTTAAAAGTGTTTTGCTGAAATCCTTTGGGGAGCTTGGGGCCTCTGGCGCCTGAGCCACTCCTTGCTAGGCCATGCAGTAACCCTTTCTCTGCTCTAAACTCTGAGGTTTTGGTTTGTTTGGTCTCACTGTTCCTTGTGCCCAGAAACTTATGTTAACACTCCCTCAGTGCTGTTGCAGACTTCAAAGTAGGGAAATATCCACAAAACACCCACTCTTCTGACATTTCTCCCAACTGAGGCACAGAGGCCAGCCAGACTTAGGGGATTCTTAAGTTGTGCTTCTGTGTATTTATTCTAAAATAGCGTACAAGGTGACTTAAGAAAGTCACTTGTGCCACCCACCATCCATCAACCAATACATGGATGTTAGAAAACAAAATTTGAAGATCTTACTGGCTTTACCCAACAACTGGTGAATCCCAGTAGCTAGAAGTGTGCCCCAGGCAGTTGTAATAAATGGAAGATTATTACGGGTGGAGGGAGGGTGGGGCAAGGAAATCAGAAGCAAAAGAAAAGAGCTATTCCAGGCTAGATTACCTCCCCTTAAGGGGACAGGCAGGGGTCTTACTGTGCAAATGACTGCATTCTAGGGCTGAAGAGGAAGTTTCAGATTGTCTGTTTAAAGGTTACTTTTCTGGGAGAGGTTAAAATTGCAGTTTTAGTCTTAATTGCTGTCCTGGAGGCAAATGAACTCATCCTGAAGGCAAAGGGATCCTATGGTTTCTTTCTAACAGGATCAACAGAATGTGTATATACATGCAATGAAATATTGCTACTGCTAAGTCACTTCAGTCGTGTCCAACTCTGTGTGACCCCAGAGACGGCAGCCCACCAGGCTCCCCCGTCCCTGGGATTCTCCAGGCATGAACACTGGAGTGGGTTGCCATTTCCTTCTCCAATGCATGAAAGTGAAAAGTGAAAGTGAAGTCATGTCCGACTCTTTGAGACCCCATGGACTGCAGCCTACCAGGCTCCTCCGTCCATGGGATTTGCCAGGCAAGAGTACTGGAGTGGGGTGCCATTTAATATTCAGCCTTAAAAAGGAGGGAGGGACTTCGCTTTTGGTCCATGGTTAGGACTTCACCTTTCAGCACAAGGAGCATGGTTTTGATCCCCAGGTCCGGGAGCTAAGATCCAGCATAACTCGTGGCCAAAAACACCAAAACATAAAACAGAAACAATATTGTAACAAACTCAATTAAGAGTTTAAAAAAATTTTTTAAATCATAGAAAAAGGAAAGGAAACTCTTGACACCTGCTAAAACATGATGAACACTGGAGACCCTGTGCTACCTGACGAAAGCCAGTGTGAATGAACAGTTACATATATGTACAGACTATATGGTTGCCAGTTTATGGCCAGACCACCTAAAGCCCTTAGAATTTCTAAGAGAGAGGAACAAAAGAGTCATCTTTTGTTATAATATTTGGGTTTTGTCCCAGGTCCTAAAATAGCTCTAGAGGGTAAAGGTGAAAACTAGGTCCTGATGTTCACAAGCCTCTTTCAACCAAACCTAAATTTATGTCAGTGAGGTGACTTTCTGGAAAGCCCCTAAGGATGCGGGCTGCTTGTTGCCAAGGGAACCAGTCCTGTGATTAGGGTTTGGCACTTTCAGCCCTACTCCCGACCTCAGAGAAGGAGAGATTGAGTTTCTCTCTCCTGAAGTCGTTGACTTAATCGATTGCACTTGTAATAAAGCCTCCAGAAAACCTACTGCTTCTTCCATCAATTAAAATTCCATTTTACTTCTCAGAGGAAGGGGGCTCAGAGAACACAGAGGTTCTTCACCTCCTCTAAACGCGGAGGTTCTTCGCCACCTCTAAACGCGGAGGTAAAGAACGGATTCTTTACTACCACACCATCTGATTGTGTGTTATGTATATCCTACCGCAATAAAAATCCTCACATTTTAAAATGTATCTACCTGGTGAGAAGGGGAGGGTGGTGCACCCGGGTTACTCACGTCGGGTCCATGCCCCCACCCACCCACACCTTGCCCATGTATCTATTCTCTCTGGCTGTTCCTGAGTTCTGGCCTTCATATTAAACAGATAAACATAAGAAAAGTGTTTGCCATCCTAACAAACCATAGAGCCAAGGGAGGTGGTCATGGGAAAAGTCAGAGGGATGTTGCTGAAACTGGGGTGGCCTTGGGGGCCTGAGCGCTTCGCCTGTGTGATCTGACGCCATGTCCAGCAGGACGGTGTCAGAACGGACATGACTTGTAAGATATACTCAGCTGGTGTCTACAGAGCATTGGAGAACTGGTCGATGAGGGCTAAAGAAAACACATTTGATGCCAGAAGTGAAATGCGAGAGCATAAAGGGGAAACAGTTTTGTTCCCTTTAGCTCGGTGCAAAAGGACAAATCTTGCCTAAAATTCCACTTACCGAGCTACCTAAGGAGAATGCTGGTTGCCAGGGGCTGGGGGGAGGAGGGAAGAGGGAGTTAATAGGTGCAGAGCTTCCCTTAGGAAAGGTGGCCAGTTATGAGGCTGGGTCGTGGGGAAGGCTGCACAGTGACATGAATGTGCTTAATGCCACTGAGCTGTCCATTTAAAATGGTTAGACTGGTTGATTGTATGCTGTGTACCTGCTCAGTCACTCAGCTGTGTCTGACTCTTTGCCGCCCCGTGGACTGTAACTCACCAGGCTCCTCTGTCCATTGGATTCTCCAGGCAAGAATACTGGAGCAGGTTGCCATTTCCTACCCCAGGGAATCTTCCCAACCCAGGGCTCAAACCCTCATCTCCTGCATCGCCTGGAAGATTCTTTATCCCCACGCCACCTGATTGTGTGCTATGTAGGTTCTGCTGCAATAAAAAGCCTCGCATTTAAAAATGTATCTGCCCTGTGATTTTTTTAAAAAAACCTTTATTGGATTTGTTACAGTATTGCTTCTGTTTTACCTTTCGGTTTTTTGGCTTCAAGACGTGGGATCTTAACTCAGGAATCGAACCTGCACCCCCTGCTGTGGAAGGTGAGGTGTTAAGCCCTGGACCACCAGGGAAGCCCCACCTCCTGGCTTTCCCCCTGAACGCGCACAAGCCCATAATCCCAGGCATTTGGGACATTCTGAAATGACTCTGCAGGCGCAGTGAGAGGCATGAGGACTGTGCCTCGCGTGACTCCTGCACGCTCTTGCTTACAATCAGGTGGGCACTCTGGCCATTTGCAGTCAGGCGACGCTCCACTGGTCCTGAGGAAGGTGGGCCTGCCCAGGTCCGCGCAGATGGAGCCGCCATCAGAATGGTGAGGCACGCAGACTTGGTAAACGCTTCAGTCACCGGGGAAGGAATGAGGCGTGCCTCTCCTCTGATGCAGCAGGAAGCACGAGGTGAGTGATTGCTTCCTCTCTCTGCTCTTCAGTTGCAGTTTTTATGAACGTGGGAGAGAGCAGAACTGAGGGCAGGCCTGGGAGGCGGGAGGGAGCCCCACCTGCAGAGGGTCTCCTCTCTCTCTGTCTTCTCCAATTTGTCATTGGTCTGACTTCAAATGTCACCCGCTTGGGGACAGCGAATGGCACTCAAGCAGACAGAGTTTCCAGGAACTCTGTGAACCCGCTGCTGGTGGAGGCCCCTCTCTCTCTGGGGCCGAGCTGGGCTTGCCTGTAGACCCTCAGTCTCCTGCAGCTCAGAGGTCCCCTCACCCCCTCAGAGGAAGATGAGGCAGGTGAAGAGTGAGGGCCTACACAGTCAGAACACTGGCGTTTCCCCAGGCTTCCCCTGAGTGGGGAGGGATGGGCAGCCTGGCTTTCACCAGCAGGACCGTGAGGCTCGTGGACATGGCCTTCAAGGCACGCTCCACCACATGGATAGCGCCTGGTGTGTGGCGAGAGCGCGTGGAATGGCAGGTGGTATTGTACATCTTGGTCTAGAAACCCACCTGTGCAGGAAAATTTGCTTTATTCCCCATAAAGCAATTTAATGAGGACCTGGGGCACCCACTCCCACAACACAGTAGGAAGTTCTCTCACAGAGGCTCTGAGTTCTTTTCGGACCTTTGCTGCTCCAGAGCCTGCAGGCCTGTGTGGCCCTGAGTCATGGGTGAGGCAGTCCATTCTTGGACGCGAGCTCCTGAGCACACCCCAGCTGTCCCTTCATTCACAGCCCGGTGGGCCGGGGGACAGGGGACCCCCCTCTCTATCTGCTAAGGAAGCTACTTTCTGAGCCTGTCTGGAACCAGGCTGCAGAGAAGCTGCACCCAACCGAGGTAACTGGAGGAATGAAAGTTAAAGTGTAGTTCTCGGTTGTGTCCAACTCTTTGCCACGCCTACCAGGCTCCTCTGTCCATGGGATTTTCCAGGCAAGAATACTGGAGTGGGTTGCCATCCTCTTCTCCAGGGGATCTTCCCCACTCAGATCGAACCTGCCTCTGCTGCAAGGCAGGCAGATTCTTTCCTGTCTGAGCCATCTGGGAAGCCAAAGTTTCTTTCTCCAAAGGTGTGGGAGGTGAGAGAAACCAGTAAGGGTGGTTGAGGATCTTGGAGCTGGTGACTGTGGAAGTCTTCACACTCTCAGGCCTCAGAGTTCATGAGAAGGGACTGGCACCAGAGCCCAGAGAGGGGCCCAACAGGTGCTGTGGGCGTCCCCAGATGGATAGACCCAATCACGGGACCTGACCTCACTCTCCTGTCTTCTGCCTTCCACTGGTCCCATCCACTGGCCAAACCCAACCAAAAGCCAGAGAACAAAGGCAGAGGAGAAGCGCAGGCAGAGAATCACAGCACTGCTATCAGCAAGGTGGACTGTTGTGGATGAAGATGGTAAGAGCAGATTTGAAAGGGGCTTTTAGAGGAGAAAGGCTGGCACAGTGGTAAAGAATTCACCTACACTGCAGGAGACACAGGTTCTATCCCTGGCTCAGGAAGATCCTCTGGAGGAGGAAATGGCAACCCACTCCAGTATTCTTATCTGAGGAATCCCATGGACAGAGGAGCCTGGAGGGTCTCGGTCCATAGGGTCGCAAAGAGACATGACTGAGCGACTGAGCCAGAGCTTAGAGGAGAGGACATCAGAGTCCACAGTATGTGCAGTTGGAGGAATGATGCCTCCTGCCTTGGGTAGCACTTTGTGTGCCACTGGAGACTGACCTGCCGCAGAGTGATGGGTCGAACCCAGGGTTCTTAAATGAGGAGCGCTTAGCCCTGTCCCGGACACACCTGAGACTTCTTCCTGCACTCTCAGTAGCGACCGGGATCCCGAGACCCCACCATCACTGACTTAGCTTCCCCACTCCGTAATTTGGTTCATTTCAACAGTCAGACTAGCACAGCAGAAGCCAAGTGCAAAAGGAGAGATGCCTGGATTTTCTCACTCCCAACAAATGCTGATGCTGTTTTTCGGGTTGAAATTTTCCAGAGCTGTTTCCAGCCATATTTATACTACTGAACAGTGACGCAGCCATTCCTGCCTGTTTCTTGTTCTGGGAAGTGCGGAAGGAATGTTTATAGAGAGATTTCAGCCCTAGCGCTTGGAGCAGACAAGGACACACAGCAAATGCCGGGCTTGTCCTCATGGCTTCCTCAGCAGATGAGCTTCATCAGGCGCCCCTGCATGGCCCAGCTCAGGAGCTGACGCTATTCCTCCCCTCCTCTGTGAAGCTGGCTCTCTGTGCTCGCGGGCCTCATCACTAGGCTCCCCTCCTCATGCCCTCTGCCTGTCCTTCTCTGGCTGCCTGGTTAGTTCAGCTTCCATCATCTTGAAATCCACTAATCCAACCAGGGAAAATCTGTCTGGGCAGAAGAGACAAGCTCCCTCTCGCTAGGGGCAGGTGCATCAGTCCCCGTGCTTTCCCACTCCAAGAGGCCAAGGAGGAAAAGGCCGTTCCAGCAGCAGTCAGGCTGGGTGGGCCCCGGTAACTTCCAGCCCCAGCAGCAGGGACCCCTGGCTGCACTCAGGCAGCTGATGGAGGTGCCCATGCCACTTATAAAACTCAGCCCTGGCAAGTTCCAGGAGCAGCCAAGGCCACAAACGGGTGAAGGCTGACCACCCTAGAGCAGCAATCCCATGAAAAGGTGACGCTGGTGGCCCAGCAGGACACGGCCTTGACTATGGCCAGAAGAGAAAGATGCCCCAGGTTCAAGGTGAGAGGCTCGGGCTGTGACAACAGCGCCCAAGAGATCCTTGGTCCCCGGGGCAGGGCTCAATACACAGATAACAGATAAATCAGAGTGTTTGTCTCAGACCGAGGTGTCCTTCAGTTTTGGTCCCTGAGTTTTTGAAAACTGGACCAAGAAAGGCTGGTCAGCCTTTTGCTGTGAAGTTATGGAAGCGAGGTGGCATCTTGTCAACATTCAGTGCGTCTCCCTGTACCCAGTCCTGGCCACACCCCAGCATCCCGGGCCACAGCCCCCACGTGTCTGCTCCAGGGGACACAATCTGTCCCAGCCCACCTCTCTCCCTTCAGGGCCAGGTGCCCCCGAGAGGAGGGAGCCAGCACTGGGTGCTGCCGAGCGCGTCCTGGAACTCAGGGAAGAGACTTAAACCAGCCCTTATGGAGGACGTATGCTCCGTGGGCACCTCAGGTCTACTTCCTCCAAGACAGGCCCCCTTCACCCTGACCCTGCTCTGATCTCTTCTCATGTTTGGGAAACTGGCCTGAGCCTGGAGGCATCCCTTCTCATCTGAACCTATGAGTAGTACTGAAGTCAGAGGCAGGTAGGCTTCAGAGGGGCTGTCCAAGCAGGACTTGGGTTTGGAACAGTCTGGAGGGTTGCTCAGCCTCCAGGCTCTGGCCCTGGGGAAATCTGTATAGGCCCCCTCCTGTATCAGTGACTTGACACAGAGTTGTTTTTTTTTTTTTTTTTTTTTGCTTTTCTGGGTCTTAGTTGTGGCATGCAGGGTCTAGTTCCCTGACCAGGGATCAAACCCAGGTCCCCTGCATTGGAGCCTGGAGTCTTAGCCACTGGCTGCTGCTGCTAAGTTGCTACAGTTGTGTCCGACTCTTTGCAACCCCATGGACTGTAGCCTACCAGGCTCCCCCATCCCTGGGATTCTCCAGGCAAGAACAGTGGAGTGGGTTGCCATTTCCTTCTCCAATGCATGAAAGTGAAAAGTGAAAGTGAAGTCTCTCAGTCGTGTCCGACTCTTAGTGACCCCATGGACTGCAGCCTACCAGGCTCCTCCGTCCATGGGATTTTCCAGGTAAGAGTACTGGAGTGGGGTGCCACTGCCTTCTCCACTGGACAACCAGGCAAGTTCCTCAACATAGCTCTTTGAAACCACCCATTCTGTGCCTGAGGGCTTCCCAGGTGGTGCTAGTGGTAAAAAAATAATAAAAAATAAAACAACCCGCCTGCCAGTGCAGGAGACGCAGGTTCACTCACTGTGTCCGGAATATTCCCTGGAGGAGGAGATGGCAACCCACTCCAGTATTCTTATCTGGAGAATTCCATGGACAGAGAAGCCTGGCGGGCTACCGTCAGTGGGGTCCCAAAGAGACGGCCTTGACTGAAGTGACTTAGCATAGCACACAGCACAGTCTGTGCCTTAGACCAGGGCCTGTTTATAGAGGGGGCAGACCCGCTCCGCTCTGGTCTCTGCACCTGGAAAGCAACAGTCTCAAAGGCCCTTGCTGAATCATCTAACTTCGGAGAAAACAAAACAGAACTTTAGGTCCCGCCCTGATGCTCCAGGCCGGTTGCATCTATCTGGGACTTATCATCCCCTGTCCAGAACCCTTCCACCCCCTACACCTGCCCAGAAGACTTATCACCCCCTGCCCAACTACAAATGCCATCTTAACTAAAGAATACCCCAAACATCCCGCCTGATGAATGTTTCCCTTATCGCTTCCACAAACCGCCCTAAAAATATGGAGCCTCCCCGATCCCTCTCTGCGCTCAGCCTGGTCCTTAGGCCGACTGTCGCCCCTCCTTGCCTGAATAAAGGTAACCTACTTCTGTTGAGGTCGTCTTTCCTCTTTCTGCCTCGGCCTGAACTATACCTTACAACACACAGCAGTGAAATGTGCTCTACCCACACAGGTGTGGAGATCAAACACGTAAAAGAGGAAGTTGTCATCAGGCATAAAAATCCTACAAATAAAAGGCACAAGGCGCCTTTGTCCTGTCCTGTCAGAGCATGAGTGGGGATATTAAGTCAGATGGTGTGACCTGGGCTATGGGTGTTCCCTATCACCCCCATTGCATACACGCTTTTACATTCCAACTGCTCTTTCTCTTAGTGTTTTTGTTTTCTTTCCTCCCTCCTGCTGACTTTCCTACCTTGGCCTTGGTGGGAGCTCTGGGGGCCCTCTCAATCTTGCTACATCACATGGTTGGCATCAACATGAGGAAGAGCTGCTGAGGGCTATGGAGGTCTTTCCAGAGGCTGGGGAGACCCTGAGGAACTCCATAATTCTAAAATAAATGTGGTTCCTTAATGCAGGGGTGCAGCAAGCTCTCTTCTCATTCTCAGAAATTTAGATTTTAAAGGAAGTTAAAGTTCTTATTATGAAAGCAATATGAGAGCACTGTAAACAATTCAGAGACGATGCATAAGCCAAAGAAGAAAGTAAAATCAGTCATAACTCCACCATCCAGATGTAGCATGTTTTCTCATCCTATGGACATCCTTTCAGAAGCAGGTGGACAAGTGAATGCAGTCTGTTACAGCAAACACCCCATGTTCCCCTTCAAGTGGCTGCTTGCTTAGTACTGGTGATCATATGCTGTTTCTACATCATTAAACTCTCTTCCACAGCCTGGCTGAAGTTTGCCATGTGTTTCCTTTATGGACTTACTTTTCCTTGTATAACCAGCCCTCTGTTTTTAGTGATTCAGGTTGCTTCCAGCTTTTCCCAATTATGAAATGAACTGCAAGAAATGTCCCCTTAGGACTCTCCTGGCAGTCCAGCAATTAAGATACATACTTTCCAATGCAGGAGGTGCAGGTTTGATCCCTAATAAGGCAGGGCTAAGGTACCACATGTTTTGCAGCCAAAAAATCAAAACATAAAACAGAGGCAATATTGTAACGAATTCAACAAAGACTTTAAAATGTGTGTGCTTGCATGCTAAGTCACTTCAGTCATGTCCTCCTTTGTACAACCTATGGACTGTAGCCCACCAGCCTCCTCTGTTCATGGATTTCCCAGGCAAGAATACTGAAGTGGGCTGCAATGCCCTCCTCCAGTGAATCTTCCCCACCCAGGGATTGAACCCTAGTCTCCTGCATTTCCTGCATCGGCAGGCAGATTCTTTACTACGAGTGCCATCTGAGAAAACTGACTTTTAAAATGGCCCACATCAAAAAATATTTTTAAAAGAAATGTCCTCTTCGCTGCATCTCTGTTCACATCCATGGCTCCCTTCTTAGAATAAACTCCCAGACCTGGGAACCCTGCTCTCACACAGACAGCAGTCCCTGGATGAAACGCTTTTAGGAAGAAATTCAATGAGTAAGAAATTTAGGGGTGAACGAGACATGGCTGCTCTCCCCAATTAATCTTCTCCCTTCTCTTCCAGCATATTATTTTGAAAGACTCTCGTAAGATTTCATTTTCTTTAGAGAAAATGACTCGAGGCTCCATTAGCCTGGGGTGGAGAGGTTGGGGCCAGGATATTCTGTAAATGTATCCAAGCTTCCCGGATGCCCAGGATTGATTAGACCCATCCCTGGTCTTCCCAGACTCTTCACCCAAACAAATGCCCTTAAAGCTAGGGATGGAGTGGCAGGGGGATGGGGAGTGATCAGCTGAAAACCCGTGGGGACCACAGAGGGCTGTGTGTGCCTGGGGAGCTTCCTCTGGCTCCTGGGTCTCAGCGACAGCCCCCTAGCCCAAGCGGCTCACTGCCTGGGGGCCTCGGAGGCTCTGCCACTTTTTGGACATGGGGAGATTGCTTCCTGGTGCTCTGGTTCTCCTGCCCCTCCCGCTGCATCAGTACGTGCCAGGCCTGGGATGTCCTTGAGGCTGGAGGGCCAGATGGGGAGCTGGCAGTCCCTCTCATCTAGGGGCTGGGGCTCCTTTAATTTGCATACCTTAAAAGGCTTGCAGGAGCCAGGGACTGTGCTCTTATCTCCTGTGCGCTGGACCGGCCTTATTTATAGCCCAGCTGGCTGGCCGCTGCCTGCACATTGGGGCGAATCCACAGGCTGGTGGCCCCCGGCTATTGTCCCCCACCCTGGTCAGACTGGAAGGCAGAAACAAGACAGGTAAGGTGCCCAGTTCTCTGCTCTGTCCCCTCCCTCACAATCCTTCCGTGTATGCACAGCTTACACCCTAGCTGTGCAGGGGTGTGTCCCAGCCCGGGGAGGGAGCTTGCTGGCCCTGTGGACTGCTGACCCCAAGCAGGGACCCCAAGGATAGTCAGGGGGAGCTGGCTTCCCTGCAGCAAAGCTCCAGCTGTTCCCAGAGCCACAGGAGGGACCCACGGGAACACAGAGAACACGAGCGCACCATGTGCCTCTTGCATCTGTCTCTCAGTGAGAATCAGGAATTTGCACTGAGTTTTGAACATGGGAAATAAAAAAAAAAAAAAGGGGGTGGGGAGTGGGAGGAAAAAAAAGGAAAAAAAATATTAAATCAGCATTGAAAGGGGGAAAAACTACAGTGCTCTCGAGCGGTTTCTCCCTGACAGAATTTCCGGATGGCCTGGGGTAGAAAGGTCAGTGACTGATGAGTCTGATTATGCTGGGGAAGGGTGTGTATGCAAGATGACTGGTTACAGCTGATGGTTCAAAATTACAGATCACTGTGGTGTGCTTTCTAAAGGAAATACATTAATAACTTACTAATTTCTAGAGTGGGATACAGGCAAAAGGCATAGTTCTTCAGTTCAGTTCAGTCACTCAGTTGTGTCCGACTCTTTGCGACCCCGTGAATCGCAGCACACCAAGCCTCCCTGTCCATCACCAACTCCTGGAGTTCACTCAAACTCACGTCCATCGAGTCGGTGATGCCATCCAGCCATCTCATCCTCTGTTGTCCCCTTTTCCTCCTGCCCCAGTCGCTCCCAGCATCAGAGTCTTTTCCAATGAGTCAACTTTTTGCATGAGGTAGCCAAAGTATTGGAGTTTCAGCTTTAGCATCATTCCTTCCAAAGAACACCCAGGGCTGATCGCCTTTAGAATGGACTGGTTGGATCTCCTTGCAGTCCAAGGGACTCTCAAGAGTCTTCTCCAACACCACAGTTCAAAAGCATCATAGTACTTAGTAATGCTCTAATGTTCAGGCCAACTGCAGGATAATGTTAATACTGATAGAATGGCACATAGCTGATAAAAGGTATAACAGGTATAAACATCCTCTAGCCAGACCCTGAGCAGGGCATTTGATCAAGTCCAACCTAAGAAGAAAAAGAATTGAGCTCAGTTATTTAAAAATAATTCTGAGGTCAAAAGAGAAATGGATATCTGTGTTATTGGGCTAATGCTACTTTATATCATGTGAAAAGTGAAAGTGTTAGTCACTCAGTCGTGCCCTACTCTATGCGACCCCATGGACTGTAGCCCACCAGGCTCCTCTCTCCATGGGATTTCCCAGGCAAGAATACTGGAGTGGGAATAGTGCTATTCCCTCCTCCAGGGGATCTTCCCAACCCAGTGATCAAACCCTACACTGCAGGCAGATTCTTTTAGAGTTGTTTGTTTCTTGAGGAATGCTATTTGAGTTTTGTTTTGTTGTTGGGTTTATAACAACAAGATGAGTTGTAATAAAGTCGATTATATTTTGGGATCCCTTCTATCATAAAAATCTTTTGTTTTTAATGGAGTAGCCAACTAATCAACTCAAATGATTGCACTGTGGAGCCCCATTTTTAATATCAAGGAAATATTAATGTCACACTCATGCAAAGCTGAATACTTTCCCATAAAGTGTACCATGACCGCTCACTCTTATCTCACCTATCTTTGAGGACATTTTGAAAATTTGGGTTTTGTCATCCTGTTAGTGTTTCTGATGAGCGGGGGTCCCTGAGGCTGGGCCACGCATTTCTCTCTGCTTCCTTCAGCTCCACACAGGCACCTACTCGCTTCCTGTTGTTCAGTTGCTAAGGCGTGTCGGACTCTGTGACCTCACGGACTGTAGCAGGCTAGGATCTTCTGTCTCCCACTCTTTCCTGGAGTTTGTTCAAATTCATCCATTGAGTCTGTGATGCTATCTAACCATTTAATCCTCTATCACCCCCTTTCCCTTTTGCCTTCAATCTTTCCCAGCGTCAGAGTCTTTTCCAATGAGTTGGCTCTTCGCATCAGGTGGCCAAAGCACTGGAGCTTCAGCATCAGTCCTTCCAGTGAATATTCAAGGTTGATTTCCTTTAGGATTTACTGGTTTAATCTCCTTGCTATCCAAGGGACTCTCAAGAGTACCTATGTGTGTGCATGCATGCTAAGTCACTTCAGTCATGTCCAACTCTTTGCAACCCTATGGACTGTAGCCCGCCAGGCTCTTCTGTCCACGGGATTCTGCAGACAAGAACACTGGAGTGGGTTGCCGTACCCTCTTCCAGGGGGGATCTTCCCGACCCAGAGATCGAACCCATGTCTCCTGTGGCTCCTGCCTTGCACACCGATTCTTTAACACTGAGCCCCCAGGGAAGCCCAAAACACTCAGCTCAGTTCAGTTCAGTTGCTCAGTCGTGTCCGACTCTTTGCGACCCCATGAATCACAGCACTCCAGGCCTCCCTGTCCATCACCAACTCCCAGAGTTCACTCAGACTCACGTTCATCAAGTCAGTGATACCATCCAGCCATCTCATCCTCAGTCGTCCCCTTCTTCTCCTGCCCCCAATCCCTCCCAGCATCGGAGTCTTTTCCAGTGAGTCAACTCTTTGCATGAGGTGGCCAAAGTACTGGAGTTTCAGCTTCAGCATCGGTTCTTCCAATGAACACCCAGGACTGATCTCCTTTAGGATGGACTGGTTGGATCTCCTTGCAGTCCAAGGGACTCTCAAGAGTCTTCTCCAACACCACAGTTCAAAAGCATCAATTCTTCAGTGCTCAGCTTTCTTCACAGTCCAACTCTCCTACTGGTCCCTAACACACCCCATATTTAAAGATAGATGTCCAAAACGCACTGATTTTAAATTCCCTTCTCCTCATTGGAAAAGACCCTGATGCTGGGAAAGTTTGAGGGCAGGAGGAGAAGGGGGGTGACAGAGGATGAGATGGTTGGATGGAGTCACTGACCCAATGGACATGAGTTTGAGCGAGCTCCAGGGGACAGTAGAGGACAGGGGAGCCTGGCGTGCTGCGGTCCACGGAGTCACAAAGAGTAGGACACAACTGAGCAGCTGAACAACAACAACGAAGGCTTGGAGACAGATTTCTTTTCTCCTGAATCTTTACTGACTCAAGTGAGCCCCCATCAAACATCCCCCTCTCTGTACAGGGCTTTGCGCTGTCGTTCACGCAGGAGCTGAGGAAATGCTTTCCCTCCTGGTCAGCTCTACAAATGGGAGTCTTCATGGAAAAGGGAAAAGGCAACCAAAAAAAACACAAAACAAACCACAGCGACCTGTGCCATTTCCCCAAGAGGGAAGGGCTGTGTGGGTAGAGCAGTAGGGGAGCAAGACCCCACCGATCCCCTGCAGCTTCTCCCTCCCCACTGCATAATTCCCTTTCCTTAAAACACGCAGCCTGAGGACCTGGCCCCTAGGCCTTGTTTCAGGGTCTCTGCAGCTGTGCTGGGCTTCCAGCCCCTTCCTGTAATTTGGGCGGAAGGGCTGGGGGCGCAGCGCAGGGCTGGGGGCTGTGCTCATGGGTTACCCCCACATCAAAGACTGCCTTTTGTGTGACTGCTGGCCAGGGGAAGGGAGAAGAAGGGGTGCAGAGCTGAAGGGAACAGGCTGTCTGGGAGGAGAGAGAGACACACTGCCAAGGTATTTTCATAGACGTGCTGTTCTCGTTCTCGGCCATGTGTTTCTCATTCTGATTTTGGTTACTCTTGCCTTGAGTTATGGAGCTTTGTTTCTTGGTTTAGGTGACTTAGGCACAATGGCTTTTCCTTTTTTACGACTTCATTTATTTTTGGCTCTTCTCGGTCTTCGTTGCTGCACGGGCTTTTCTCCCACTGCGGTGAGTTGGGGCTACGTTTTGTTGTGTTGTGGACGTCTCATTGCGGTGACTTCTCTTGTTGCGGACCACAGGTTCTAGGGCTCATGAGCTTCGGCAATTGTGGCTCCCAGGCTCTAGAGCACAGGCTTAGTAGTTGGGGTGCTTGGGCTTAGTTGCTCCTCAGCGTCCCTTCCCAGACCAGGGATCACACCCGAGTCTCCTGCATTGGCAGGCAGATTTTTTACCACCATGGAAACTTCGCTACTGGTTTTCTATCTCAAAAATGCATACTGACTTTTTCAAGGTGAGACTAGGGATGGTGGTAAGTGACCAAGACAGAGAGTGTGTCGCCTTTCAGAAGGCAGGGAATTCCCTCTCCCTCTTCCTGATGGAACTAGAGAATGTCTGTTTCCAAAACCCAGGGGACTTTGACCAATACAGATGGTAGAACACAGCATCCACAATGGAAGAGCCGATGGTGGGACGATGGGGCCCTTCTGCTAAAGAGGAAGCAGCCCTCTCCCCAGAGGCGCAGGACATGGGGACGCTGCAGGAATATGGTGGGCACACCCTAAGGCTCAGCAAGCACTTCCTCTCTTCTCCTCTACACTGCAGACAGTTATATTTGTCAAGGGTCATGAAATATGCTTTTGAGATCTTCGAGTGGCTTCTGAGTAGCCGACAGTTGAGCTCCTGTGTCCAGTCTTCAGTGAGCTGCCCGTGGCCTTTGTTGGAGCCCTGTTGCTCTCCCCGGCTTTCCTAGCATCCAGGTCTCAGGAACCACCTGAAAAGTGAAAGTGTCAGTCACTCAGTCGTGTCCGTGCAACCCCATGAACTGTAGCCTGCCACACTCCTCTGTCCATGGTATTCTCCAGGCAAGAATACTGTGGTGGGTTGTCGTTTCCTACTCCAGGGCATCTTCCTGACCCAGAGGCTGAATCTAAGTCTCCTATATGGAAGGCTGAGTCTTCACTGTCTGAGCCACCAAGGAAGCCCAGTTCTGGGAACTACCTAGTTCTGTGGCAAAATATAGAAGCGTCTTTACTCCTCTGGGGGTGAAGATCAGAGAAGGGGAGGGAAGAGGGGCCCAGGGACACCACTGCCTGGATCTGGCCCATCTGAACTGCAGGTAAAGGGCAAGAAGTGACAGAGAAAAATCAAAGCCCTGCGACGGAAGGCCTCACCGTAGTTCCCTAGCCACCTGGGGAGCACAGTGTCTACTGAATGGAGAAGTCACATGAAGAACAGTCAGACTGCAGACATTTTGGTATCTTGATCAGTGCAACCCATACAAGTATTGTCTCAATCAGTCATCAAATAAAGAGGACACAAAAATCACCCTCAAGACATAATTTGATGGCCATCTTAAACTGCAGACCATATTTAATTTCACTGAGATTTCTTTCATCTGGGGCATTCTGTTGTCAGAGATAAGTCACATCTGTTTGGGTAAAAGGAAATTGGTAGAAAATTTATTTTAATAGTCTTGATGCTTTTAAGTGGCTGTGGATTCATGTCTAATCTAGAGCTATCATCCTGTAATGAAAAGGTGAATCAAAACATGAAGAGAGTGAAGAAAAAACATAGTCTGTCCTTGTTCGTGACCCGGGGTTCACGTCTCGGTTTTGCTTCCTCCATGCTCTGTCTTCTCTGAGAAGCAGCACTGGCCTTGTACGCCGGCCCCAGCCATTCCCATGTGTGTCCGCACATGACCTTCATCTCTGCATCCACCTTAGCACCAACTTGGGAAAGCAGCAAATCAGTTATAGTTTGTTATTCTCACCAGTGATGTGCGTGTTCATCATGGTGTTGTGTTGTTACCCAATCATGTCCACTCTGTGACCCAGCGGACTGCAACCCACCAGGCTCCTCTGTCCATGGGGTTTCCCAGGCAAGAATACTGGAGTGGGTTGCCATTTCCTCATGCAGGGAATCTTCTGACCCAGAGACTGCACCCGTGTCTCCTGCATCTCCTGCATTGGAGGGTGGATTTTTTACCATTGAGCCACAGGGGAAATTCAGAAGTAAAAATTTATGTTGACAAGTACCTGAGATGGCTGTGCAACAGCTCTCTTTTCCAATGATATATCTGTGTGAAGCTGCACTATACTTTGACTGTAAACACATCTCTCAAAAGATGAAATGTAGAAGCAGGTATGAGACCCCCCAGCCATCCAGCTATCTTCTATTAAGACTGATACATGAAAGAGATTTGCAAAATATTTTTTTTTTTTTGCTATATAGTAGGTCCTTCTTGGCTATTTTATTTTTTTAACTTTTTATTTTAAATTGGCTATAGCTGATTAACAATGTCATGATAGTTTCAGATGCACAGCAAAGGGACTCAGCCATACATATACATGTATCCATTCTTCCCCCAAACTCCCCTCCCATCCAGGCTGCCACATAACTTTGAGCAGAGTTTCCTGTGCTGTAGAGTAGGACCTTGTGGGTTATTCATTTTAAATGCAGCTGTGTGTACTTGCATCCCAAACCCCCTAACTATCCCTCCTCCCCATCTGGAAAGTGAAGTCTTACCACTGGACCACCAGAGAAGTCCCTTTGTAATTTTTAAATGAATTAACTTTTTGTTTCTCCATTTTAATTTTCAATGTAGTGGAAAAAAAAAAAAAAAGCTATAGGACTAACTCACAGAAACAAAAACTCTCCTTTAGGATCCTGAATCATATTGGAGTGAGTGAAGGGGTTCTGAGAACAAAGGTTGAGGATAACTGGCTTAATTAAACTTGAAACTGATTAAATATGATTGCGCACATGGAGTTTCAGCTCCCTGAAAGTCCCTCACCTACCCCATCATGTGAAGCACTTTGTCAGAAGCACATGATTGGTCTTAAATAATCTAGACAACGGGACTGTACAGGATGTATCCTTATTGCCAGTGACCCCTGCTGCTTCACTTGGGTGAAGACCACAGAGGACTCCTTCAGGGGAGCTGGAATCTCTTGTGCCTTTAAGGAATTTGCTTCGGTGACTATTTTTTCTTGTTGTGCTCTATTTTAGGAACAAAAGCTCATCAACCTTATTTTCCCAACACAGACTAATGTGGTTTTCACAGACAGTTTTTGTTCTTGCAAACAGATTATTCCACTGCCTATTGTGGAATCACTTTCCTTGTCTCTCTCTTTTTAAAAAAAATTAGTTATTTTATTTATTTTTGGCTGTGCCGGCTCTTCGTTGCTGCTTGGGCTTTGCTCTAGTTGCAGGGGTTGGGGTACCCCAGTTGCAGTGAGCAGGTTGTCTTTTGGTGGCTTCCCTCGTTGCAGAGCACAGGCTTTAAAGTACAGGCTCAATTGTGGTGGAGCACCGGCTTAGTTGCTCCATGGTGTGTGGGATCTTCCCAGATCGGGGATCAAACCTCTGTCTCCTGCACTGGCAGGTGGATTCTTTACCACTGAGTCACCAGGGAATCCTTCTTTCTCTCTTTAAACGCATTAATAAATTTTATTCTTTAAAGACTATTTCAATTGTCTTTGCTCTGATTAAAATAACTATTTCAATTGTCTTTGGGCTCTTCCCTGGTGGCTCAGACGGTAAAGCATCTGCTTACAATGCGGGAGACCTGGAATCGATCCCTGGGATGGGAAGATCCCTTGGAGAAGGAAATGGCAAACCACTCCAGAACTCTTGCCTGGAAAACCCCATGGACAGAGGAGCCTGGTAGGCTGCAGTCCATGAGGTCGCAAAGAGTCGGACATGACTGAGCAACTTCACTTTCACTTTGCTCTGATAACAGGAATTTAAATTCTATTTTATTGAACAGATATCAACGAACATGGTTGCAAAATTCAAAAGGTACAAAAGGAGGAAGACAGCAAATCCCCTGCAACGAACAAGTTCTAAGAGTGCATTTGTAAGTTCAATTTGCTCCTTAAGTCTGAAGAAGTTAGCCTAGGTACCCAATTAACAAAATCTGCTACAAAATACCGTACTGTAATAGATTCATAATACTTTTCATACAAATAATACATTAAAAAGCAAACACAAAAAATAAGGGAAGCATCTTTAATCTTATAGTCCAATACCTCTAAAAAAACAGTAGTACCAGTTACATCACTGCTACTTCTACACTTGTTTCTGGACATCCTGGGCTTGAAATGAAGACATCATGCTATTGCATTCTATTTGCTGTTCAGTTGCTCAGTCGTGTCTGAGTCTTTGTAACCCCATGGACTACAGCACTCCAGGTTTCCCTGTCCTTCACCATCTCCCAGAGCTTGCTCAAACTCATGTCCATCAAGTCGGTGATGCCATCCATCCATCTCATCCTCTGTCGTCCCCTTCTCCTCCTGCCCTCAATCTTTCCCAGCATCAGAGTTTTTTCAAATGAGTCAGCTCTTCGCATCAGGTGGCCAAAGTATAGGAGTTTCAGCTTCAACATCAGTCTTTTCAATGAACACTGAGGACTGATTTCCTTTAGGATGGACTGGTTGGATCTCCTTGCTGTCCAAGTGTCTATCAAGAGTCTTCTCCAACACCACAGTTCAAAAGAATTAATTCTTCGGTGCTCAGCCTTTTTTATGCTCCAACTCTCACGTGCATACATGACTACTAGAAAAACCATAGCTTTGACTAGACAGACTTTTGTCAGCAAAGTGATGTCACTGGTTTTTAATATGCTGTCTAGGTTTGTCATAGCATCCAGTCCCATTACTTCATGACAAATAGATGGGGAAACAGTGGAAACAGTGGCTCGCTTTATTTGGCGGGGGGCTCCAAGATCACTGCAGATGGTGACTGCAGCCATGATATTAAAAGACACTTACTCCTTGGAAGGAAAGTTATGACCAACCTAGGCAGCATATGAAAAAACAGAGATGTTACTTTGTCAACAAAGGTCTGTCTAGTCAAGGCTATGTTTTTTCCAGCAATCATGTATGGATGTGAGAGTTGGACTATAAAGAAAGCTGAGTGCTGAAGAATTGATGCTTTTGAACTGTGGTGTTGGAGAAGACTCTTGAGAGTCCCTTGGACTGCAAGGAGATCCTACCAGTCCATTCTAAAGGAAATCAGTCGTGAGTGTTCTTTGGAAGGCTGATGTTGAAGCTGAAATTCCAATAGTTTGGCCAGGTGCTGTGAAGGGCTGACTCATTTGAAAAAGACCCTGATGCTGGGAAAGATTGAGGGCAGAAGGAGAAGGCGACGACAGAGGATGAGATGGCATCACCGACTCAGTGGACATGAGTTTGGGTGAACTCCAGGAGTTGGTGATGGACAGGGAGGCTTGGTGTGCTGTGGTTCATGGGGTTGCAAAGAGTCAGACACGACTGAGCAACTGAACTGAACTGAACTAAATTTGTCATAGCTTTTCTTCTGAGGAGCAAGAATCTTTTAATTTCGTGGCTGCAGGCACGATCTGCAGTGATTTTGAAGCTCAAGAAAATAAAGTCTGTCAGTGTTTTCATTGTTTCCCCATGTATTTGCCATGAAGTGATGGGACTGCATGCCATGATTTTAGCACAACCACTTATAGAGGATGCGCACATGTAACAATGTACTCCAGACGTGTGAACTAACTTATGTGAGTGGACATGTAAACACATATTCTCATCTTTGAAAACTCTCAACTTGAAGGTTGTATGTGGGGGACTCGACGTAGTGAAAAGTGACTCCTCCCCCATCGTCAGGCTCAGTCTCCTCCGCAGAGGCAGCTGTGATCACCAGCTAGAGGCTCATTTAACCTGGGAATGGCCAGCCCTCTCCCATCTCACCTCGCTAGTGTGTGTCTTGTGTGAGACCACGTTGACACTGATATCTATAGACCGGAGTGGGAAACCCTCGCCCGCAGGATCAAACTCCCTGAGGTGGCACTTGAGATTTCCACAGCCCGCCTGCACTCCCAGCCTCTACTGGCTGCGTCACGCTTGACGTGCCATGGGGACCTCAGTGCCCCGTTTTTGTCAGCCAACTGGCCACTTCATGCCCCACTGTCAAGACTCAGATCCGATGATGTCTCCTCCAGAGGTCTCCCCAGGACCATGTCTCAGTCAGTCAGTCAGCATTCTCCAGAAATAAACCTCCAGGGATTTATATTGGGGGCGGGGGGCGGGGGGAATGGCTCATGTGCTTATGAAGCCCGAGAAGTCCCCAGCCCCAAAGAGTGAACTGACAGATTACACCCCAAGAGAGCCTGTGTTTCAGGTCTAGTACAAAAGCAAGATGAATACTGATGCCCCAGCTTGAAGGTCATCACGCAAAAAGAATTATCTCCTCCTCAGGGCAGAGGCAGCCTTTTTGTTCTCTGCAGACCTTCAGTTGGTCTGATGGTATCTACCAGTAGGATGGGATCTATTCCCCATAGGGAGGGCAAGCTGATTAACTCTACAGGTTCCTATACTCATCACATCCAAAAGCCCCGAGAATAATGTTTAACTGAATATCTGGGCAGCCTGTGGTCCCACCAACTTGACACATAAAATTAGCCATCACAGACCCTCAGGTTGGGCTAAGGGCCTTTTGTATTCTCATCACTTTGTATGAATGCACTTTTCTGTAATTTTTCTTAACCATCTTTAGTTATAAGTGTACACTGTAGTAGTGTTAAAAATATTCACATTGTTGTACAACAAAGCTGCAGAACATTTTCTTCTTGCGAAACTGAAACCCTATATTCATTAAACAGCTCCCTGTCCTCTTCTCTCCCCAACCCCCGACATCCACCGTCTACTTCCTGCCTCTATAAATTTGAATATTGTAGATCCCTCCTGTAAATAGAATCATTCAGCATTGTCCTTTTGTGACTGGCTTATTTCACTGAGCATAATGTTCTTAAGGTCTTCCCCAGTGGATCAGTGGTAAAGCATCCTCCTGTTAATGCAGGAGATGCAGGAGACACAGGTTCACTCCCTGGGTCGGGAAGATCCCCTGGAGGAGGAAATGGCAACCCACTCCATTATTCTTGCCTGGGACATCCCGTGGACAGAGGAGCCTGGCCGGCTGCACTCCATGGGATCGCAGAGAGTCAGACAGGAGTGAGCGTGCACGACTGCACAGCAACATCCTCAAGGGTCATCCGTGTTGTCGCTTTTGATGAATGGAATTCTCTTCCTTTTCAAGACTGGATAATCTTCCACCGTGTGTATAGACCATATTTGGTTTATGTATTCATCTACTGGTGAATACTTGGAGGAGGAAATGGCAACCACTCCAGTATTCTTGCCTGGAGAATCCCACGGACAGAGGAGCCTGGCTGGCTACGGTGCATGGGGTCAGCCAAGAGACACTGCTGAGCCACTGAGCCTATGAATCTTTGAGTTGCTCCCATCTCTTGGCTGTTGGGAACTCTGCTGCTATAAACACGCAAGTGTTTCTTTAGACTCTGCTTTCGACTCTTTTGAATATATACCCAGGGGTGGGACACGCTTCCTGTATCTTAACCCAGATGGGATTGTATTGGGATTTCATCTCTACCGCACTGGCACCCTCCCTTCCAGTTGCGCTGGACTTTGGGCTCTGGGAGCGATAGCCCAGGCTTTATTCATCTCAGTGGCTTGCTGAGGATGACTCACTCGGCAAACAACAAGTTCCTGCTCAATCACTTCCTCTTGCCTCCCCCCACCTTCAATCCAATGGCTCTGAGAAGGATGTCATCTGAGCTTTTAATATCGAAGCAGCGCCAAATTCCAGGACCCTTCACAAATTTTTGAACAATCATTCACAAGCCGAACCAGGCAGGAGTCAGCTTGTCCTCCTGGCAGAGGAGAAGGCTGAGCTGCGTTATCTGCTCGTTGCAAAAGCACAGCAGGGCACTTCTAGGCGGCTCTGGACCCCGGGGGAGGCCAGACAGAACTGGAATGCTGCAGGTAGATCTTTCATCCCCTCTGCCTCCTCTTTCTGGGGCGAAGAGTCCTCCATAGGCACTTCAAAAATAGTATCACAGGATTTACTAGCTTCCTAAATAGGTCTCTGTAAGAGCAGACCAAGGGCGAACTAACCTGGTTAGTCCTGGGCACAACTGTATTAACCATTTCGTTCAACCAAGATGTAAGTCACCATGAACTTGAGGCCACTCCAAGCTGGTAGATGCCCTCTCTCTTTCCTCAGCTGCTCTCCCACTGGGCTTACAGTGTCCTGGCCTCGCTTGGAAAGGCTGGAGCTGAGTGTGAAGCTAAGATGTAGGGAGATTTGGGGTAACTTCACCTTTGTCCTCGGAGAAGGAAATGGCAACCCACTCCAGTGTTCTTGCCTAGAGAATCCCAGGGACCAGGGAGCCTGGTGGGCTGCCGTCTTTGGGGTCGCACAGAGTCGGACACGACTGAAGTGACTTAGCAGCAGCAGCAGCAGCTTTGTCCTCAGATTGGTTTGTGATTATTCAGTCACTAAGTTGTGTCCAACTCTTTGTGACCCCAAGGACTGCATCACACCAGGCTTCCCTGTCCTTCACTATCTCCTGGAGTTTGCTCAAATTCATGTCTACTGAGTCAGCGAGACTATCTCACCATCTCATTCTCAGAAACCACCCTGATTTCCAGGCATCGCTTGTGAACAGTGGCCTTATTTGCCTTCAGAAATGAAGCAGCCATGGGACTTCCCTGGTGCTCGAGTAGTTAAGACTTCGCCTTCCAGTGAAGGGGTTGCTGGTTCGATCCCTGCTCAGGGAGCTAGATCCCACATCTAGTGTCCAGAAAACCAAAACATAAACCAGAAGCAATATTGTAACAAACTCAATAAAGGCTTTAAAAATGGTCCACATCAAAAAAAAAGTCTTAAAAAAAATGAAGCAGCTAAAGCAGCCCTGTCCCACTTCCCCAGTGGAAGCTTCCTTTCACTTGCTCTTGCCGCCTTCCCACCTTCCTTCCCTCACTTCTGTCTGTCTGTCTTGCCAGCACTGTCCCTTCATGCACCCATCGCAGCAGGCCCCCGCAGCCTCTTCACTGGATCCCAAAGCTTTTCCTGCCACTACATCCAGCTGCTTCCTGGCCCCACCAGGAGGGGCCCCACAGTCACCCTGGCCACCACGGGCTCCCACCCTTTCTCTGCTCCCCTCCATCACCTTGACTGCAAGGCCCACCTCACACCGCCTCCCCTCCTGGAGTTTAAGGCAGAAAGGAATCCTCCCAGACCCTGAATCTGAATCCACGCCCATCTCACCTTCCTCTGCCAAACAGGCATCACAACGGCAGTCAAAAATAAGTAAATAAATAAAAAGGAGCAAGAAAGAAAAGAAAACATGTTGAATGGTGATGGTGAATCAGGGATATCAAGTGGACATCCATTGACTTTCAGTGTTTCCTTCAACTGCTTGCAGCAAGTCCTGGGGACTCAAGGGACCCAATATCCATATCCGTGGAACTAGATGCACCACCAAAAAAAGGAAGGAAGATGGAGATGAGCTCATGCAAGTTTAAAGAGGTCAGGAAGCCTGTGTACAGCAAGGCCACCTGCCAGGTGAAAAGAGAACTTCAACTGCTGAGAAGAAGGGGAAACAAAGAAAGGAAGGAAGAAAGGAGGAAAAGAAGGAAGGAAGGGAGACAGAGGGAGGGAGGGAAGCACCTTTGAATGCTAGGACAGTGAGATGAATGTTTGCACGCCTGACAGTAACTTGCCCCTGGCCCATCCCTGCAGGAAGCGTGTGACCAATCCTGTGCAATTATAGGGTAATTGCTCAGCATCTAACTGGACAGAAGTTTCCAAAAATATTTATGCAGTAAGGTTGAACCAGAATTTTAAAAGATGTTTTGGGGGACAGAGAGTCCCTTCAATGAGAGGCTGAAGGTCAGATGTTTTAGAAAATCTTTTCCTGGTTTTTGAACAGTCTACTGTTGCAATGATGTAGAAAGAAGCTTGGCTGTTTTGGAAAGCCCTGCCATGGCTCTGAGGTCTGGAGTCAAAGCAGTTTCTGAAAGAGGCGGAAAATAGTCCTTAACTTGTTTTATTTAGAAGAACAGAAATCAACTTAAAATACAATTCTTTGTTATATTCAAATGTGCATGGTGGTGAAGAACCACTCATGGGAGACATTACAGAAATCTTTCAGTTATTGATTAGCCATGAAAATGAGTTTAACCCTCTAAGGTAAGAAGTGAGTGGTACATTCTTTGTCTCACAGGTCAGGTGGGGTTGAGGGTGTCTCTCGTTCGGTCGCTCAGTCGTGTCTGACTCTTTGCAACCCCACGGACTGCAGCACACCAGGCTTCCCTGTTCTTCACTATCTCTTGAAGTTTGCCCAAGTTCACGTGCATTGAGTCGGTGATGCCATCCTGCCATCTCATCCTCTGTTGCCCCCTTCTCCTCCTGCCCTCAATCTTTCCCAGCATCAGGGTCTTTTCCAGTGAAGGTCTCTTGCCTGTGGTCATATTCACGTATCCTCCATCAGAGCTCCTGGCTTGGAGCCCTCCTCATGCCCACCCACCTCTGCCCCCCAGGGCCTGGCACCGGGCTCTTCCTGGCTAGGCCACAGGTTTTCTGTTAATGACCCTGATCTAGGCGGAAGTAGTACAAAAGAACTTTGGGATTTTAAAGTTGCAGTGTTAACTCATAAAGTTATTTCACAAAGAACAATTGTGATTTCAGTGTGGTTTAAAACTGACATTCTGAGAAACAAGTGAGGCATGAAGGGCCCCCTTGGCAGGGATGCCAGGAAGGATCATCAGAGGCTGCAGGTAGAGTGTTTTGGGGAACCCTGACATAGTGCCTTTAAAACAGGGTTTTGCCAGGTTTGCACAGACCTGGGACATGTATATGTCCTTTAAATAGATTTTAGACTAACAGACACATGGAAAAAAAAAATTGCTAGCAAGCAGAGAGGTGAATCAGGGCTTCCCAGGTGGTTCAGTGGGTAAAGAATCTGCCTACCAATGCAGGAGACATAAGAGACACGGGTTCAATCCCTGGGTTGGGAAGATCTCCTGCAGGAGGGCATGGCAGCCCACTCCAGTATTCTTGCCTGGAGAATTCCATGGATAGAGGAGTCTCTGGTGGGCTATAGTCCATAGAGTTGCAAACAGTCAGACCTGACTGAATCACCTGAGCACAGCATGCAGAGAGGTGAATGGACTGCTACAGAAAAGGGCTAGAATCAGAGCAGAAATGATCCCAAAGGAAAAGAAAGAAGCAGAGTTCTTCTGGACCTAGAGTACAAATAGCTCCATCCATCACAGCCCAGCATTTCCTGCTCTGAGTCAGACCCAGAGGAGCCGCGGTGTGACGGCCGCCTCTCACTGGGTGTTAAGCCTCAGACAGAGCCGTTCCTCCTGACTTAGCGAGGCTCCCGGGGACTTGTGTCAGCTGCTCAAACATGCAGGAACCAACCAACGATGCAAAGTTCGATCCTGGCACCGCTTGTGGATCCAAGTCAGACATGTCTGGGGGCTTTACGGAAGCAGTCCCCAACCTTTTTGGCATCAGGGACCGATTTCATGGAAGACAGTCTTGCCATGGACATCCAGGGTGAGGTTGGGGACCCCTGCTTTACATACGACTGTTTGCACCCAGTAAGTCAGTTTATGGAAAGGGGAGTGTGAAGAAATGGGATGTGGAAACGCAAGCATCTTTCTTCCTAGCCAGAGGGAGGTTAGGAAGGGGTAGGGGCAGTGTCTATCTTTTATGCCCTCCTATGCTGTATGCCAGCCTCATCCAGACTCTTTGAAACTCCCTGGACTGCAGGCTCGTCTGTCCAGGAGATTTCCCAGGCAAGAATACTGGAGTGGGATCCTCCAGGGGATCTTCCTGACCCAGGGATCGATCCCGAATCTCCTGCGTTGTGGTTCTGAGCCACCTGGTTCTGAGCCACCTGGGAGAGCTGAGTTTTTCTGACCGACTGCCAGGCACAGGAACAACAAGGGTCCTTCAGGAGTGAGCTACGTGGAACCACTGTAACCCGACCAGGTTCCTTCCATTTGCTCCACCAGCTCAGGGGCACTGGCAGTGTGCCACCCTGCCTGTGGAGCCAGGTCCCAGAGAGAGTTTCCTGTGATTTCAAGAAGAGGGAGCACCAGTGCCCTGAACAGCCACAGGCCCTGCCTCCTGAGTCTGCTCCCCTCCCCTCTCCTTCTTCCTCCCCGCTCCTCCCTTCTCCTCTCCCCTCCCCTCCCATCCTGGGAGCATGGCCAGCCTTTAGTTCTGAGACACTTACTCCCTGTCCAACCACGAGGCAATTACAGATGATTACCTCTGAATCAGGGGCAGATCATCCACCAGCTTCCTGCCCCGGGTTGCTGTGGGTGGAACCAACTGCCAGTGAGAAATATCTCTTTAATCTACTCCGAAGATCTCTGTTGAGATGGTGGTTTAGGATGACTAACCCTCTCCTTCTGGTGGGGGTGAGGGTGGGGGTGCCACAGAGGTCTGCAGTGGGCCCGCTCTCTGGGAAGCTGGCCCTCCTCTAGGGGTCAGGAGGAGAGAGCTCACAAAGAAGCATCTGGAACTTCTTGCTTGTACGGGTTGCATCTTGTACTTCCTTCACAAGCCGTGCCTACCAGCCAAAGTGGTACTTACACTTGGATCCGAATCCCTGGGCCTGGTCTGTGATTAGCTGATGCTCCCCGCCCCCCATAGAAGTCTCTGGTAAATTACTGAGTCCAGAGATAGGAGTGCTTGGTGAGTGTTTCAGCTCAAAGAACGAGCAGTCATCGGTATCGCTGGAGGCTTGTTCCAACAGAACCCACCTGAGAAGTTTTCTTTCACCAAGTTTCCAGTAATCCTAACGCTTCTGGTTCCAGATCACCCAGAGGACCACTGGCTGGGCTTCCCTGCTGGCTCAGCAGTAGAGAGCCTGCCTGCCAATGCAGAAGACGCAGGTTTGATTCCTGGGTCAGGAAGATTCCCTGAAGAATCCCTGGACAGTGGAGCCTGGCGGGCTGCAGTCTACAGGGTCGCAAAAAGTTAGACACGACTGAGCGACTAGACAGCAACACCCCACAAGTCCCCCCTCTCCTTCGCATCCCTCGCTGCGCCTCCCAAAGCTCTGCAGTGCTGGCTGGGGCAGGATTTCAGGAGAAGCGAAATAAACCCGAGAAAAGCTGGATGACCCATCCGCATCGCCACAGAATCCCTCTCCCAGGAAAGGGAATTTCTTAATTTTGTCCTTCTATGCACTCGACTCAGATCTATAGCAGAGAATTGCTCTCTCAAAAAGACAGTCTTTTATCTTGAAAGCAAGATCTAAACTGTTGTCCTTCCTTCCAACAAGAATGAAGTTTTTTTCCTGATTTTTGTTTGTGGAGATACAGTTGACATATAACCTTATATTACTTTCAGCGTGATTTGACATTGGTATATATTGTGAAGTGATGACCACAGTAAGTTGAGTTAACATCCCCTACGTCTCTTGTGTGCACTGTGTTACGTTCAAGTATACCACACAGTGTTGTTAACCACGGTCACCGTGCTGTACATCAGATCCCCAGGACTTATTTATCTCACGCAGTAAGTCCCCTACATACAAACATTCAAGTTATAAACTTTCAAAGGTGTGAACGTGTGTTCACACGTACAGTCACGTAACTTGGTTTGCACGCCTGGCATATGTTTTCCTGTACGTGCATCCTCTCAAGTGGTTGTGCTTTTGTGCACTTCACTGTTTGGTACTGTACGGAGAAGGCAATGGCAGCCCACCCCAGTACTCCTGCCGGGAAAATCCCATGGACGGAGGAGCCTGGAAGGCTGCAGTCCATGGGGTTGCTGAGGGTCGGACACGACTGAGTGACTTCCCTTTCACTTTTCACTTTCATGCATTGGAGAAGGAAATGGCAACCCACTCCAGTGTTCTTGCCTGAAGAATCCCAGGGACGGGGGAGCCTGGTGGGATGCCATCTATGGGGTCGCACAGAGTCGGACATGACTGAAGTGACTTAGCAGAGAATAGTAGTACAGTGTCTTTATTTGAAGGCCAGGATGTCTGGAAGCAAGCGTCAAAGCCGTGGTGATGTAGATGGTACTACTGTACTTTTCGAAGTACTAAACCATAAGATGAAAAATGCTTCTATTTTTTGTTTTTCATGTATTATTTGTGTGAAAAGTATTACAAACCTATGACAGTATAGTACTCTATAGCTGATTATGTTACATGGGTACGTAGGGTAACTTTGTTGGACTTAGAAACAAACTGGACGTATGAATGTGCTCTCAGAACAGAATTAGTTCATATGTTGGGAACTTACTGTAACTGAAAAAAAAAAAAAATGTACCATTTAACCACCTGCACATTCCCTTCTTATCCTGGAGTCATCTCTCCATTACCAATGAAATAAAAGCTAGTGTTTACTGAGGGCCTACTATGTGCCAAGTGTGTACTACTGGCAGGTGGTTCATAGGCACCATGTCAAGGGACCTTCCCAACAGTTTTGCAGATATTATGTCATTGGTCTATCTTACACACGAGCAAATGAGGGTTAGGGTTTTGTGTTTGCTTGGGGCTACAGAGCCAGTCACAGGTAGGACAGGGCTTCAAAGTGGGGTCTGATGCCAGTGGTCTGTTCTCTATAATATTCCATTGGCTATACTATGAACTAACAAATTACAAAATGAGAGATGTCACATATTACAATTCTTCTATGATCCATCCATTAATTCGAATTCTTTATTTAGTAAGCATCTACCCTGTGCCTTGTGTCACAGTCAGGTCCTGGGAATACAGCTGGCCCCCTATCAAAGGGTTCAGCATCTGAAAATTCAACCAACCTCAGATGGTAAATACTTAAAAAAATAAATAAATAAAATCTCAGAAAGTTCCCAATAGCGAAACCTGGATTTGCCAGGCTGGTAACTAGTTACATGGCATTTACAGATAGTTACATAGTCTTTGTATTATAAATAATCTTGTTGTTGTTACAGTTGCTAAGTCATGTCCAGCTCTTTGGGAATCCATGGACTGCAGCACGCCAGGCTCCTCTGTCCGTAGGATTCTCCAGGCAAGAATACTGGAGCGGGTTACCATTTCCTTCTCCAGGGGATCTTCCCCACCCAGGGGGAAGAATGAACCTGTGTCTCCTGCATTGGCAGGTGGATTCTTACCACCGAGCCACCTGGGAAGCCCTGTTAAGTAACCCAGGGACGATTTAAAGTATACAGGAGGATATAAGCATTTTATAGAAGGAACTTGAGCATCCTTGGACTTCGGAGTCCTAAGGGGTCATGGAACCAATATCCTCCGACATGGATAAAACAACTGTACAATGATGTACTCCTGTAGCCACAAGTTCCGGAAAACAAACTCACTCAGAAGGACAATGCAGATAGTGGAGTTCAGTTTATTACACCAGCGGGCCCAAGGCAGAGTATCCTCTTAGCCAAGAACCCTGACCAGTTTTTGTGCAAACCTTATATACCTTAAGTATACCTGCCCAAACCCACCTCCCCAAATTCCCTGAAACTTGTCTGAACAAAGGAAAAGAAAAATACAATCAAAGTTAACCCATGATTCATACGCCTTAAGCCTAGGTAGTTAACAGTGGACAATTATCAATAGGCCTGTGGTCATACCCCAATAAGCATAATAGAATGTATGATTCTATTCGGTTACACAGATAATTAGGCTATTCTTTTAGTCGACTGGAGAGTCTAGGTATGAGCCCTGAAGCTCTTCCTTCCAGGGGCTTTGGTTTTCCAGCTGGTATGTTGTTTCCATAGATACTGGGCATATAGCTCAAAGTCCACAGTCTGGCCCAAGATGCAGTCCTGCTTTCAAGATAGAGCCTGTTCTGTTTCCTCCTTCAATGCAATAGAGAATTTTACAAAATAGTTTCCCAGAATGCCTGGTGAAAATTTATTTTTTAGTAGTTTGTCCTCTGGTTCAAGTTGTTCAGAAAAGTACCTCTATCATTAGGCCCAGATGCATGCCTCCGTCTTCATTTTGTTTTCTGGAAAAACACGTTTGAGTTTCTAAAAACTCAGTTTGATAAATTTGTTTCCTATTTCTCCTAAAGAAGGAACATGCATTGCTTTAACTTTTAAAATATTTTTAGGATTTCTCTGGTAGCCCATTGGTTAAGAGTCTGCCTTGCAAGGCAGGGGACACAGGTGAAGAATCCACATGCTGAGAGGCAACTAAGCCTCTGTGCTACAACCAAGACCCAGTGTAGTCAAATAAATAAAATATTTTTATTTTTGAAGGAACAATACATTTATAGAGCTGAAATTTTTAAGAAAACAAAGGATGCATAGTAAACATGTCTCTCTTCTCCTGACCCTCAACCCCTCCAAATCTCCCCAGAACAACCATTATTATATACGTATATACTGTCTCTCCCTTCTTTCCTTATCAGCACAAGTGGTTGGTTACTATCATGCATGCTAAGTTGCCTCAGTCATGTCCCATTCTTTGTGACCCTATGCATGGTAGCTTGCCAGGCTCCTCTGTCCATGGGATTCTCCAGGCAAGAATACTGGAGTGGGTTGCCATGCCCTCCTGCAGGGGGTCTTCTCAACCCAGGGAATGAATGCTTGTCTCTCTGTCTCCTACATTGGCAGGGGGGGTTCTTCACCACTAGCGCCTCCTGGGAAGCCCTTTACAAAGTGCCAATTCAATAAAAAGTTACCTTGTTCTTCTTCACAGCTGCGTATAGAAACAATTCTAAAAGGAACCAAGTGATATTGAATTAGGCCCTGTTGATAAACCTATTACATGGTCTAGTATTTTGCTATAACAAACAGTTCTACGCTGACTACTCTTGTATGTATATGAACTTACACACGAGCAAGTCCACCTATAAGATAATTTACTTTTAGGGGAAATGCTGGGTTAAGGGCAAATGATATGTGCATTTGTAATTAAAAATTTTTATTACTGAATATTTCAAGCATTCAGTAAGCAAAGAGACAAGTACAATGGGATTCTACACACACTCCACCACTTTTCAATGGTTATCATTAATCTACGGCTGATATTATTTCATACATACTATATATATATATCAGAGAAGGCAATGACACCCCACTTCAGTACTCTTGCCTGGAAAATCCCATGGACTGAGGAGCCTGGAAGGCTGCAGTCCATGGGGTCACTGAGGGTCAGACACGACTGAGCGACTTCACTTTCACTTTCATGCATTGGAGAAGGAAATGGTAACCCACTCTAGTGTTCTTGCCTGGAGAATCCCAGGGATGGGGGAGCCTGGTGGGCTGCCGTCTATGGGGTCGCACAGAGTCGGACACGACTGAAGCGACTTAGCAGTAGCAGTATATATATATATATATATACACACACACATACAGGTAGGTCTTTCTTATCCCCCTCATCCCAGATTATTCTGAAACAACCCTGACATAGTATTTTTTCCATGGGTAAATATTTCTGAAAAGTAAGGGCTTAAAAAATGTGTGTGTGTAATTTCATTAGCATAACTAAAATAAATTAATATTATTTTATTAATGTCATCATTTGTTAGTATCACATTTCCCCAGATTGTCTCATGAAAAATTATTTTTTCAGCAGCTTGTTCTTTGATTCAGAATCTCAATAAGTTTCATCCATTCGCTGCAGTTGGTTAAGTTTTATTTTTTAATTTATTGGTTTTCTCCTCCACTTCTCTCCTTCCTTTCTTTCTTCTTTTTTCTTCTTCGTCCTGAGTGATATTACTGTAGAAACTGAGCGAATTTGCTTCCAGAGGCTGGATTTTGCTGGTTACATCCCCATAGGGACATTTAATATGCTTCTCTATCCTTTAGATCAAAGGAAAAATGCAAAATTAAACTGTAGAATTTCTTAAAATAATCAAGAAAAAACATATCCAAATCTGTGTGGCATAACTAAAGTAGTTATTAAAAGAAAACATAGAGAACTAAATATCTATATCAATCAAAAAGAAAATTAAAATAAATGAATTAAACATTCAACT
>SJYQ01003953.1:0-24229 GCA_006410935.1 Redunca redunca
ATAAAGTCTGACACTGTTTCCACTGTTTCCCCATCTATTTCCCATGAAGTGATGGGACAGGAGGCCATGATCTTAGTTTTCTGAATGTTGAGTTTTAGCCAACTTTTTCACTCTCCTCTTTCACTTTCATCTAACCGTGAACTTCCTGATGGTCAAGCTGGTTTTAGAAAAAGCAGAGGAACCAGAGATCAAATTGCCAGCATCCACTGGATCATCGAAAAGGCAAGAGAGTTCCAGAAAAACATCTATTTCTGCTTTATTGACTATGCCAAAGCCTTTGACTGTGCGGATCACAGTAAACTGTGGAAAATTCTGAAAGAGATGGGAATACCAGACCACCTGACCTGCCTCTTGAGAAATCTGTATGCAGGTCAGGAAGCAACAGTTAGAACTGGACAGGGAACAACAGACTGGTTCCAAATATGAAAAGGAGTACGTCAAGGCTGTATATTGTCACCCTGCTTATTTAACTTCTATGCAGAGTACATCATGAGAAACACTGGACTGGAAGAAACACAAGCTGGAATCAAGATTGCCAGAAGAAATATCACTAACCTCAGATATGCAGATGACACCACCCTTATGGCAGAAAGCGAAGAGGAACTAAAAAGCCTCTTGTTGAAAGTGAAAGAGGAGAGTGAAAAAGCTAGTAGCAAACACTTCACATTTAAAAGAATGACTACTCCCACTTTTCTTTTTTAATTTGTTTTGGCTATTTTAGGGCCTTTCCATCTAAAATTTTGAATAAGCCTTTCTATATTTATAAAAACAAATCTTGTTGAGATTTTGTTGAGGATTGTGGTAAATCTGCAAGTGAGTTTGAGAAGAATTAGCATCTTCGCTATGTTGAATCTTTCAAATCTTGAACAAGTTATGTCTCTTTATCAGCATTTCATAAATTTTACCATATTGATTTTGGGCATGTTTTGTTAGATTTATACCTGTTTCATTTCTTTAGAGCAATTCTAAGTAGTATCTTTAGTTTTGGTTTCCACTTGAATGTCATCTGCATATAGAAATACATTTGCATAGTAACTTGGTATCCTGCCGTCTTTCTGAACTCATTTATTAAGTCTAGATGTTTTTATACATTCCTTGGAGTTTACAACATAAACAAGCATGTTATCTACAAGTAAAGTTTTCTTTCTTTCTTTCCAATCTGGATGTCTTTTTTTTTTTTTTTTTTTTTGCATTTCCTTGACTTGTGACAGTGTTTAGAAATTCCAGTATTATGTTGAGTAGGAGTGGTGACAGCAGATATTGTTGTCTTCTTTTCTCAGTCTCATGAGGAAAGTCACACCATTAAGTATGATGTTTCTATTGGCTTTGTAAATGTTCTTTATGATATTAAGTCCCTTTTATGGAACTTAATGGAATACATAGAATTTTTATCATGAATGATGAACTTGTTGAATTTAGTCAAATGTTTCTCCTGTGTAATTTGAAATGTTCATATGACCTTCAGTCTTGGTTGTGAAAAATGTAACCAACCTTTATAACTGGAAAGATAAACCCCCCTTCGTTGTGGTATATCATCTTTTTATATGTTCTTTAATTTGCTAAATTTTTCTGAGGATTTTTGCATCTAAATTTATGAGGGATAATGGTCTGTGGTTTTCTTTGTTGTGCTATTTTTGTCTGATTTGGGGATCAGAATAGAATAGGCTCATAAAATTAGTTGGAAGGCGTCCTAACTCTCTTATTTTCTGAAATAAATTAAAATAATTTATTAATTATTTGAATGTTTGGTAAAATACTCCAGTGAAGCCATCTGGGTTTGGAGATATTTTTTCCATCTTTTTACTTTGAAGCTACCTCTGTCATCATGTTTGAAGTGAATTTCTTATAAAGAACATAGGGTTGAGTTATTATTTTTTAAACCACTCTTCCACAGTTTGTGGAAAATTCTTAAGATATGGGAATACCAGACCACCTGGCCTGCCTTTTGAGAAATCTATATGCAGGTCAGGAAGCAACAGTGAGAACTGGACATGGAATAGGGAACAACAGACTGGTTCCAAATAGGAAAAGGAGGACTTCGCTGGTGGCCCAAACAGTAAAGCAACTTGCTTACAATGTGGGAGACCTAGGTTCGATCCCTGGGTAGGGATGATCCTCTGGAGAAGGAAATGGCAACCCACTCCAGTACTCCTGCCTGGAAAAATCCCATGGACAGAGGAGCGTGGTGGGCTACAGTCCACGGGGTCGCAAAGAGTCGGACCCGACTAAGCGACTTTACTTTCACGTCAAAGCTGTATATTGTCACCCTGCTTATTTAACTTATATGCACAGTACAACATGAGAAATGCTGGGCCGGATGAATCATAAGCTGGAATCAAGATTGCCAGGAGAAATGTCAATAACTTCAGCTTTAGCATCATTCCTTCCAGAGAACACCCAGGACTGATCTTTAGAATGGACTGGTTGGATCTCCTTGCGGTGAGCACATTAAAAAGCAGAGACATTATTTTGCCAACAAAGGTCTGTCTATGGTTTTTCCAGTAGTCATGTACAGATGTGAGAGCTGGACTATAAAGAGGGCTGAGTGCCAAAGAATTGATGCTTTTGAACTGTAGTGCTGGAGAAGACTCTTGAGAGTCCCTTGGACTGCAAGGAGATCCAACCAGTCCATCCCAAAGGAAATCAGTCCTGAGTATTCATTAGAAGGACTGATGCTGAAGCTGAAACTCCAATATTTTGGCCACCTGATGCAAAGAACTGACTCATCTGAAAAGACCCTGGGAAAGATGCTAGGAAAGATTGAAGGTGGAAGGAGAAAGGGACAACAGAGGATGAGATGGTTGGATGGTATCACCAACTCAATGCACATGAGTTTGAGTAAACTCCAGGAGTTAATGATGAACAGGGAGGACTGGCATGCTGAAGTCCATGGGGTCGTAAATAGTCAGACATGACTGAGCAACCGAACTGAACTGAACTGAATCCACTCTTCCAAATCTGTATTTTTTCCCCAAGTCTGTCTTTTAATTGGTGTATTTAGACTATTTACATTGAAAGCAATTGTCCATATGTGTGTGTGCATGTGTGCTTAGTCATGTCTGACTCTTTTTGACCCCCTGAACTGTAGCCTGCCAGGCTCCTCTGTCTGTGGAATTTTCCAGGCAAGAATACTGGAGAAGATTGCCATTTCCTTCTCCAGGGAGTCTTCCCAACCTAAGGATCAAACTCACACCTCTTGCATATCCTGCATTGGCAGGTGGGTTGTTTACCAGCTGAGCCACCAAGAAAGCCCCCCATTAAAGTTATACTGTCAATACATTAAACGTTATAGCACCTTTTGGCTTCATCCATAAAAATAATTAAACTCATGTGGTAATGGATAATCTATTGTGTTTACTTCTGTTTACTAATTGTATCATTCTTCTTTCTTTTCTGAGGGCCCAGTCTCTTCTGTCATGAGTTCCTTTCTTTCTAGTGAATTCTCTTTAGCCATTCTTTAAGAATAGATCTGCTGGCAATAAATTATCTTAGAAGTCCTTTATCTGATAATTTTTTTATTGCCTTCTCTTTTATGAAGGATAGTTTCAACAGATTTACACTTCAGAGTTTTCAGTTTTTCCTTCAGCACTTGAAAAATGTTATGCCGCTTCCTTCTGGCCCCATGGTTTCAGAAGAGAAATCAGAAATCCACTGTTATTTGAGTTGCTGTTGCTTTGTAAATAGTACATTATTTCTCTCTACTTTTTCAATTTTTTCCCTTTGTTTTTAGTTTATGGAAGTATAATTGTGATGTGTCCTGATGTGGATTTATTTGTGTTTCTCATATTGGGGATTCTCTCTGATTCTTGAAACTGTAGGTTTATGTCTTTCACCAAGGTTGGGAGATTTTCAACCATTATTTCTTTGATTATCTTTTTGGTCCCACATCTTCCTCTGCTCCTCTAACCCTGATTATATGGATGCTTTATTATAGACCCACAGGTCCCCGAGTCTCTGTTTATTATTTTTCAGTCTATTCTCTGTAGTTCAGATTGTCTTCAAGTTCAATGATTCTATCTTCTGTCGTCTCCAATCTACTGTTGTGTTTATTCAGTGAGGTTTTAAATTTTGGAGGTTGTATTTTTCAGTTCTACAGTTTTCATTTTATTCTTTTTTTATAACGTTTTTCTTTGCTGAAACTTTTTTTATATGTTTCCAGATAATTTGTAACTGATTGTTGAAGTGTTTTTATGCCAGTTCAGTTCAGTTCAGTCATTCATTAGTGTCTGACTCTTTGTGACCCCATGGACTGCAGCACGACAGGATTCCCTGTCCATCGCCAAATCCTGGAGCTTGCTCAAACTCACATCTATCAAGTTGGTGATGCCATCCAACCATCTCATCCTCTATTGTCCTCTTCTCCTCCTGTCTTCAATCTTTCCCAGCATCAGGGTCTTTTCCAGTGAGTCAGCTCTTTGCATCAGTGGCCAAAGTATTAGAGCTTCAGCTTTAGCATCAGTCCATCCAATGAATATTCAGGACTGATTTCCTTTAGGATTGACTGGTTTGATCTCCTTGCAGTCCAAAAGGCTCTCAAGAGCCTTATCCAACACCAGTATTCAAAAGCATCGATTCTTTGGTGCTCAACTTTTCTTTATGGTCCAACTCTCACATCCATACATGACTACTGGAAAAACCATAGTTTGACTATACAGACCTTTGTTGGTAATGTCTCTGCTTTTTAATATGCTGTCTAAGTTTGTCATAGCTTTTCCTCCAAGGAGTAAATGTCTTTTAATTTCATGGCTGCAGTCACCATTTGCAGTGATTTTGGAGTCCAAGAAAATAAAGTCTGTCACTGTTTCTATTGTTTTCCCATCTATTTGCCATGAAGTGGTGGGACCAGATGCCATGATCTTAGTTTTTTGAATGTTGAGTTTTAAACCAGTTTTTTCACTCTCCTCTTTCACTTTCATCAAGAGGCTCTTTACTTCCTCTTCACTTTCTGCCATAAGGGTGGTGTCATCTGCATATCTGAGATTATTGATATTTCTCCCTATAATCTTAATTGTAGCTTGTCCTTTATCCTGTCTGGCATTTCATATGATGTACTCTGCATGTAAGTTAAATAAGCAAGGTGACAATATACAGCCTTGACGTACTCCTTTCCCAGTTTGGAACCAGTCCATCGTTCCATGTCCAGTTCTAACTGTTGCTTTTTGACCTGCATACAGATTTCTCAGGAGGCAGGTAAGGTGGTCTGGCATTCCCATCTCTTGAAGAATCTTCCACAGTTTGTTGTGATCCACACAGTCAAAGGCTTTGTTATAGTCAATAAAGCAGAATTAGATGTTTTCCTGGAACTCTCTTGCTTTATCGATGATCCAATGGACGTTGGCAATTTGATCTCTGGTTCCTCTGTCTTTTCTAAGTCCAACTTGAACATCTGGAAGTTCATGGTTGAACTGTTGAAGCCTGGTTTGGACAATTTTGAGCATTACTATACTAGCGTGTGAGATGAGTGCATTGTGCAGTATTTTGAACATTCTTTGACATTGCCTTTCTTTGGGATTGGAATGCAAACTGTCTTTTCCAGTCCTGTGGCCACTGCTGAGTTTTCCAAATTTGCTGGCATATTGAGTGCAGTACTTTTACAGCATCATCTTTTAGGATTTGAAATTGCTCAACTAGAATTGCATCACAGGAACTAGCTTTGTTTGTTGTGATGCTTCCTAAGACCCACTTGACTTCACACTCCAGGATGTCTGGCTCTAGATGAGTGATCATGGTTAACCATGGTTAACCATCATAACCATCATGGTTAACTGGATCATTAAGATCTTTATTGTGTAGTTTTTCTGTGTATTCTTGCCACCTTTTCTTAATATCTTCTGCTTCTGTTAGGTCCATACCATTTCTGTCCTTTATTGTGCCTGTCTTTGCATGAAATATTCTCTTGGTATCTCCGATTTTCTTGAAGAGATCTCTGCAGCGGCTGCTGCTGCTGCTGCTAAGTCGCTTCAGTCCTGTCTGACTCTGTGCGACCCCATAGACAGCAGCCCACTAGGCTCCCTCATCCCTGGGATTCTCCAGGCAAGAACATTGGAGTAGGTTGCCATTTCCTTCTCCAATGCATGAAAGTGAAAAGTGAAAGGGAAGTTGCTCAGTTGTGTCCGACTCTCAGTGACCCCATGGACTGCAGCCTACCAGGCTCTTCCATCCATGGGATTTTCCAGGCAAGACTACTGGAGTGGGTTGCCATTGCCTTCTCTGGAAGAGATCTCTGGTCTTTCCCATTCTACTGTTTTCCTCTATTTCTTTTCACTGATCACTGAGGAAGGCTTTCTTATCGCTCCTTCCTATTCTTTGGAACTCTGCATTCAGATGGATATATCTTTCCTTTTCTTTGCTTTTTGCTTCTTTTCTTTTCTCAGCTATTTGTAAGGCCTCCTCAGACAACCATTTTTCCTTGTTGTATTTCTTCTTCTTGGAGATGGTTTTGTTCACTGCCTCCTGTACAGTGTTACAAATCTCTGTCCATAGTTCTTCAGGCACTCTATTATATCTAATCCCTTGAATCTATTTGTCACTTCTATTGTATAATCATAAGGGATTTGATTTAGGTCATACCTGAGTGGCCTAGTGGTTTTCCCTACTTTCTTCAACTGAAGTCTGAATTTGGCAATAAGGAGTTCATGATCTGAGCCACAGTCTGCTCCAGTCTTGTTTTCGCTGACTATATAGTCTTCATATTCAACTGCAAAGAATATAATCAATCTGATTTCAGTATCGACCATCTGGGTTTTTATGCCAGCTGCTTTCAAATCATTGTCAGATAATTCCGACATGTGTTTCATCTCCATATTGGCCTCACTTGACTATCTTTTCTCATTTGGATATTGGTCTTCCTGAATCTTTGTATGACAAGTGATTTTCTATGGTACTCTTCCATTTTGGTTATTTTGTGAGGGCACTCTCAGTCCCACTTGATCTTCAGTGTTATCAGGCAGTCACCACATTAGTCAGTGGTTTCTACCTGCTTTTGTAGATTCCGTTCCAATGACAGTTTAGTTTTCTGCGTCCTTGTCGTGCATTGTGGTCAGCTTTGTCCTTCTAGTATTGCTCGGCTCCTGCTCGATGCTGACTGGTACCATCTGTTGGGGCAGGATGTACTTCTTGAGTTTGCCTGCTGCTTGATGTCTACAGCAGCAGATACTGGGGCTGGCTCTCCTTTGGCCACTGGTGAAGGTCAGGGAGGCATAGCCTTTTTCCTGCTGGTGCCATTGCAGGGCCTGCTAGTCCCTGACTATAGTGTGCGATCTGGGACACTCCGAGAATTGGCTGCTGCTGCAGGCAGATACCACCATCACCAGTGCCCTGTTTGTGGAGTGAGAGCTGTGGTAGCCAGGGACTTTGCTGCTCTGTGGCTGCTGGTGGGTCACGTGGTTCAGGCTGTGGTTCAGGGGTTTAATCCATTTTGAGGTTTTAATTGAGTTTCTCAGCTTTCCTCATTGGCTTATTGTGTGGATTATCTGGAGTCTAAGTCAGTTATGTGCCAATATCTGCTTTCTAGCGTCCAAACTTTCTAATGTATTTATTTACAAGGCTGTGTCATGTCTTAGTTGTGGTATGTGGGATATAGTTCCCTGGCCGGGGAACGAACCTGGGCCCCCTGCAACAGGAGTGCAGGGTCTTAGCCACTGGACCACCATGGAAGTACTCCAAAACAGAAAGTTTCCCCTCTCTTCTCTGCATTTTTGTTTTGTGGGTTGCTTTACCTCTCTTCCCAGGTGGTGCTACTGGTAAAGAACCCACCTGCCAATGCAGGAGACATGAGAGACTCAGGTTTGATCCCTGGGTCAGGAAGATCCCTTGGTGTAGGAAATGGTAACCTGTTTCAGTATTCTTGCCTGGAACATCCCTAGGACAGAGGAACTTGGCGGGCAACAAAAATATGTATTTATTGGGGCTATTCTTGTTTCTCATTTCATTTTTATTGTTATTAATTTCCTCCTCTTACTATCTTGGTATTTACTACTTATTATCTTTCTAGAAGTGAATGCTTAGCTCATTTATTTTGAATTTTCTTTGTTTCATTCAATAAAGTCCAAAGCAGATCCTGCACATGTATGACTCACCTCACTTGCTGCCCCCTGGTCCCAACCACACTGGGACTCTAGGACCTTTGGTGGGTGGCTTTGCCTCTCTGTGCCTCAGTTTCTACACCTATAAAGTAATAACTCTCCCTCTTGTAGTTGCAGTGAAAATGGTTTAGCACATCAAAGTGTTGAAGATTCTCTTATTTTCTATATACAAGCATAAGAATCTCTCATAGAAATAATCACTGCCTACAAATACTCATAGAACATTCACCAAAATTATTTTACTCAGCCATAAAGAACACCTCAGCAAATTCTAGAATGCAGCAATTGTGCAGAGTATTTTCTTACCAAGAAGCAATAATAGGGAATTCAACTACAGAAGGAGAGCTTCTTCCTGCCCCACCATTACCTCCTTTTACTATCATCAAAGTGTTTAGCCCAGGATGGGGCTGTGATGGTGGTGGTGGTGATGATGTTGGCAAAGGTGGTGGTGATGATGGTGATGATGATGTTGGTGTTGGCAGTGGTGGAGAAGGAGGAGGAGGAGAAGGAGAAAAAGAAAGAGAAGAAGAAAGATAACATCTGTTACATCAAAACCAACTGTGGAACCAACAGGGACCTACTGTATAGCACAGGAAACTATACTCAATATTATATAATAACTTATAGGGAAAAGAATCTGAAAAAGAGTATATATATATAAATTATACATACACACACACGTATATAGTGGAATTGTTGTGCTGTACACTTGAAACAATGTGATATTACAAATCAAATATACTTCAATTAAAAACTTTTAAAATGTTTATTTTATAAAATTTCATAAGATTGCGGTGTGTTTTATTCCTGCATTTTCTTTTGATTATGCTCAATAGCTTTTAATATATGATAATTATTGATTGTACTTTATAATATTTCACTCTATGTTACTCTTTTTAAAAAGAGCTACTTACAAAATTTAAAAATTCTGGTGGCCTTGGAATTCTAGTAAGTGTGGGAGGTAATAGTGGGGCAGGAAGAAGCTCTCCTTCTGTAGTTGAATTCCCTATTATTGCTTCTTGGTAAGAAAATACTCTGCACAATTGCTGCATTCTAGAATTTGCTGAGGTGTTCTTTATGGCTCAGTAAAATAATTTTGGTGAATGTTCTATGAGTATTTGTAGGCAGTGATTATTTCTATGAGAGATTCTTATGCTTGTATATAGAAAATAAGAGAATCTTCACTGCTGCTCTTGAAAAATAACTAATGTTTCAGTTCAGTTCAGTTGCTCAGTCACGTCCAACTCTTGGCAACCCCATAGACTGCAGCACGCCAGGCTTCCCTGTCCATCACCAACTCGCAGAGCTTGCTCAAACTCATGTCCATTGAGTCAGTGATGCCATCCAACCATCTCATCCTCTGTCAACCCCTTCTCCTCCCACCTTCAGTCTTTCCCAGCATCAGGGTCTTTTCCAATGAGTCAGTACTTCACATCAGATGACCAAAGTATTACAGTTTCAGCTTCAACATTAGTCCTTCCAATGAATATTCAGGACTGATTTCCTTTAGGATTGACTGGTGTGATCTGCTTGTAGTCCAAGGGACTCTCAAGAGTATTCTCCAACACCAATTCAAAACTAATATTTACTGAGTGCTTTTTTTGTGCCATGCACTATTCCAGGATGTCTCAACTTTAGCACTACTGATATATTGGGCTGGATAATTCTTTGTGCATGGGGCCTGTCTTGTACAATGTAGGATATTTAGCAGCATCCCTGGCCTCTGCTTACCAGAGTAACATTAGCCTCTAACCTACCTTCCAGTAACAGCTGCAGCCTCTTCCCCAAGTTATCACAACCAAAAATGTCTCCAGACAAAGCCAAATTTTCCCTGGGCACAAAATTATCCTGATTGAGACATGCTGTTTACATTTATGAATTCATTTACTCCTAATCACAAACCTAATGTTACCCTGATTTTACAGATCAATATCTGTAAACTGAGCTTCTGTAAACAAAAACTCAGAGAGGTTTGAAGTAACTTTTCAAAGCCAAGGGGCTATTAAGCATTATTTGTAACTATAGAAACCAGAACAAAGCCATACTAAATCAACCTACATGTCATCAATAAATTAAGAAATATACATACGTAGGAATTTTGAAAATTTCAACTACTTGATTTATTTACAATGAATATATCTCAAAAGGGGCTTCCTAGGTGGCTCAGTTCAGTTCAATTGCTCAGTCGTGTCTGACTCTTTGAAACCCCATGAATTGCAGCACGCCAGGCCTCCCTGTCCATCACCAACTCCCAGAGCTTGCTCAAACTCATGTCCATCGAGTCAGTGATGCCATCCAGCCATCTCATCTTCTGTCATCCCCTTCTCCTCCTGTCCTCAATCTTTCCCAGCATCAGGGTCTTTTCAAATGAGTCAGCTCTTCACATCAGGTGACCAAAGTATTGGAGTTTCAGCTTCAAAATCAGTCCTTCCAATGAATACTCAGGACTGATCTCCTTTAGAATGGACTGGTTGGATCTCCTTGCAGTCCAAGGGACTCTCAAGAGTCTTCTCCAACACCACAGTTCAAAAAAATCAATTCTTTGGCGCTCAGCTTTCTTCACAGTCTCAATCTCACATCCATACATGACCACTGAAAAAACCATAGCCTTGACTAGACAGACCTTTGTTGGCAAAGTAATGTCTCTGCTTTTTAATATGCTCTCTAGGTTGGTCATAACTTTCCTTACAAGGAGTAAGCATCTTTTAATTTCATGGCTGCAATCACCATCTGAAGTGACTTTGGAACCCAGAAAAATAAAGTCAGCCACTGTTTCCACTGTTTCCCCGTCTATTTCCCATGAAGTGATGGGACTGGATGCCATGATCTTCGTTTTCTGAATGTTGAGCTTTAAGCCAACTTTTTCACTCTCCTCTTTCACTTTCATCAAGAGGCTCTTTAGTTCTTCTTCACTTTCTGCCATAAGGGTGGTGCCATCTGCATATCTGAGGTTATTGATATTTCTCCCGGCTATCTTAATTCCATCTTGTGCTTCTTCCAGGCCATCATTTCTGGTGATGTACTCTGCATAGAAGTTAAATAAGCAGGGTGACAATATACAGCCTTGACGTACTCCTTTTGCTATTTGAAACCAGTCTGTTGTTCCCTGTCCAGTTCTAACTGTTGCTTCCTGACCTGCATACAGGTTTGTCAAGAGTGGTAAAGAATCCACCTCTCAAGCATCTGTTCAATCCCTGGGTCAGGAAGATCCGCTGGAGGAGGAAATGGCAACCCACTCCAGTGTTCTTGTCTAGGAAATCCCATGGACAAAGAAGCCTGGTGGGCTACAGTCCATGGGATCGCAGAGAGTCAGACATGACTTAGTGACTAAACCACAACAACATCTGAAAAACCACACAGAAAGCAAAAGCAAGTTGTGGACATATTTTAAAAAAAAAAAGAGTGAGAGTGTTAGTCGGTCAGTTGTGTCTGATTCTTTGCAACCCCCAGTAGCCTGCCAGGCTCCTCTATCCGTGGGATTTCCCAGGCAAGAGTACCGGAGTGGGTAGCCATTCCCTTCTCCAGGGGACCTTCCCAACCCAGGGATCAAACCCAGGTCTCCTGCATTGCATGCAGATTCTTTACTGTCTGAGTCATCAGGGAAGCCTGTGGACATCATTTAGGTGAGGATAAAATATGCAATATGGGGATTCTATTAGTCTTTCCTCAAGTGCCAAATGGCTCTTGTTCTTTCCTTTGCATGTACAGGGAAGTAAAACCAACTAGGGCTTGCTGGCTGGTAGCTGCCACCACAGAGCTGTCCTGGGAGAGATTAGGTGCCCCTGGCCTTGGCCAGCCTGGTACTTTTGGGCCCCCTGAGCAGCTGGGAATAGTTCCTGAACTCCCTCTAGGCTGGGTGACATTGAGGACCTCAGGAGGTCCTGCTGCAACCCAATTCACCCACTCCCCATTTCTCTGTGGAAACCTTTAACTGTCAATACTCCCTTTTCTTTTTCCTCTTTACTTTTATTGAGGTATAATTAACAAATAACATTATATTAGTTTCAGGTGTATAGCATAATGATATTTGTAGAAACTGCAAAGCAATCAATAAGGCAAGTCACCTCTACTTTCTGAGTCTCAGTTTTTCCATCAGTGATATGGGATGAGGCTCTCTCATGAAAGGAGTTTTGAGGAAAATTAGAAGAGATACTGTCTGTCCTGAGCCTGTACCCTGCCCTAGAAAGGGTAACCTTTCGTCTGGTAACCTTCCTTTAGGAGTGCCTGTAATTCACCCTACCACCGCCAGGTGGGGCCATTAGCATCAGGGAAGAAAAGCAGCCAGACCAAAGTTGAATGGGCATCTTCGTCTCCTGAACGGTTTTTTTGGTTTGTTGCTCTTTTCTTATAAAATGTTAATTCCCCAGAGGAGACAGACTCACACTCTCTATTGGGGCTAGGGTATCTGCATTTTAACAAGTGATTTTAGTACACACTATGAAAATCTGAGACCTGCTGGTTGAGCACATGGCGTAGTTTCTCTCCCAGAAACTGTGCTTGGTCGCTCAGTCGTGTCCGATTCTTTGAGACCCCATGGACTGCAGCCCTCCAGGCTCCTCTGTCCACGAGGATTCTCCAGGCAAGAATACTGGAGTGGGTAGCCTTTCCCTTCTCCAGGGGATCTTCCCAACCCAGGGGTCGAACCCAGGTCTCCCGCATTGCAGACAGATTCTTTACTGTCTGAGCCACCACGGAAGCCCAAGAACATGGAGTGTGTAGCCTACCAGTTCTCCAGGGGATCTTCCCAACCCAGGAATCAAACCGGGATCTCCTGCTTTGCAGGCAGATTCTTTACCAGCTGAGCTACCAGGGAAGCCTTTCCAGAAACTAGCATTCAGAAAATATAGTTACACTTTATTGAGGGATTGAGATGGACTTTAAAAACTTGAAAAATAATTTTCAAGCCTTTCAAACAGCAGCATCAATTTACACAGTGGGAAGAGTTAACCTATATTTATATAATTTTATATGTATTTTTATTTTGAGGAAATTGATAGGAGTTTGAGGTTTTTAATTCTTTTCTTTCGCCAATTCAAAATGTATTATAATTTACAAAGGAATGGATAGAGAAGATGTGGTACATATATACAATGGAATTTTATTTTGTTCAAAGGAATAAAACAATGCCAATTCTATATTGAGATTATCATACAGAATGAAGTAAGTCAGAAAGAGAAAGACAAATATCATATAATGTCTCTTATATGTGGAATCTAGAGAACTGGTAGAGATGAACTTATTTACAAAGCAGAAACAGTCACAGATGTAGAATACAAATTTACAGTTGCCAGGGGGAGAAGAGTGGGGTGGGATGAACTGGGAAATTGGGACTGACATATATATACTACATGCTAAAGCTGAGGCTCCAATACTTTGGCCACCTCATGCGAAGAGCTGACTCATTGGAAAAGACTCTGATGCTGGGAGGGATTGGGGGCAGGAGGAGAAAGGGATGACCCAGAATGAGATGGTTGGATGGCATCACGGACTCGATGGACGTGAGTCTGCGTGAACTCCGGGAGATGGTGATGGACAGGGAGGCCTGGCGTGCTGCGCTTCATGGGGTCGCAAAGAGTCGGACACGACTGAGCGACTGAACTGAACTGAACTGATATATAAAATGGATAACTAATAAGAACCTACTGTATAGCACAGGGAACTCAGTGCTCTGTGGTGACCTAAATGGGAAGGGAATCTAAAAAAGATTAGATATTTGTACACGTATAACTGATTCACTTTGCTGTACAACAGAAACTAACCCAACACTGTAAAGCAACTATACTCCAATAAAAATTTAAAAAAGAGAAAAAACCAAAATGCATTGTCATCTAATATAATCTCTTATTTTAAAATTTGCTAGGATTAAAAAGTAAAATAAAAACTTTTGCTTTAAATCTGTCCTGTAAAATTATCATAAATCAAGTGAAAGATGATAATGCCAGCAACATCATTAACTTTCACTACTAGTTTAGGGAGGACCTAGGGATGTTTCCTGAGCAGTGTGTCCGAATCACAGGACAGCAAAATTCACTGCCTCAAAATGTGACTCTTTGTTTCCTTATTAATTTTCTATCTGGATATTCTATCCATTGGTGTAAGTGAGATGTTAAAGTCCCCTACTCTCATTATGTGACCATTGATTTCCCATTTTATGGCTATTAGCATTTGCCTTTGTATTAAGAACCTCCTATGTTGGGTGCATAAATAGTTACAATGGTTATATCTCCTTCTTGGGTTGATCACTGGATCATTATGTAGTATCCTTCCTTGGCCCAGGACCTTCAGGTCTACTGTCTGATGGGTCCCAGGGTTGTTGGGATGACTCCGTTCAAGCCCGTTTGCTGGCTTTGATCTTGATGCCCCTCCAGGTCTCCACTCTGTGGAGTCCAGCCTTGCTCAGAGTCAGTGGTGAGGAGCATCTTCAACTCTGCAGCCTGCCCTTGGCCAGAACCCTGTTGGCAAATGTGGTCAGGATGCCTGACCAAGTAGTACTTCTCATGGAACATTTGGTTTCTCCTGGGGACACCCCTTAGCAACATGAACCAAAGGAAGACTGATCAGGGGGTACTGAAGGAGCCCAGGTTAGTGATCATGGGACCTGAAAGTAGGTGTGGTAGGAGGAAAGGAGATGGCAGATTCAAAAAGTATTCAGGATGTGGAGGTGGGTGGGTGAGGGAGAGGAAAGACCACAAGCCACATTCTTCCAACTGGGCTCCAAGGACCAGTAGCAGTGGCAGCACCTGGGGGCTTATCAAAAATTCAAAATTTGGGGCCGTCCAGACCTGCTGAATCAGAACCTGTATTTGGGTGGTTTATGTGTACCTTGGACTTCCCTGGTGGCTCAGCAGTAAAGAGTTCAGTTCAGTTGAGTCGCTCAGTCGTGTCTGACTCTTTGCGACCCCATGAATTGCAGCACGCTAGGCCTTCATGTCCATTACCAACTCCCAGAGTTCATTTAAATTCATGTCCATCGAGTCGGTGATGCCATCCAGCCATCTCATCCTCTGTCGTCCCCTTCTCCTCCTGCTCCCCATCCCTCCCAGCATCAGAGTCTTTTCTAATGAGTCAACTCTTCGCATGAGGTGGCCAAATACTGAAGTTTCAGCTTTAGCATCATTCCTTCCAAAGATATCCCAGGACTGATATTTTTTAGAATGGACTGGTTGGATCTCCTTGCAGTCCAAGGGACTCTTAAGAGTCTTCTCCAGCACCACATTTCAAAAGCATCAATTCTTTGGCGCTCAGCTTTCTTCACAGTCCAACTCTCGCATCCATACATGACCACAGGAAAAACCATAGCCTTGACTAGATGGACCTTTGTTGGCAAAGTAATGTCTCTGCTATCAATATGCTATCTAGGTTGGTTATAACTTTCCTTACAAGGAGTAAACATCTTTTAATTTCATGGCTGCAATCACCATCTGAAGTGACTTTGGAGCCCAGAAAAATAAAGTCAGCCATTGTTTCCACTGTTTCCCTGTCTATTTCCCATGAAGTGATGGGACCAGATGTCATGACCTTAGTTTTCTGAATGTTGAGCTTTAAGCCAACATTTTCACTCTCCTCTTTCACTTTCATCAAGAGGCTTTTGAGTTCCTCTTCACTTTCTGCCATAAGGCTGGTGTCATCTGCATATCTGAGGTGATTGATATTTCTCCCGGCAATCTTGATTCCAGCTTGTGCTTCCTCCAGCCCAGCGTTTCTCACGATATACTCTGCATAGAAGTTAAATAAGCAGGGTGACAATATACAGCCTTGATGTACTCCTTTCCCGATTTGGAACCAGTCTGTTGTTTCACGTCCAGTTCTAACTGTTGCTTCCTGACCTGCATACAGGTTTCTCAAGAGGCAGGTCAGGTGGTCTGGTACTCCCATCTCTTTCAGAATTTCCCACAGTTTATTGTGATCCACACAGTCAAAGACTTTGGCATAGTCAATAAAGCAGAAATAGATGTTTTTTTCTGGAACTCTCTTGCCTTTTTGATGATCCAGCGGATGTTGGCAATTTGATCTGTGGTTCCTCTGCCTTTACTAAAACCAGCTTGAACATCTGGAAATTCATGGTTCACATATTGCTGAAGCCTGGCTTGGAGAATTTTGAGCATTACTTTACAAGCGTATCAGATGAGTGCAACTGTGCAATAGTTTGAGCATTCTTTGGCATTGCCTTTCTTTGAGACTGGAATGAAAACTGACCTTTTCATTGGAATGAAAACTGACCTTTTCCATTTCCTGACAGAATGTGGTCCACTGGGGAAGGGAATGGCAAACCACTTCAGTATTCTTGCCTTGAGAACCCCATGTACAGAATGAAAAGGCAAAATGATCGGATACTGAAAGCAGAACTCCCCAGGTTGGTAAGTGCCCAGTATGCAACTGGAGATCAGTGGAGAAATAACTCCAGAAAGAATGAAGGGACAGAGCCAAAGCAAAAACAATACCCAGTTGTGGATGTGACTGGTGATAGAAGCAAGGTCCGATGCTCTAAAGAGCAGTAAAGAATCTGCCTACAATTTAGGAATTGCAGGAGACTCAGGTTTGATCCCTGGGTCAGGAATCCCTGGAGGATGGCATGGCAACCCACTCCAGTATTCTTGCCTAGAGAAGGAGCCTAGTGGACTGCACTCCATAGGGTCACAAAGAGTCGGATACAACTAAAGCAACTGAACACGCACACACACGTGTACCTTAAAGTCTGAAGGCCCTGGTCTAGAGTGGTGACTGTTGTAACATCGCTCTGATAGGAGGAGAAACAGGAGCCAGGGGCTATCAGGGGTTGAGGGAAGGGTGGGAGATATGTAAGTTTCATTTGGCCCTATGGGATTTGGGGTGCCTGAGGACCCTGAGGTGTAGTGTCTGGAAGGAGCTTGGGAGTTGGTCCAGATCCGGTAGGAAATGCATGGTTTGGGAACTGGGAACATACCAGCGCTGGCTGTCCTGAGTACAAATGAAATCTGTCTGGAAGGGTGGGTAGCAGTGAAGGATTTGCTTCCCAAATCCATTTATTTCTTATTTCTACTGCGACCACCCTGGTCCAAGAACATCATCTTGAAGCAGACAACTTCCATGGCCTCAAATATGTCCCAGGATCCAACTTTGAACTCTCCAATTCATCCCACAACAGCAAGCAGAGAAGTTTCTCAAATTCAGATTGGTTGCTACCATTATTACACACTTCCCAGGAGTTTACGGTGGCATCCTATGGACCTAAGAGCAAAGCTCAAACCTGCCATCAGGCCCTCAGTGCACACAATCTGTCCACTCTGCCAGGGTCTCTATCCCCCACAGGCAGTGCCAGCCTCCTGCCCTTCTGCTCCATCTCAGGTCCATGCAGGAATGCTAGCAGGTTTCCTCCCCACCTCAGAGAGGGCTCCCCACCTCAGAGAGGCCTCCCCTCTCATCTCCATTCTCAGCATGCTGATCATTCCCTTCACTAGTCCATGTCAACCTAGATAGCATATTCAAAAGCAGAGACATTACTTTGCCGACTAAGGTCCATCTAGTCAAGGCTATGGTTTTTCCAGTGGTCATGTATGGATGTGACAGCTGGACTGTGAAGAAAGGTGAGCACCGAAGAATTGATGCTTTTGAACTGTGGTGTTGGAGAAGACTCTTGAGAGTCCCTTGGACTGCAAGGAGATCCAACCAGTCCATTATGAAGGAGATCAGCCCTGGGATTTCTTTGGAAGGAATGGTGCAAAAGCTGAAGCTCCAGTACTTTGGCCACCTCATGCGAAGAGTTGACTCATTGGAAAAGACTCTGATGCTGGGAGGGATTGGGGGCAGGAGGAGAAGGGGACGACAGAGGATGAGATGGCTGGATGGCATCACCGACTCGATGGACATGAGTTTGAGTAAACTCCGGGAGTTGGTGATGGACAGGGAGGCCTGGCGTGCTGCGATTCATGGGCTCGCAAAGAGTCGGACACGACTGAGCGACTGAACTGAGCTGAAGTCCATGTCAAAGCTGCCACTGTGTACTTGCTCCTGCCCCTGGCTGGCTGTCTTCTCAATGATGTCAGCTCCAAGAAGTGAGGAGGGTGGGTACTCTTTTCTCCGTGAGTGCCTGACACACACTAGTTTTTCTGCCAGTGTTGAATGATTCACTGATATATTCCAGGACCCAGAGAAATTCTGGGTGCCTGTGGCAGGAGTGGTCAGAAAATGCTTCCTGGAAGGCTTTTGTGAGATAAAACTGGAAGGTGGGGGGGTGGGGGGGGGCAGAAGCTCAGAAGTTTGGTAAGCTGCAGTTTTTAAGTACAGACTATTTCAGGCAGTCAAGCATGAGATGGGACTGAAAGTGCTTACGGTGAGTTAAAAGACAGACCTATCTGTCTGTCTTGATGGGATTGACTAGAAGTTTTCAAGAATGTGAACACAAAGGGCCTCAAACACTGGGTGACTATGCTGAGTCCAGGAAGCCCCAGAGGCCTCTGAGTAGGATCCAAGTGATACTCCTGGGCCGCTCCTGATGCCCTGCCTGCTGACCTGACCCTACCCTTTGGATCAGTCCACAGTATGGTTCTGCCCCTGCTGACCCAAGATCGCCTTGGCTTCTGAACCTGACTCCTGTCGGTCTTCCTGGCTCTCACCCTCCTGTTCTCCAAGTCAGTAATTACAACTGCCCCAGAGGTTTGCCCTTTCCCAGCATAAGCCCATCCAGCCCCTCCTTCCACAGCCCAGTGTCAGCAGTTAGAAACCCTGGGCTTCTCCCAGCTTGCTCCCACCTGCCTGACCCTTTGGCTGCTTTATCAACTCCTGGAGTTCCAATGTTCTTGACTGTAAACTGGGATGAGACTCTCTTCTCCCTGACAATGAGAAATGCTTCCCTTATCTTCCACACTTCAGATCTAGGTCAGTGGGGAGGGGGTCTACTGGAGCTGACCCAGGACCAGCAAACAGTTTCCACAAGCCTTGAAATTTGACCAGAAACATTCCTTTCTTTTTGCACAATAGCTGAACAGGGTGGTCCCCTTTTGTCACCCTCTCCCCTTAGCTCTCTGGATTCTTATCTTGAGTGCAGGGCGGGGTCTTGGCTCAGGGCCCCAGGCCCTCCTCCCTCCTATTAATCCTCCCAGCCCACCTTGAATCTCTGCTAAAAGTAGAGTGTCCCAGCTGCCCCTGGGTATCTGCCCAGGGCTTCCTAGCTGGAGCTGGTGCAGGAAGAACAAGACAGGAGGGATAACCCTTTCCACCCTGGCTCCCTGGCTTCTAGAAAGCCCTGGGGAGTTCCAAGATTGTTACTGCTGCTAACCTGAGTCACTGTTTCTTGCCTCCCAATACCACTGAAAGGTTGTTGCTGAGCTGTGAAAGACGCTGGCATTCTTGGCCTCAGAGGAGAGGAATTCAATCCGGGGCCAGTGACAAGGCTTGGTTGCTCAGAGGTTTTGTGTGACAAAGTTTTATTAAAGTATAAAAGAAATAGACAAAGCTTCTGACATGGAAGGGGGCAGAAAGAGTGCCCCCCTCCTAGTCTTTAGCCAGATGTTTTATATCTGTTAGAAAGCTATTAATCAGATAGGAAAGACACCTCAAGGCTGAGGGACTTTCACCAGACCCCTCTCCCACAATATGTATTTTTGAGATAGGATGGCACGAGGTGTGTCATCCCCCAGCCCTAAAACAATTGAAATGAATATTGGTTTGTTGAGCCCAGGGTTTGAGAAAAGAAAAAAGTTAGTCTTAGGTGGAATGATTTTGAACAAAGGCAAATTCCAAAGCAAACAGGTAGTTTCATTAACATAGGTTAAGAAAAACATTTCCATAAGAAAAACACATTGGTTAGTTCAAGGTTTGAGAAAAGTTGAGTTCAGGTGGAACCAGGTGGCATCATGGCAACACGGAATTTTAAGAGAAACCTCCTTTTAATTTTGTACAGAGAAGGGAAAAATTTTGACACTTGAAGTTTGTTTCCTCCTGCCGCTTAAGGGAGAGATGAAAAACGTCTGACACTTGCAGCCTATTTCCTCCGCTTGTAGACCCTTGGCCTTCCTGCCTGTTACCTTCTCACCACTGTGGCCTCCCCCACATCCACCACCTGCTGCTCCCCTTTCTCTCAACTTCAGGCTTCTTTCTCTGAGGAGCTTCCTAGATGAGCCCCACCCCCAAGTGCTCTCCTCCTCGAGGACTGAACTCAGTTATCTGTGCCGCTTAGGAAAGTACTTGGAATGGACAATGTTGGGCCTTATGCAGAACTTCATTCATCAATTTGGTGCTTTGTGCCAAGTCTTCCCTTTGTGCCTTGGCTAAGTTCCCAGTGCTCAAGGGCTGTCACGAGCCCCATGCACACACGCTGTTAGATCTGCTGTGCTCCAAGCCCTCCAGGCTCTCTTGCTCTCAGAACAGATCGGGCACAGTCCCACCAAGGGAAGGATGGGGGAACTCTCTCCACCCTCACTGTTGCTCTCTTATGAGTGGAATAGGCCTGACACTCTGAATATACAGGTTTGAGTGGGGTGTTGATAAGCCAATGAGGCCAAAGCAAATGCTGTCCCTCCTGGCCCTGTCAGAGGGCAAGAGGCAAAGCCCTGAGCAGGCCTGCCCCTCACCGCTGTGTTCTTAACAGGTGTTGTAGGGAGATGGTGCAAGCAGCTTCTGGAAGGAGGAGCTGGGCCAGCCCCTGAATTCAGTGACTGAATTCTCACCCCTTACCTCTGCTCCAGACTCCAGAGCACCCTCTACTTGTGGATGACCTTTAGGGACCACTGTTTATGTCCCTGAAAACAATAATCTGGTTTGCCTAGACCACTCCAATCTGGAGTAGCTCATCTAGGGATGTCTAAGGCATGTCCTCCAAGCTCACTGCCTCATCAGAAGCACTGCCTGGGAGACACGTTGGCCAGCTTATATTCAAGAATGACTTATTCTGCAAAGAATTCTCCCACAGCTATCCTCACCTTGAATTGAAGAAGATATCCTCATCCTTAAAGATGGAATCATGGTAATGAGTAGAAGGGTTTGGGAATGTGAACACAGAGGGCCTCAAACATCAGGCGACCACACCAGACCCAGGAAGCCATAAAGGTCTCTGAGTGGAATTCAGTTGATAACTCCTGGGCCACTAATCTCCATTTAGAGATCAGAGAGGCTGGGACTCGGTCCTCCAGAATATTAAGTGTCAGGCATGTTTCCCTGCCCTGATGCCCCTCACTGACTCTTCCAGTGGGGAACGTGGGGAGGGTTCTACTGCAGGACTCAGCTGGTTCAGGCTATTCCCCACAAAAGGGCCTATTGGGCTGGGACTGGGGCAGGTGCTTGCATGCAGAGGGAACAAAGAAGAGAGGCCCTGAAGCCCAAATGGCATATCCAGTAGCCAGACACAGCTCCGTAGCCATGTCTGGGCAGCATCAGCAGTGGAGACATGAGACGTGCTGAAGGGTGCTGCTGGAGGACACAGCAGACACCAGTGTGTTTTGGCGAAACAGCTCTTGGCTCTTTCTGCCCACTCAGCATCCACCTTTCTTTCAGTAGGTTTTCCTTGGAGATCTCTCCTGCCCCACTCAGTATATGGGATCCAAGCAAGATTACCTCTCCCAGCATCCCCGCTCTAGGCACAGGGCCAAGGCCCAAAGACTGATTCAGAGAACTCCATTCCTTGACCAAGTTACTGGTTCTGAGGTGGGCAGGTGTTGAATCCAGAATGAGGGGACACTATCTGAAGACTTTTGTAGGGACCATTCCCTGTAGGTTTGTTAAGCTGGGCATGTGGAACTCTGAAGTGCGGGGACCTGCCTGAGAGTCAGCACAGAGCTGGGAGAAGGTAGGAAAACCTGGGGAGATGCATGGGCCTGGAGATGGAACCAGCCCCTGCCAAGGGATGCCTGGAGCCCACCCTCAGGTTTCAACTGATGCAAGCAACTCGTGTTTTTCATCTTGGACCCAGAGAGCACTGGTTTCCACCTCTCCCTGGAGTTGCACAGCAGGGCTCAGAGTCCAGTGGCTGAAGCCAGAGCTTTGATGTCCTTCTGGGAGCATGGAGCACAGCTGTGGGAATCCAGATGAGTGGGCATAAGGGTGGCTTCAGAAGTGTGGATGTGAGAAAGATGTTAAGGATGGGCAGGAAGAGTCATGGGCCTGAGCCCAGAAATGAGGGGAGTTGCTGATAGGACCAGAACCCCTGAGGAGAGTGCTAGGGAAGACCAGAGAGTCTTCACAGAGTTAAGGTTCCAGGGTTTCCACTCTTGCTGGTGCCCAGACCTGCTGCTGAAGGCAGTGGTGGGGAGGGGGCTGGGATTGGGCATACAGCCTCGATGCTTTCCTGCATAAACCAGCTTTCCTAGGGTCTGAAGGACTGTCCATTCAACATTCAGGCTCACCCCATCCCTTGGAGTTAGTGGGTGCAGGAGCCTAATCAGGCCGGATCCTGCCCTTAGGGCCGTAATGGGAAAAGAAGAAAGGCCTGGTCCTCAGAGCTATTTTCACTCCTGGGTATCCCTGCTGCTTAAAACAGTCTCCTTATAAAGACAACGCAGTAGCCACATTACAGCCTTGGGGCCACCCCAAAGGAGACTCACCTGTCCCTTCAGAGTGGTTGCTTAGTGACCAGCAAGTATTCCCCTGGTTCCACAAGTATTGATGAGTGGTCCATCCTGTGCCAGGCCCTGCAGTGGGTACTCAGGACACTTCTGGGAACAAAAGAGACAAATCTCTGGTCCCGGGGAGTAGCCTTCTAGGAGACCCTTCTAGGAGATGGGTCTGTTTAGGACTGAGCCCCTCTGTCTCCTCATTAGAGCAGCAAGGCTTAAAGCCCACCTCACTGCCAGGACCAAGTGGGGCAGAGGACTAGGATGATGCCATTCATGACTTTTGGTTCCGCACGCCTCCTTGTCCTGGTCAGCATCTGCTTCCCAGGTACTCAGGGGCTCATCTTCCTCTTCTCAGGATTCTCAGGTCACATTCCTTGCCTCAACCTCTCACCTCTTGGACTCATTGGCCTATTGTGCAACAAGCAGAGTGAGCTTGGACTTGGTAACAAGTTTAGTGAGCCAACTCAGGAGCCTTGCTGCTCATGGCTAGCCAGCCCCTATCAGGAAATATTGAGACACGGCCCTAAGCAGCTGTTGGGAACATTTGTCCTGAGGATCTTTCTTTCAAGGTTCCCTGAAACAATGCCAACTGTCCCAGTGCTTGGCAGTTGTGAAAAGGAACTGAACAAACTTATTGTTAGAGTAAATCTACCCAATTCAATAGCCAGTTCATTTACTTGTGGTTTTGGGCATGCTTTTTGTGTTATGAGTTGATGGGCTTGATTCTGCAGGGTAGATCACTCTGGTGTGCACACCAAGAACATCTTTCACCCTCAGTTAGGGCTTTTTCTTTTACAGGACAACCCAATTGGGTCAGGCTACCCTGTTGGATGGGGAAGGTGTTATTGGACTGTCTGAGTTGGAATCGGTTCATTGGGAAAGTTCTTATGGGGGTAAGCCTACCCTAGTTGAAACTTGTTCATTTTTGCAAGGTAAATTTATTTACCTGAGTTGGGAACCGGATCATCTGAGCACTGATACAATTTATTTGTGCTGTTTTTTGTTGAAAATTGCCTATATATTTTGTGTTTTAATATTATGACACTTATACAAATGGGAAATATTTCATCTATCCTAAAGGAAAGCTGCGACAGTGCACAAGCATGGCCGAGAGGACCTACCCTGCGTCCGAGGTCAGGGGCAGCAGCAGGGAGGAACTACCCCCGCCGGAGGCCAGGGCAGCGGCTGGGAGGAGCTACCACATGTCCAAGGAGCAGTGGCTGTGCCGGCACAGGAGGGTGTAGAGGAGCTACTCCACGTTCAAGGTCAAGAGGGGTGGTGGTGAGGAGATACCCCTCATCCAAGGGAAGAGAAACCCAAGTAAGATGGTAGGTGTTGCAGAGGGCATCAGAGGGCAGGTACACTGAAACCATACTCACAGAAAACTAATCAATCTAATTACACTAGGACCACAGCCTGTCTAACTCAATGAAACTAAGGCATGCCCTGTGGGGCCACCCAAGATGGGCGAGTCTTGGTGGAAAGGTCTGATGGAATGTCGTCCACTGGAGAAGGGAATGGCAAAACACTTCAGTATTCTTGCCTTGAGAACCCCATGAACAGTATGAAAAGGCAAAATGATAGGATACTGAAAGAGGAACTCCCCAGGTCAGTAGGTGC